>RJWJ010000247.1:0-266162 GCA_004363605.1 Indri indri
TACAGGCATGCGCCACCATGCCCGGCTAATTTTTTCTCTATATATTTTTAGCTGTCCAATTAATTTCTTTCTATTTTTGGTAGAGACGGGGTCTCGCTCTTGCTCAGGCTGGTCTCGAACTCCTGAGCTCAGAACTATCCGCCCGCCTCGGCCTCCCAGAGTGCTAGGATTACAGGCGTGAGCCACCGCGCCCGGCCTTATATACTGTATTCTTATAATAAAATGAGCTAGAGAAGAGAAAATGTTACTGAGAAAATCACAAGGAAGAGAAAATATATCTACTGTTCATTAAGTGAAAGTGGGTCATCATAAAGGTCTTCATCCTCGTCCTGTGTTCATCCTTAGTCCTCCTTCCTGCCTTCAAGGAGGAGGAGGAGGAGCAGGAGTTGGCCTTGCTGTCTCAGGCAGCAGAGGTGGAAGAAAATCTGTACGTAAGTGGACCCATGTGGTTCAAACCCATGTTGGTTAAGGATCAGCTGCATTTCATAGCGCTGTCTTTGAAAAGCACCAAGTATCTCAGCATACGAGAAGGTCTCTGAGAAGTTCCACAGTTAAGAAACATGGTGTGCTTTATTTAAGCATTTCTCACCCTTATTTGAATGTAGAACCTGTGTGTGTGCATAAAAGATTTAACATCCCATGGAACTTGTGCAGAAAATACTTTGAGAAATGCTAAATAGATCTACCTTATGTTCATTGATGAGTTTTTTTTGACTCAGAATGCTTTATCGATATTGCGGATGTGTTCATTAAAAGTGTGAAAAAGTAATTTGATAGATTTAGAGGACATGGAGACAATTGAGCCTTTCCTTCGTTATGAAAGAAGCAACATCTATTTCACAGAGCTGGTGTAAGCACTAAATAAGACGACGTGCACAAAGTGCATAGCTCAGTGCTTCACACATAGTAGGCACTTACTACACCATTTCCTTCACTTCCTTACACTCCCTGTCTCGCCTGCCCCCATCCTCTGCCCCAGTTTGTGTTTAGAACCTGGGTAGATGACTGTAGCTCTGGGATGGGTCAAAGGTTGTCAGGCGTGGAGATAGGGAAATGACCCAGATTGATATACACCAGTCATTTTTATTAGAGCATGTGGTTTGGTGCATGCAGCTCAGTTATTTGAATCATCTTGGTTTTTCTCATCTGTTTAGAAAATGGGTTTACAATAAATTGGTGCTGATGGATTACTGACAGCAATGTCTATGCATCGGCAGGTGGGACAGCTCAGCAGATGGAACTTTCACCAGTGTAGAGGAAAACTGGCTTTCTAGGCTTTAGGGATTTTAAAAATGAATTTGTAAAAGTCACCTTTTGTTAGGTTGGCAGACAGTCATGTATTTACTGAGTTTACAAAATAAAAGACTGATTAATTTTGAACTCATTTTAAATTAAAATTCTTATTATTTAAATGAATTTCACCTGGCAGTTGTCTGTACTTATTTTTTAAAATTTTAAATACGTACGACCTATGTGTATATATATATAAACATGTATGTTTTTATTTGTATACTAATGTATATTATTAAATGTGTTTGTGGGGACTAGACCACTTATGGCTAAATAAGGGGGAGAAAAAAGTACCCAAGTCCAGAAAATTCACAAGTTTGTTTCAGAGAAGAAAAAGTTGGCAACTTTTGGCCTGGAAGATGTCTATTATAGAGTCAGAGATCTGAAAAGGACATTAAATTAGAAGCAAACTTGTTCTGTGTTAACCACTGGAAGTCTGGATTGTCTGTTTAATAGTTAAACAACAGAGCCACACCTGGAATTTCTTGATCTTTCATGAATTTTCTGTTTAAATCTTTATTGCCTTGAAATGAATTGTTTTTTTTTCACTTAGTTTAATGGGCTGAATATGTTTTTGGCTTTCTAAGATTCTTTTTAGAATTTGGCAATGTTTTCCAAGATGTTTTCTTCTGCGCTGCTTCCAAAACAAAATTATAAACAGGCTGACTTTTTTGGGATCTATTGTGAAATAGTTTTTTTTTTTTTTTTTCCCTGATGTAAAAGTGGTTTTGAGTAAGTTTTAATGTTGGGCCTTGAAAGATGAGAACTCAGTATACTTATTTCTCTTTATCACCTACAGAACAAAACCGTGTGGCTGAGAGTTTCCTGTGTGCAATAATAAACTAATGAGCGTCCATGATAGGGAATCTTGTTTGTGGGGTTGAAACTTTGTGGACACCATCCGTTAACTCACTAATTATCAGACGTCGGGTAGGGTCTGCTGAAGGTCGTGGTGATACTCAGTGCTGGGGTTGCGAAGATGTATATAGGTGAGGAATAAAAGGCCAATTTTATTTATTTGTTAATGAATGAATGGATGGATGGATGAGATGGGGTCTTGCTCTGTCACCCAGGCTGGAGTGCAGTGGCCTGATCATACCTCACTGCAGCCTCGAACTCCTGGGCTCAAGTGATCCTCCTGCCTCAGCCTCCCGAGTAGCTGGGAATACAGGTACACGCCACCGTGCCTGGCCAATTTTATTTTTTAAAGTGTTAGGATTTTTAATACCGAAACATGAGACCTTGTAGGTAAAGTAATATTAAGTTAATTACCCAATTTAAAGTATGAATTATTGTCTTTAATATAAAATATATTCTGGGTTTCCCACCAGTGGATCCCAGAGCCTCACCTGATGCACTTGGCAATGATCACGCCCTCTTTTCTGTGCTCCGAGGGAATTTCAGCAGGAAATAGGTACACACACCTCTACCATCCCCTCTCTCTTTCTTCCCTGCTGCCGCCTCCTGCTTTCTTACTGTGATCTTGAAATCAAGGAGAAGCGAAGTAGCTTCAGGTGTGTCTTCCAGGCAAGAGCTGTCTGTGTGCCAGGCTGTGCAGGTTATACCTGCCCCAGGGCCGTGAAAAGACACTAACCCGTCTCTCCAGTGCTGTCCTGGCTTGACCCCATCTAACCATTCGACTCTTGTGCCTTGCCCAGCTCCCTTGGCTGCGGGCGCAAATAGAGCTAGAGAGTCAGTTTTCCAAATATGGGCTCAAAATCTCACTTTCAAAGCTGTGCACGTGAAGAGTTTGCAGAGAATCCCTCATCTCAGCAGGCAGGGGGAAGACTGTTTTCCAAATTGTAGTTCTCAAACAGGTAGACGTTCAGACCCTACCAGCTCTCAAAGCATGCAAGTGATGAAGATTGGACAGCATTGCAAATAACTCAGCGTGTTTTCTCATCTGTCTTTTTGAATCTGTTTTACGGCCAGTGTTTTCTAACTCTCTTCAGATAAGCTTGGCAGTAACTTGCTTCAGGTGCACGTAACGGCAGAAAGCGTAATTCTTCACACTTTACGGTTCTTCACAATCGCTCAGTTCCTGGGCTCACGGGTGAAGGCGGCGTGGCATTAGCAAGCTTCTGTTTTCTTATCCGGCTAACCCGTTACAGAGCACCCACTGTATGCATGCAGCTGTCATCAGTGCAACTCCTGGAAGTTTCAGAAACTTCTGCCTAGCTCAGGGTTTACGTCTCATGCTGTGGATTTTGCCCCTGAAGGGTGAGAGTGGTGGGTGACATCCAGTCAAGGAAGAACTTTTAAAGGCCGGGCGTATTGGCTCATGCCCGTAATCCTAACACTCTGGGAGGCCGAGCGGGTGGATCGCTCAAGGTCAGGAGTTCGAGACCAGCCTGAGCAAGCGCGAGACCCCCGTCTCTACTAAAAATAGAAAGAAACGCTCTGGACAACTAAAAATATATATATAGAAAAAATTAGCTGGGCATGGTGGCTCACGCCTGTAGTCCCAGCTACTCGGGAGGCTGAGGCAGGAGGATCGCGTGAGCCCAGGAGTTCGAGGTTGCTGTGAGCTAGGCTGACGCCATGGCACTCTAGCCCGGGCAACACAGTGAGACTCTGTCCCAAAAAAAAAAAAAAAAAAAAAAAAGGAAGAACGTTTAGAACACTTAAGTTCATGAATTAGGATTAAAGGATCTGTAGGATATATATTAATAGAATTATGGAGTAAGTTCTATAGTGTTTATTTTCATTGTGAAGACTAGAGACATTAGTGAGCATCTCAATTAGGATTAGATGCTCCTTCCCCTGCGTTTCTGAAAGCACTTGGCAAGAACCTCTGATCCTCCACTGTAACCTGTACTGTTCTCGTTCAGATCTAGTTCTTTCACCAGAGCATGAGCTCCTGGCGGTCAGATTCATATTTTTCCCGGGTCCTAGTGCAATGTTAAGATTGCCCAATAAAATACAGGATGCCCACTTAAATGTGGATTTCAGATAAATAGTGAAGTGTTAATCATAGGTGTTAGGGTGGGGAACTCCCCAGGAGCTCACCGCACAGTGGGTGGAGAAAGATTTCTCACACAAAGATTAGGATAGAAAGTAGTAAAAAGTTTATTTTACTTTCTCAAGATACAGGGAGAGAAGAGAAGTGGCAGGACGCTGCAAGAAGGTGGGGAAAAGTGCCAGCAGCTGAGGAAAAGCAGCTCAGGTTTTTAAAAGGTAAAAAGGGCTTTTTTTTCCCCTTTGCTGCAGACTGATAACAGGAGCCGCTGGCAGCATCTTTCCTTTCTTTTTTCTTTTTGGTGAGGCCAGTTTATCAGAGTCCTTAGAAAATGTGGTTCTGGCAGAAACTGAGGCAGAGAGCTCAAACCCCTGCTGTCTGCTTAGGGCTCTTTAAGCTGTGAGAACGAATTCTTAGAGATAATGAGTTACTCTTAAAGACAAGAGTTAAGTCCCAGGTGCTTAATCAAACCAAACAAAGGGGGCAGTTGTGCTGTGAGTTTTTTTCTCTTTCCGTTTGATAGTTTGCCTTTCTCTGTTAGCCAGTTTATAAACAAAGCCGTCCTTTTAATAGCCGTGTCCCATGCATACGTATGTTGTTACACTGGAATTTCAGGTAAGCAACGAATAATTTTCAGTACGAATATGTCCCGTGCAATATGCAGATTTAATTGGTCATCTTGTATTTTTATTTCCTACATTGGGCAACCCTGTACAATGCCCATGACTTTAGAAACAATTCTTTGGATCTGACCTAAGTATCATTTTGTAGTGTGAACACAACTAAGACAAATCAAGGTGTTCGTGGACTTGGTTTCTTCTATCAAATGCAGGACGGGAGCTGCAAACAGGGGAGATTACTCTCCTTCACAAATAGTGAAGATGGACCATTTCACCTTCAACAACTAGATGACCTTGCCAATGGAAGTATGTAGCTAGCACCTGAATTAATGGGCCTACCCATGCGCCTTGCCTTCTACGTTCCAGGTGCTGATAATCCAGGGTTTTCTTGTTGAGAACGAGCAGACATCTTGTTCCCTAATCAGACAGTTGTCTGGGATTGCGGAGCTGTGGTTAGGAGTCAGGTACTGGTTCCCTCTGCCTTCTTTGCTGTTCCTGGTGCTCTCAATGCAGCTCTCCCGTGCTTCCTTTATTCCTGAAACCTGGAAGAGGCCAGCAGGACAGGGGTTTGTCACCTGTTGAACTAGAAGAGGTAGCTTCAGAGCCAACTGTGACAATGTAAGGTATTTTAAGCCTCTGGTTTTTTATGGGGTGTGTAAGCATGTATGTGTGGGTCAGAGTATACATGTACACAGCGTACCTAAATAAGCCTGAGTAGGTGGTGTTCGTCTCATTCTCATAGCAGGAGAAAGCGGAGCAGGCAGGGATAAAGTCAGCCCTGAGAGAAGAGACAGGCTGAGTCAGGCAGTCGCTGAGGGTTGGAATTAGGACCTCCTGCCTCCTCTGGGTTCTATCAGGTTTTTTAGGCCATCTTCCCAGCCACAAACTATTAATAAAACTCTGAAATATGTCTGGGGATAAATGTTTTCCTGGAAACGTAGACAGTTCTGACTTTAAGTATTTGGAATTGAGGACTCACGCCCTTCTCCCAGAATGTAAATTTGACTCATTAGTGCTAAAAACAATTGTAGCCTAATGTAAAAAAACTGTTTACCAGTCTTTGTTCTGATGTCAGCCAAGCCTGAGCTTCGCACAGTGGGATGTGCTCTGTTGGCTGTACCCTGTTAGGAAAAGCAAAGATAGAAAGCTTTTTCCTTGGACGGCAGAACCAAATCAATGTATGGTTACTGAAAGGCTCAGTGGCAAGTGGCCATGGAGGTCAGACTCTCACCCTTACTGAAGGGCTGCAGTATCCTGAGAATACTTTGTTTGCAAAGGAACAAGAGGCTTCCATTGGTTTTGGAGCCATTGAAACCAGCAGATGTTAGTTAGGTATTAAACCTCTTGTGTTGTGTGTTCGGTAGTCATGCTAATGACATTCGCACCTCAATGTTGCAGTCCTGAAACGAGCTCCCCCAGAGGACAGACTATCTGGTGTGGGTGTGACTCCCCTTGTGTGGGAGCTGGGCCTCCTTGCGTGGCAGCTGGCAGCCACCACTCACTTCCTGTGCCTCTGGAACTGGGCTTGGCATCCCTGTCTCTAAGAGAGCACCCAGACCTCATTAGGGATCTGCTTGGTGACCTGGGATTTACACTTCACCTTCAACTTTGTCCCGAGAAAAATATGTCCCCTCTGTCTCTGAGAGAATGGAGAACGTGATTTTCAAAATCTCACATGCCAGAAAGCTTTTCTGGGAGGCATCAAAACTTCCTATTTTTCCATTTACCTTAGTTTAATATTACTGCCAGTGTTTTGGTTGGATTAACTTCCTGTATTTGTTTTTATCTTAAGGACATTCTTTGGTTAAAGTGTTACTTGGTGAATGGAAAGAGAAAAATAAGGCAAGAGGAAGGGGTATAATACGAAAGAATAGAGTTTTGTTTCCGGTTCTGCTTTGCAACAGTAGATAAGAACGTTAAACTTCATTCCCTGGTTGTTTGACAACACATGAGGACTGCATTTTGTGGAACTACATAAACATGTTTTTGATGAATTTGGTTCAACTGCCAAGCAAACGAGTCTTGTTTGGATAGCAACTCCACATGTAGAGTTTGAAGAGGCTGTTTTTGTGGTACCCAGACCTCAGTTTTAAGAGTTTCTCCTGAACTTCTTCATGTGTTGGAGGCAGCTGTTTGCTGACTGTTCCTTATATGTCTGTGCGAGGCCCAGTGTCCTACTCACTTGCCCACATGACACTCATTAAATGACAGAAACTTCACCCACATTCAGCGCTGGAGGAATGCTAAGTAGCCATCGATATTTGGGATCAGACAACAAAATCTAGTTCCCATGAATAAGACACCCAAGACGAAATAAACCATAGGGCAAATGAAAAGTACAGATTGTTTCTGGTGGAATTGGGCTTGCTGACAACGATCAAAGTTGAATAAAAAGGGGAAACAAACTTTATGTTTTCTGTCTTCTGTAAAATTCATCTAGCCCTGGTATTTTCTCCTAAACCCTGAGGGAAACTTGCATACATAACCTCAGGTAAGGCTTTTGCATTGTGGAGTAGAGGAGAGTCACGCTAAGGGAAAACTGGGCAGCTGTAAGTGATTAGTTCATAAGGTAGTAAAACCATTAATAGAACTATTGGGGTGACTGTGGAACCTTCTGGTCGAACATGGGGAAAGAAGAATTCTGTTAGGCTGGTGTGTAGCATTGCTAGCCTGGTAGTTCGCAGTGTTCTGATTTCATTTCTACTAATAAACTCTGTAGTTTCAACTACAGGCATTTCAACTCTCTGGACCTGTCTCCTAATCTGCAAAATGAGGAGCTGGTGGATTAAATGATCTCTGACATCTCTTCCCGTTTAAAAATTCTGCTATCATTTAGAAATACACTGTTAGGAAAATACCAGCACCGCAGTCTACCTCTCTAACGTGGGAGGTATTTTCAGGTTGGGTATCAGTGAGAGTTGCTATTGCTGTGAAATATTTTATAAAAAGTGGGAGATTATTAGCACATGTTGTCACTCACACACGTTAAGCCATTTGCATTTTAATTAATGGAAGAGAACTTTAAGTGACTGTTAACGTTTACCAAGGGGTAGAGCTGAGAGTTAATAATTTACAATACAGCTGAGAGCTAATAATTTATAAATGCTAACTAGTTTAATAGCTGGCATTTGCCTCCGGATTTAAAGGTTTTGCACTCAGATTTTTGGTTTTGGTAGCCTCAAACCTAATCACGAATAGGCGATTCATATAAAATTATCTTTATTAGGACAGGCATAGTATTAGCTATCTGTGCTGCTCAAGGTAAAGATTTCAAACTCTCCCTGTAGGTTTTGTTTAATTCCTTTGCTTTCCTGAAAGTTTCTACCACGCTGAGAAAGTCTAGTAGCTTCTTCTGAGACCTGCTTGCTTTCTGCCTCAGGGTGTTTAAAGGAAAGTCCATTTTCTCAAAGTGGAATTTTCCTTGGGTCACGCCAGGCAATCAGGGCTTGGAGCCACAAACTGTCTCTCAGGATTTAGTTCCCTTTGAGAGAAAGGGCAAGGAGATAACTTTGCCCTTGCTAGAAAGTAAAGCGTATCTACCTTTACCTGTTTGCGGTTTAAACAAAGGAATAGTTTATGTGTACAAAAGCGTGGTTTCCCTTGACTACAATAAAGCAGCCACTTAGGCGGCTCATCTCTTGACCAGGAGACACAGAATGATGCATTTTCAGCCCAGGGGAGGCCCTTGGTGCCAGGCTTGGACTGATTAGGAAGTGAACTGTGAAGGTAAAAATGTGTGACTGGTTAAATATCTTTATAATAACCTCACATTCTTCTCATTGATAAGAATACACGCACACGTATGTGCGTGCACACACACGTATACAGAGGTGAGTTGGGGTTGATGAAGAAAGAAAAGTCAGTGAACTGCTGACTTTCAGACTTAATTGTTGCAGAGTGCTGTTCTTTTATATGGGTACCTTTACCCTGACGTTGGAGGGAAGTGGTAAATTCAGTCACTTAGCGATTTCAGACAAAGTGAGGATAATGGTGGTTTGAATTCAAAAGTAAACCCCCCTCCTACCTTAAAAAAGCAGTGATAATTTGATTTAACCACTTTTTCCCCAAGCCAGTTTTGTGTGTGGATGTCGACTTTGCCCTGTTTGATAAAAGCGGTTCTGTGGATATTTAATTCATTTGTGGTAGGTCGCCTGTAGCTGGTGGCTCACTATAGCAGTGTATGTTTTTTATTTGTTTGCTTAGGGGGGAAAAAAAAAAGTCTTAATGTAAAGACCAAAAGCTTTGTCTGTTCTCTGTTGAATATTTTATTTATTGTTTAAAAATAACTGCCCAGCTGTTATTAGCCAGAGGGCTTGTCTTCATTGCATGAAATATTTTAATATTTCAGTTTCAGGTTGAATCACGAAGGTTTTTGTAGTTCCCCGGGAGTTCCATTTGCTGTATACTTGTGTCTTTTTATATTAATGGCTTTCAGTTTTATTCCTTGGCTTGCACGGGAAAAGGAAATGAATTTGGACAGCTTTTTTTTTTTTTTTTCTTTTTTAAGCTTGACTGGCTCTTTATAAAATGGAGAGTAGAGTCACTCCCTCAAATGGCTAACAGGGCTTCAGCGGTGTGTAAATTGGGGTCATAATCCTCTCTTTGAAGACTAGGAGGAGTGCTATTATGATAAATGTCGCAGACATGATTAAAGAGCAGAGTCCAGCAAGACACGAGTGGCGGCTGCAAACCCTTTGGTGTCAGCAGGGACACCCTCCGAGTTCAGAGATGCAAAGGATTAGCTAGCACAACGCTGGGCGGGCATATGGAACACAGGAGTCCCCAAGTGACTTTCTCAGCAGTCTGGTTACAACCCAGCATCTAGGGTGTGCTTTGTCTTTTCTCACCTTTTATCACAGGATGGGGGAAAAATATCCCCAAATAAGGAGGGATGTTTGTGTACTCCTTTTAATAGTACCTGTTTGTGTCATACCAAATATACTCCCTCTTTCAATATCTGCACATCTTTCAAAAGCATCAATGTGGTAGGAAGTTGAGGTTATTCAGCTATGTGGGCTGTGCCAGGCATTGGTTCGACAAAGCAGAGGATGCCATCCTTGAGTGACTGGACTTTAGACACCTGCTGTTTGAGGTGGTCAGCAATAGAAATCTTCCTTTTACCATTTATGATAAGGTGGGATTTTAGTCCATGCATGTTTTCTGTAGGTCTAGAAGGTGCAGGGAATTTACTGCAACATTGGTTTATATTAATACATATGTGATGAGGTGTCTTCATGGGGTAGAATAGATGATAATTCTAAGCCTGGGTGGTTTTTATTTCTTGGTATATAGACACCAGCTGTCTTATCAATAATGAATTCCTATTCTAGCTCATATTTTCATTCTACAATTTAAGTAAATCCTATCTACTTCTGAAAATCTTTGTTTCTCAAGACAGTTCTAACTAGTCTGTTGGTAACAAAAGCTGAAACCCATGGTTGTGCCTTCTAGAGACTCCTGGTCTTTGATGCTTGTTTTCCTGGAGGTGTGTACTAATGTGGCAATGATTAGGGCGGTGGGCTGCCTCTGAGCTCATGTGGTTGTCCCTGTTCTGGTACCTTGAGCTCCTGTTTATGGGCCAGAGAGCGCCCTTTTTTTAAAATAGCATTTATCAATAATTACTAAAAAAGTTTATTGTTAATGCATAAAAGTAGAAAGTAAAAAAATCACTTGTAATCTCATCATCCAGAGATAACCACAATTACTATATTGCAGTATTCTGTTCTTTGTTTTTTGGTAGGGTTTTTTCTTTTATTTTTAGTTGACACGTAATAATTGTACATGTTTATGAGATATAGAGTGATATTTCAATACGTGTATACTGTGTGTAATGATCAAATCAGGGTAGTTAGCACATCCATCGTCTTGAGCATTTATCATTGGTTTGTGTCGTGAACATTCACAATCCTCTCTTCTAGCTTTTTGGAAATGTACAATGTAGTTGTTGTTAACCATATTCACCCTGCAGTGCTATAGAACACAAGAACTCATTCCTCCCATCTAGCTATAACTTCGTATTCTTCAACCAATCTCTTCCCATTCTCTCCTCCCTTCCTCTCCTTCCCGGCCTCTAATAACGTCTATTCTTCTATGAGTTCACATTTTTTTAGCTCCCATATATGAGTGAGAAATATGGTATTTGTCTTTCTGTTCTTGACCATTTCACTTAACATAGTGTCCTCTAGCCTCATTCATGTTGTCACAAATGACAGCGTTTCGTTCTTCTTTATGGCTGAATAGTATTCCATTGTGTACATATATATCACGCTCTTCTTAAATCTTTTCAGTAAATGCACACGTATACTTACAAGATCAGGATCTTATTGTATGTTTTGCTTTGTTTCTGACTTTTATGCTACATAAAAGTTTTAAACATCATCATCATTCTTTTGAAACATTTGTAATCACAACCTGTATTCTATTTCAAGGCTGTGCCTTAATTTAACCAGTCCTAAATTGTTGGCTTTTTATGTTCCTTTCTATACAAATTTGTCATTATAATTGCATTGAAAATAATTATATTTAAATCTGTGTGTGCACCCGGAATTATTTTCTTAGGACAAATTATGAGAATGGAAATTGCAAGATCTGGGCAGCGTATACCTGATCATGATAAATGAGATCAGAGAGGTGCCAGTATAAGACAGGTGTTCTGTAAGGGATAGGAACTTCAAGATGAGAATGTTTTAAATTAAATATTTTTAAAAGCCCCCAAGGAGGGGGGGTGTGGTGACTAGGCAAGGGTGAAGGCAGAGGTGGGGTAGGAGCCTTTTGCAGTATTCCAGGTGGGAAACACAGGAAACGTCTGTAGTACTGCGGAGCTGGTGAGAAGTGGCCATGTTCTAGATCTGTTCGGAAGACAGAGCTAAAGAGGTTGTTGATGGTTTGGTTCTGGGTTATGAGAAAAAGAAACAAAAAGAGATGCCTAAAGGTTTTTGGCCTCAGCAACCAGAATACTGGACTTCCCATTTCTTGAGCTGGGACTATAGGGAGAAGAGCCAGTTTTGAGGGGAAAATCAAAAGTTGGGTGCGGGACCTGTTTTGTGTTTTATTATGGTAGTTACGAAAAGCTGTTGTTGTCTCATTCAGTGTTCTCAACACTTTTCTATAGGCATAAGTGTGCTTTTGTTAATAAATCTCAGAGCAACACTATGCTTAAGGTAGGGAAATATTAAGTCAAAGAAAGAAAAATTCAGAAAAAGCCATTTAAGAGAAGGCATCTCCAGGAGTGCAATGTGGGCCCCAGCAGGAGGGTCTTGTAAGAGGCAATTTAATTAAACTGCAGGTGTCTAATTGAGAACTTATTTCCAGGCAGCCTCACAGATGTCGTTCACGATCTTTTGTTCCTGGGTCTAGCAGTAACCTGGTGTGCACCCAGGTTCGGACTGTGCTACTTGATGTGCCGCGTGATGGTGCTGATATTATTAAAAAGCAATATGATTTTCTGTTGCTGCATAGATAGATCAATTGTCATCTTGCCAATACCGGTGTTCACTGTGAAAGTAGCTTTTTAAAAGTTTTTACGTTTTCATGGGACTGTTTCTGACTTTTATACAAAACTAACCTAGAAAACTGATCAAATGATTGAGCTGAAATGGTTGAAATGGTTGAGCTGATCAAATCTGAGAAAGAATGGCAGTTGAAGCAAAATGCAAAAAAATAAATCCATTTGATTTTCTTTGCATATGAATGAAAAGCAGGCCAATTTAAATCTCTATCCCTCACTTTAAGGGGGAACATATGTGTATTCAAAATGCTGAGGGAAGTTATAGTTTAGTCCATATTATAGGCCCCCGTGATTTTTCTCTCATTGCAACTAAAGTAAGTTCTGTTTTTCCTTTCTTCTTTTATTGCCGTTGTTCCGTATCTTCACCCAGGAGTTGCTTTATTATGCTGATAGTATGTGGGCCTTCTTTTTAAAGTACAGCAACAACTTAAGTGGCCACTACAAGAACTTAAAATTTGCTTATTTGGCCAGTGGCCATGCAGCAACCCTCTGTGCCAGGCACTGTCTTGACGTGGCAGTGCTAGGTAATGCCCCTGCTCTCTAGGAGTTAAAAATCGAGTTGGAGGAAGGAAAATGGCCAGTAATCCAATATGCAAATAACAGAGAAGGTGAACAGAAGCCAGCCCTGCCTCTGCAGAATTATAGTACGTCAATGGTGTAGTTTTTACATCTTTTCAGATAAGAAGCTGGTATAAGAGTCGCGCTAATTTTAAAATGACAAGCACGATGTGTATGCCTAGGCATATTTGTATTGTTATTATGAAAACCAATTAAGTGTGAATAGCATATTTTGAAGACGACTGTACTATTTCCTAAAATGAGCAAATGACACATTTGAAGTCTGCATCTGGTGAGAACATCTGTGGGTCAGTTTTCCCATTTTTAAGAGAAATAGTAATATTGGGACATTGAATATTTGACTTAGATCCATATAGTTTTTAGGGCTTATATGGAAGGATCTTTGGAGACTAATGTAGGCTGATTTCTCCCATTTCTTTGGATGACAAAACAGCCTAAGAAGCTGCCCGTGGTTTTCCTATTAGTAGAAGGGCTGGTGCTGCAGTCTGGACTTCTTGACTTCAGAGTTTTTCCTCTCCACCTGTCACACTTTTCCAAATGATTAGAATCTGTGTCTCCATGTCTTTCAGCATGACGTCCATGTAGTTAGGGTCCCAGAGAAGGGAAGATACTTCATTATATTAAATAGATCCCATAAACACTTATCATATATTGTCCCCTTTAGGCAGGTAATTCTGCTTTGGATAATAATGAAACAGGTAATTTGTCAATTTTTACCTTTTCATTTTGGGACCTTAGCGTAAAAGTTAAATTTAAGAGAAATGCCTGTCCTTCATTTTCAGCCTATAAGATATGGGTGAATTTGCTAGTGTTTGTGAGGAGCAGGCACGTGGTGAAGTTTGGGGGAGAAATGAGGAGCCTCTGCCCTGCGCCTTCTACCCTGGGCCCATCCACCTTTTACTTTTTTCTCTTCTCTCTCCAACAGACACCCTCCCCACCCGCTTTCTCTCGCATTCTTACGTACAAACCAGACACCTCCTCTCTTGTTTTCCTGTTGATTAAAACCACGCTAATTTGTAAATCAAAACTGCCTATGCACAAGTGAGAAAACAGAGATCATGAGGGCTGCCACGAGCATCTGTCTGTCCTGGAGTTTGGGCTGGGAGGGAATATGACGCAGCGTCCTGGGAGTCCTTTGAGCTGGTGCACGTGGTTACCAGGATTAAGGCGGTGGTTCTTGACCTTTAACATGTGCACTGATCACCTGGGCACCTTGTTCAAATGGATGATCCCGATTCCAGAGGCTGGGGGGGGGGGTGGTGGTGGTGAGGGTCTGCATTCCTAACAGGCTCCCAGGTGATACCGGTGTGGCTTGTCCGGGCCACACTTCTTAGCAGGGCCATAAGGAGGGGCTTCTAGTAGGATTTGCGCGCACCTCCCAGGTCACTTGGAAGCTGCGATTTACTGTGTACCGAGGGAGTGCTCGTATCCAAAATCAGATGTGTAACATTACAGTCAAATAAGGATAGGAAGGGGTGTTGTGCGTCTCCTTTCAGAGCTTCCCTTTCACACCTACAGCAGGGAGCCCGAAGACTTAGATCAGGTTATTAAAAAAGCAAAGCCTGTTGGCACTCGAGCTCCCACACTGCTTGGCACTTCATTTCCTTCTTTCGCGACAGAGAAGCAGGCCCTGATTATTTTTAACCGCATGCCTCGCTCAGACAGAGGAAGGGTTTTTATTTCTAGTGCTGATAGAGAACACTACATCCCTGTTTCTTTAAATGCAGAAAATCTCACGTAGAGTTGCCAAAATAGGATGGCGTATTTCCCTAAAATTATGTGGCAACATAAGGGGGCTGTTTATTCTGGGATGAGAGCAGGAAGATGAAGTCTTTTGTTCTGTTCAACACAAAAGAACATACAGGGGGAGTGTGGTATTAATGGGGTCAGGGAGGCTTCATGGAAGCAGTGGGCTGCTGCTTACCGCTCAGTCTCTCTGCAGCCTGAAGTGAGCTACTTTAAACCCCCTGGGCCCTGGCATTACCACTTCTAAAATAAGGGTCCTCGACTTGACCATCTGACAAGGTCATTGCTAGCTCACAAGGCCACTTGCATTAGGCGTGCTTGCTAGAGGGAAGTTAGTGTTTGTGTGTGGTGGGTTCTTCCCCACAAAACAAAACAAAAACAAAAAGAAGTATCTGCCATCAGTATTTTTAGCGTGTACCCTTAGGTAGATGTTGCATATTTAGCTTGATGACATTTATTAGGGCCACTTGGCTTTGTAATACATTGTCCTATATTTCATTGTTTTTTAGTTATTTAGGGTTAAATAAAGATATTTAAAATATCACATTCAATTGAGCTTTTTAATATCTAGCTTTACATATGATATCAAAGTTTTTGTGCCTTGCTTAAAAGAAATCCAATATGAAAATATACTTTTGTATAAGAAGGGATCATTTTACAAAAGGATTTTTAATGAGCTATTTAGAAACAGAAAATTCCTTTAAGGCTTTTAAAAGTGTTACCTTTTACACCATCGTTTTAGGAACACACTTATCACACAAGGCAAGGCAAAATCACTAAATTAGGCTTCCAGGCAGACAGAATTATAGTACCGGTGTTGTGCGGTGTAGGATTTGGTTGAGGTCAGGGATTTTAAGTACCAGTAGCATCCAACCAATGCATTTGTCCCTAAAGGAATGTTTAAGAAATGATCATCGATTTAAAAAGATTGTGTCTTTATGACAATTGAATGATACTTTGCTCTCTTGCATAACGTGTCCTGTGATGGTGTCGTCACTGGGTCTGTGTGTGACCAGCAGTATCACAGCTGTCCAGTCCTTGAGATCTGAAAATGATGTTGCAGGTGGTAACGAACCATCTGTTGCATCCCCGAAGTCTGTCTGATAAGGGGGGGATTGCGTCTTTCTTTGGATGGGTAACGATCCTTTAAAAACATTGTACAAATACACACACACACACACACACACACACACACACTAGAACTAAGACAATGCATCTAGACACTAGTGGGTCTGCATTAGTGTTTTTTTTAGTTTTTCCTCCAATTATTGTGCTTATTTTGAGTTGAAATCAAAACCCTGGAAATACTCATCTGAGACAAGTCAGTCCAGATATTGTAGGTACAGGATCTTCTCTAATACTAAATGCAATGAGATGTTCTTAGGAACAATTGGATTCAACCAGGAGACTGTTATTCCTTGGGCTTATGTTACAAGGACATAATGATGGTGTTCCGGTGATATATGTAGTCAATTGTATATTAAGCTGTTTGAGCCAAACTAATAGGAATACATAACGTTGCCTTTAATTGAGAGAAGCTTGGTGATTTTAATAGTTCATATGCAATTATCAGATCTGCAGAGCAGGCTTGTGAGATGAGGAGGGCATGGGTTGGTAGACATAAGAAAATACAAATACAAGGCAAGTGGTTACTGGCCCAAAGTCACTCAGTTCATTATTTGTAGATTTGGGACCAGAACTAGGATATCTGATTTCAAGCCCAATGTTGTTTCTTTTTTTTTTTTTTTTTTTGAGACAGAGTGTTGCTCCGTTGCCTGGGCTAGAGTGCCATGGCGTCAGCCTAGCTCACAGCAACCTCAAACTCCTGGGCTCACGCAATCCTTCTGCCTCAGCCTCCCGAGCAGCTGGGACTACAGGCATGCGCCACCATGCCCGGCTAATTTTTTTCTATATATTTTTAGTTGTCCAGCTAATTTCTTTATTTTTGGTAGAGACGGGGTCTCACTTTTGCTCAGGCTGGTCTTGAACTCCTGACTTCGAGCGATCCTCCTGCCTCCGCCTCCCAGAGTGCTAGGATTACATGCGTGAGCCACCACGCCCGGCCCCAATGTTCTTTCTGTGATACCATGTTAAAGGGACAGTCTGGCTCTTTGATGATGATAGTTTTCAAACATACAGCACTTTACATTTGACAGGGTTTCACACAGCACATTTTCTTCCCAAGAAGACGAATAATGATGTCTTCATTTATGTTGGATGAGACTTGAGAAGAAACAACTTTATTTTTCTCTTAGGTTTTGCATCAAGCCTTTTAAACTTAACAATCCTTATTTCTTTTGATTCTCTCTTTCCCCCAGGTTTACTTTTCTGGAAAGGAGAAATTATAATACTAAGTGATATCCAGAATAGATCCTACAGGAAATGGGTTTATCGATCTCATACATTTTAGTGCTCTAGTTTGCCAATATTATTCTCATTTGTTAATAGCATTTGTCTTTTTAAAGTAGCAGCTTGTAATTAAAGTGTGTCTTTCACATGGGCAGAGAGAGTTAAGCAGCAAACAGATCCTGTATGTGTCATAAAATGGTACATCCCTTTGCTTAGTTCATGTTGTGTTAGAGAAAGAGAAAATCCTCTAAAAGATGAAAATTACTGGTACTTAGGAAGGGAAAAGAGAAAGTTGAAGGATATTACGTGGAATTTTGCATGAGGTTTATTAGAAAGTTTGGGGTGTTGAGGGAAGGAGGACAGGCTTCCTGCTTTGCTGTTTTTTATCTTTTGATTTCAAAGCCCAGCAGGATAATTTAATTTTTTTATTGATGTCTAATTTACATAAAATGTACCATTTTAAACACACTGTTGGACAAGTTGTGACAAATTTATATACTACAACCACCACTATGATCCTTAAAGTTCCTTTCTTCCTCTTCCCAGCCTGGCCTCTTTCATTCCAGCCTCAGGCAACCCCTGATGTGCTTTTTGTCACTCTAGATTAGATTCGCCTTTTCTAGAGCATCATATAAATCATAAATGATAGTCTTTTGTCTGGCCTTTTCGCTTACTGTAATGTTTTTGAGATTCACCTGTGGGCTGTTGCATGCATTAGTAGATTGCCCCTTTTAAAAATTGCTGAATATACCACTGTTGGTTTATCCATTCACCTGCTGATAGGCATGTAGGTTGTTTCCAGGGTGAGGTTATTATAACTAAAGTTATGAACATTCATGTACAAGTCTGTGTGTTGGACAAATGTTGTTATTAAATATTTCTCCTGCATAAACATCTAGGAGTGGATGGGTCATATGGTAATTCTATTTTTAATTTTTTAAGTAGCCACCATACTGTTTTCCATAGTGTCTGTACCATTTTATATTCCCACCAACAGTGCACAAGGGTTCCAGTTTCTCTACATCCTTGCCAAGAATTATTATTTTATGTTTTTTGATAGTAGCCATCCTAATGGGTATGCAGTGGTATCTCATTGTGGGTTTAATTTGCATTTCCATAATGATCAGTGATGTTGAGCATCTCTATGTACTTATTGGATATTCTTCTTTGGAGAAGTATCTATCAAAGTCCTTTGGTGCATTGCTCTTTATTTATTTATTTCTTTATTTTGAAACAGAGTCTCACTCTGTTGCCCGGGCTAGAGTGCTGTGGCTTCTCCCTACCTCACAGCAACCTCAAACTGCTGGGCTCAAGCGATCCTACTGCCTCAGCCTTCCGAGTAGCTGGGACTACAGGCACGCGCCACCATGCCCAGCTAATTTTTTCTATATATATATTTTTAATTGTCCAGATAATTTATTTCTATTCTTAGTAGAGACGGGGTCTCACTCTTGCTCAGGCTGATCTCGAACTCCTGACGTTGAGCAATCCACCCGCCTTGGCCTCTCAGAGTGCTAGGATACAGGTGTGAGCCACCGCGCCCGGCTGGTGCATTGCTCTTTAAAATCTTTTGACTTGAAATGCTAGCAGGATAACTTTTTTGTTCTGCTCTAAGAATATATAAAGAGCTTGCCCAACTCAGTAGAACATTTATATCATCATTTAAGAACTGCAATGATATGAACATCTAGTTGCTGGATTACATATTTATAACAGTTCATGTATTTGTAGACACTGAGCTTAGTTATTTTGTTTTGCCAAAGTCATAATTTCCCCCTTTGCTCTCTCCAATCCAGTTCAACTTGTACAAAAATTCTTCAGATTTTTTTTGTGTGTGAAACTATGTTTTGGTCATGACATTATACAGATAAATGAGACTTATATGCTTGTAAAGAGTCATTTTAAATAAACAGCAAGATGCCTGTTACTGCGGGGGGGAAAGGGAAAGAAGAGAAGTTGGTTAACTTACAGAAAAATGATGAAATTCAGATGGGAAAAGGAATTAGAGTTTTCAGGCCTGTGTACAGAGAAGGCGGACAAAAGAAAGTCATCTCCACCGCATTTGTTTTCTCCTGACCTTTAGTTCATGGATAGATGGTTTGAGACACCCAGAAGTGTTTCAAAAAGAAAGCTGGGTGCTTTTCTGAGAAGCTTAAAGCCATTGGATTACATCTCACAGAAGTAGATTTTTTGAGTGGGACACAACCCAGAACCAGAGGCTACTCAAGCTATACATTTTGTTAGAAGCAACAGAGTTGCCAGAAATTTGCTCTGGAAATAATAATCTTCCCCCAGGCATCACAGCCTCCACGCAGTTGTTGAGTTGTGTTTAAAAAGAAATACTTCGTTTGAGGTGTTCAGTTTTCTCCTCTTCTTTCCTGTCTGTCTTCCATGGTTCACTAGGTTGGTTTTAGGTCAATACACCGTAGATCAGAGTTCAACAAACTTTTTCTGTAAAGGGCTAGATAATAAATAATTTTCATCTTTGCAGGCCATGGAGTCTCTGGCTGTTACCCACCTGTGCTGGTGTAGTAGGGTTGGGAAGCTGAGTTGCACCATCTTGGAAAGCAGCCACAGATAATATATGTAAATGACTGGCCATGGCTATGTTCCAATAAAACTTTATTTATAAGAACAGGCAGCGGGCCGTATTTTGCTGACCTTTGTTCTAAATAATCGCAGGGGGCCACGAAAAGTCTAATCTCAACACATGAGAACTGGATCTGAATGCTGACTCTTCCACATGGTATTATTAGGTCTCAGATACTCTTAGCGGGTGAAGGATCTTTTAAAATTTTAATGCAAAACATTTTTCAGTGGCTAGAATCCTCAGGGAGTGAGAGAGGAAAGCTTTATAAATATTTATAAGTGCCGAAAATTAAGTTGCTGAAATAAAATTTGTTCTCATAAAAAGATCATTATATAGCAAGTTTGGAATTCAGTTCCAGTTTTTTCATTTCCTTGTGGAAACATCTTCTTCGTGAGGAAAAATGAGGGCATTAATGAACAAATGTCTCCTGCCTGTGAGCTGTGACACTTTATTAGTTACTGTGAGGACGTGACATAGCTCTGTTCTGAGGTGCTCACCATCTTAGTGGAATGCTCCATGCTCATGAGAGAGAGGATGTGTTTAAGAATGTGTGTTTTTAACTTTCTTGGAGCATTTTATTTTAAAATAAACTTTATTAAGGTATAATGACATATAATAAAAATGCACCTATTTTAAGCGTATGACAAATTCAATGAGTTTTGACATGCAGCCACCGTCACAATCCAGATAGGGAACATTTCCATCATCCCAAATGTGCCCCCAACCCCAGACAACCACTAATCTGCTTTCTGTCCCTGTAGATTAGGTTTGCCTGTTGCAGAATTTCATATAAATTAGATCATATAGTCTGTGGTCTTTTGTGTCTGGCTCAGGGGTTTCCAAACTTCCTTGGTTCGCAGCACCCTTAGAGAATCAGTAATTTTTCCACAGTGCAGTAAGTTAAAAAGAATACTTAACCGTTCCGTTAGAACCAGACAACTCAGTAAAAGTAGTTTGCATGGTGTCCCACTGTTGTTGCTGTTTCCCTCAAAAATTTAAAATATCCAGTGGCACACCTGGTGAGTTCACTGTGGTGCTCTGGGGCAATTTAGTGTATAGTTTGTGAACCAGAGGTCTGGCTTCTTTTACGCAGCATAATGTTTTTGAGACTTACGCATGTTACGTGAATTAGTACAGTTATGAGTTGCTTAACAACAAGGCTAAATTCCAAGAAATGCATCATTAGGTGATTTTGTCGTTATGCGACCCTCTTAGAGTGCATTTACACAAACCGAGATGGCATCCCTTACTACACACCTAGGCGTATGGTATAGCCTAGTGCTCCTAGGCTACAAACCTGGACAGCATATTACTGTACCGAACAGTGTAGACAGTTGTAGACAATTGTAACACAGTGTTGTTTGTGCATCTAAACATATCTAAACAGAAAAGGTTCAGTAAAAAGTCGTAAAAGATTAAAAAAAAAAAAAAAAGGTACACTTGTATAGGACACTTACCATGAATGGAGCTTGCAGGATTGGAAGTTGCCCTGGGTGAGTCAGTGAGTGGTGAGTGAATGCGAAGGCCTGGAATATTCCTGCGCGCCAGTGTGGATTCATAAACACTGAACACTTAGGGTACACTAAATTTATTTAAAAATAAAGTAATTGCATTATGATGGTGCTGATGTCACTAATTAATAGGAGTTTTTCAGTTATAATCTTCTGGGACCACTGTCATATAAAACTCTATTATGTAGTACGTGCCTGTAGTTTGTTTTTATTGCTGAGTAGTATTCTACTTTAGGAAATACCACAGTACAGTCATTCATTTGATGAGGGACATTTGGGTTCTTTCCGTTTTTTTTTTTTTTTTTGACAATATGAATAAAGCCACTATGAACATTCGTGTGTAAGTCTTCACGTAAGCATATGTGTAAGTCTTCGTGTAAGCATATATTGTCTTTTCTCTAAGATTAGGACTGTTGAGTCATATGGTAAGAACATGTCTAGCTTTATAAGAAACTGCCAAACTTTTCCAGCACAGTTGTGCCATGGCATTCCTACCAACAATGTAGGAAAATTCTAGTTGCTGCGCATGTTCATCAATACTTAGTATTGCCAGTCTTTTTAATTATAGCTCGTTCTAGTTAATGTTATATATCTTAGTAAGGCTTCTATTTGCATTTCTTTGATGACTAATAATGAACATTTTTGCATGTATTTATTGGCCTCTTATGTGTGTGCATGTGTGTGTGTATGTATATGAAGTGTTCAAATCTTTTGCCCATTTTTAATTGGGTTGCTTACCTTCTTCTTGAGTTGTAAGAAGTTTTTTTAAAAATATATTCTAGAAACAAGTCTTTGCCAGACATATGTATTACAGATAGGTTCTCCTAGCTGGTGGTTTGCCTTTTCATTTTCTTAATGATGTCTTTTGAAGAGCAAGAGTTTAACATTTCAATTTATTAGGGTTTTTTTTGTTATTGTTAGTACTTTTATTTTTCCTATCTCAAGGTTAAGATCTTCACCTAGAAGTTTTAGCTTTTGCGTATAGGCCTAGGATCCATTTCAAGTTATTTATTAATTTATTTTTTGTGCATGCCATGAAGTAAGGGTTGAAGTTTCTTTTTTTCCTCATACGAGTATCCAGTTATTTCAGCACCGTTTGTTGAAAAATCCGTTCTTCCCCTTTCGAATTGCCTAGGCTCTTTTGTCAAAAATTAATTGACCATTCATGTGTTCGTCTGTTTCTAAACTCTGTTCTGTCCCATTGATCTAGATGTCTTGATTTTTGTAGCTTTATGATAAATTTTGAAATCAGGTAGTTACGGAGAAGATGTATTTTTAAGTTGGATTTCTTTGATCAGACTATTTTCTTGAGTGCATTATTCTCCTTCTGAGAAATGAACTAAACGTATTTCTTTCCAAACATGGACATTACTATGGACCGAATTGTGCTCCTCCCCTAATTTGTGTCGCAGCCCTGACCCCCAGTGTGACTATTCTGGAAATAGGATCTATAAGGAGGTAATTAAGCTTAAATGAGCTCATAAGGGTGGGCCTTGATTTGATGGGATTAGTGTCACGGGAAGAGACACCAGAGAGCCTGCTGTCTCTCCCCCCGAATGAGGACACAGCAAGAAGGCCGCAGTCTGCAAGCCAGGGAGGAGCCCTCACCAGAAACCGACCATGCTGGCACCCTGATCTTGGACTTCCCAGCCTCCAGACTGTGGGAAAATACATTTCTGCTGTTTAAGCCACCCAGTCTGTAATATTTTGTTACAGAAGCCTGAGCAGACTTTAAAGGCAGGCAAAGTACCCTGAGAACATAGGAAAGGGTTTCTTGCTTCAGGGCCAGCTTTGATGACCTTGGGCCTCTGTGTCCTTGCCTGTGAAATGAGAAGATTGGTCCAGAGGACTCTAGAATAGCCCCTGCTAATGTCCTATTTAAATTTAATAACCTGTAATTTTAGATGGATCAGAAATCATTCTCTCTTTTACTTGAACACTATGCCCTGATTCAGGTTTTAAAATAGCCAAGCAAAAACAATACTGAAAACCAAATAGCTTAATGAAAACAGTGGCTGCCACTTAAAATAACTTAGTACTTTTTTTAGTCGAAATGCTTCAAGAAAATCCTGACGTAGAACCAGACTCTTTAGTTTATTTTAGGAGTTTTTACAGTCATTCCTTCCTTGGGCCTTTTTGCTTGGCATTTTCTGATACATAACTCTTAAGGAATGTTTGCTGCTGCTTATAGTCAATGACTCCTCAGGCTGGAGGTGGGGGCCACCTCTCATATTCGTGTCCATGGGTAGATGTCAGGTTTGGAGAGAAATTAGAGCAAATTTCCTGTTGGAAATTTCCAATTTCCCCTGCACTTCAAAGTGTGGTCCCTGGACCAGCAGCTTTGACATCACCTGGGAACATGTTCTAAATGCAGATTCCCAGGCCACAGCCCAGACCTACCAAACCAGGTGTGCACATTAAAGGTTGAGAAGCACTGTTCCAACTGAACCGCGGAGAATCTTCTCTATGGTTTTCCCAGCAGGCCATCTGGCCTCTGGACGCCTCTGAAGGTGACCTCGTTAAAGGCAGTCTATTCCATTTGTGGATAGTTCTGTTCACATTTCTTTTTATTTTTTTTCTTTTAACAGAACCAGTACCTTGCAATCAAGTTTCTTTTTTATATTTATCTGAAATATAGTTTCCTATGCTTTCTAGTTTAACTTGCAGTCATCCATTGGTACTGCCCATGTGCCCGCTGAGAATACAACAGAGGCCCATTTTTCAAAGAACTCACAGCCTAATATAGAAGTGGAAATGCCCACGAATGAACCATAGCGCAGTGTGATAAATGCACTGAAGATGATGTCCAGCGGGCGAGGCAGCAGGGAGAGGAGGGTGTTGGGGTGGAGCTACAGCTAGCTGCACAGGTTGAGTTGGAATCTTCTAGACATGGGGTGAGGAAGGGGGTCTGGGAGAGTGCCAAGGAAGAGGGTGTTCCAAACCCAGGGAATAGCTTCACAGAGGCCATGAGAGATGAGAGAAGTGTTAGAGATACTACAAATTTGATTTGCTGATGTTGAAGCGTCAGGGGGCTAGAGAAATGTGCAGGGCTCGTTGTGCAGCGTCCAAGTACGTAACTTTAATCCAGCTCACCCTGGTCTCGAACTCCTGACCTCAAGCGAGATCCTCCTGCCTCAGCCTCCCAGAGTGCTAGGATTACAGGCATGAGCCACTGCACTCAGCCTGACCTATGTCTTTTAAGGCAGGCTGAGAGGATGTCACCTTTGGACATCAGAGCTACTGACAGCTTTCCAAAGAGGACTTGAGGCACGTGTGCTGGGTTTCCATGTTGTTTCTCATTCTGTATTTGATGTTTTTGACTTTACTGCATCTAAACGTAAGCTCTAACTATATCCTATTGGACATTATCTTGTTACACATTTCCTGTCGCTCCAGCCTTTCGAGGTTTTTATTTTGAAATCTCTGGTTTCATCCTGTTAATTCATTCTCTTGGTTACAAGCTGAACAGTTGATTTATGATCTCTCTTGTATTTTCATCAGCCTCATTAACTGAAACGTGCACGAACACAGGACCTAAGTCGGAGTCCTGTCAGACGCAGGTGGCTTCACGCCGTGTCTCCAGATAGGAAAATGCTGGCACTTCTAATCAGCTGGGGAAATAAACTCATCAGTAAATGGTGCTTCGGACAGCTGAATGGCTGTCAGGAAAAAAAAAAAAAGCTGGAGTCTTCGTTCCTTAGATAAAAATAAATTATAGCTGGCTTAAAGATTTAGACTTAAATAATGAAATCATAAAGATTATTAGAAGAAACATAAGTAAATTTTAACTATATCTTGGAGTGGAGACAGAAGACTTACTTTTTTCCCCTAAGTGTGTCACGAAACACTGGAAGCTATAAAGCAAAAGACTTAACTTTCCTAAAAGAAACATTTCATGTGAAAACTTAAAAATTCTGTTTGGCCAAAATCCCATAAATGACAAATAATATGTTGGGAAAAATATTTACTGCCATATGTCCAAGGGCTAATGCTTTTCATATGGAAAGAAGTCTTAGAAATCAATAAGAAAAAGATGAAAAATAGAATAGTCCATCCAATGTTCATTACAAGAAGTAAGCATATGAGAATGCTTTGCTTTGTTTAAAAATTCAGATGAAAACAATGAGATCTCTTTTTTACCTATGAGATTGACTATGATAAAGTTGGGTAATACCCACTTGTTGGTGAGAGGGTGAAGAAATAGTTACACAAATATAGTTGATGAGTATTGTTGAAGAACATTTCCACAGTATCTGTTAGAATTTTTAAGGTCTGTATCCTTAGACTCAGTAATTCCACTAGTGACCTGTGAATGTTTTTCAGCAAGCACACAAAATTAGCTACACAGATATTGGTTATAACAGTATTCATAATATTAACAGCAAAAAATGGCAGCCTATATGGCCATCTGTAGGCATATAGCAAAAATACTGTGGAGTGTTAAAAATGTACAATTCTCTGTGTCCTGACTGGGAAATATTCAAGATGTTAAATGAAAAAGCAAATTAGAATATATAGTATGATATCATATGTGTTAAAGAAATTTCAAAGATATATATCAGTAGTAAGGAAGATAATAGCTATAAAAATTTAAAAAAACAAGCTGGTGTATTTACCTTGTGGAATGAAAAGTCTGCATGTATCAGCAGTGCAGGGTTGGGACAGGGTCTCATCTCTGCCATCCCTGCCTTAGGTGCTGTCTTTCTGCTCTGCAGTCCTGATTATGTGGGCCTCTGTCCTCATGGCAGCAAGATGGCTACACTCTACCAGGCCTCACATCTACATTTCCAGGCAGGAAAAAGATGTAAGGAGAAAAGTAGAAAGACAGAGTGGCTCCTGTTATCACAAAAGCCAAAACATATCCAGAAATCCCCAGCCAATTACGGGTGGGGAACCTGTGGCCTTATAGGATTTGTCTTGTAAAATTTGGATTCAGTACTCAAGGATCGAGAAGGCCACCTGTGGCCCCAAGGCTGCAGGTTCCCCATTCCTAAATGGCAAAAAATTTGATTAGGCACATGTTCTTCCCTGACACACAATCCAGGGTTCTGTAAATATGGAAGAGGAGAGGGGATTGGGTAGGCAGCGAGGAGCGTGTGCCACAAACACACACACTCACACATTTGTGTTTGCATGCAGTAGTTCTGGAAGGTGCCTAAGAAATGGATAACTCGTTTCCTCTGGAATAGACTGGGCATCAGGAGGAAGAGGGACATTTATTTTTCACTTTATGTTGTTCTTTCCTGCTGAAATTTTTTTTTTTTTGAAACAATGAATACGTTAACTTTAAAGGAAGGAAGTTGATAGGAAGTTGACATCAATCCATTATCAGAACCCCTTAGGTCCAGCTGTCCAGCCAGTTACTCAGAACCAGGTCACTCGACCCCTGTGGGCTGCAGCCTCAAGTGTCAAAGGAGAGGTTAGATTAGATAATATCTTGGGTTCCTTTAGCAAGAAAAGAAACCTAAGACTTTGAACAGGTTCTTATTTAGTCTTTGTTAGGGGCTAAACTGTGTCCCCTCAAAGTCTGTATGTTGAAGTCTTAATCCCCAGTGCCTCAGAATTTGACTGTATTTGGAGACAGGGTCCTTAAAGAGGTAAATAAGGTTAAATCAGGTCATTAGGTTGGGCTCTAATCCACCAAGACTGGTCTACTTATAAGAAGAGGAAATTTGTACCCAGACAAGTGCAGAGGGAAGACCACGTGAAGACACAGGGAGAAGGTGACCATCTGTGGCCTCCAAAGAAAACAACCCTGCTGGCACCTTGATCTTGGACTTCCGGTATCCACAATTGTGAGAAGATAAATTTCTGTTCTTTAAGCGCCCCCGAGTCCGTGGTGCTTTGTAATGACGGCCCTAGCAAGCTGATGCGGTCTTCCAGCCCTTTAAACTTTGGCATGGGTAGTCGTGCATCTTGCAGAATCTTCAGGATGGTGTGAGATCGCACTTGACTTGGCTGCTCTGTTCCCTTCCCTGGTGAAAGCGGGTCCCGCAGAGTCTAGCCTGGGAACCTGGAAACACTGAGTGTGGGCGGGAGGTGGAGAAGCACATCTAGTTGAAGAAGCAAACCTCTGTCACCGCGAGGCCAGCGAGGCCTTTCTCCAGGGCGGCACTGCTGTGCACGCCTCCTTCCCGGGTTCCCCGGGGTCTTGCTTCCGGCTTGCTCACCTGTTCTCCAGTCCGTTTTCTCTCCTTGAACTTCAGAATGGATGAATACCCTCCCTCGCTCTCCGTTGCTTGCCTGGCTTCCGACTGCTGAATCTAGACCACAAACAGCGTTAGCTTTTAGAGATGACCTTTATCTTGTCTGCTGATGAGATGGGAGAGCAGGATCCCGTGTTACGCGAATCACCTTGTGATAAATATGGGCAAGAATCATATCCTACTTGTGATGAGCAGAAAGACGGCTGTCTGTGTCAGAAGGTACCCCATCCCCCTTAAGCCCACACCCCAGGACTGCATCTGAGCCTGGGGACTCTGAAGCAGCCTGCAGTGTTCCAGTTTGAGGGAGACTAGATCTTTCCTGGGGACGAAAGAGGGCCAGTTATCCTGTGTTGGGGTGTGGGTGGTGACTCCAGGGCACCCTGTGCACCCAGAGGGAACCACAGATGCTCAGATGACTGAAGGCCAGGAGAGGTTGCTCTCTGGCATCCTGCTGCCCACCGAGCTCTCAGAGGGTGGCCTTATGTATGGGTTTGCCCTCTGTTTACTAGTTTATTCTCAGGGAAGCCGAGAGGGCCTCCCTGGTCAGAGCAGAGAGCTGTGCCCAGAGGCAGGTATTTAGGTCTGGTGTCTGGGAGCTCCTAGAGGGTACTGTTTTGCTAAGTGAGGAATGAAAAGCACTTTTATTTATGTGCAAAATTAAATCTCAACTCTTTTTATATGATTTTGCCTCGTTTTCTTCCCTGTAGGGAAATGTGCTATGATAGAAAACAGAGTAATAGGCCTTTTATGCGAGTACTCGGCTCATACTTTATGCACGTCGTGGCTGAGTTCTTTGAAGCCCACGGAGACAGCGCATCTCTGAGTGGAGAGATCGTGTCTTTTTCCAGCCCTGTCCGTCCTCTGTGCTACGTCCGAGACTGGGCACAGCCACCGTGGGGCTGTTGACATCTCGCGGATGATGCTCTTCTCGGTGTCCTGTGGATTCAGTACCTTGTGTCAAAGCATCAGGATGGAAGAATTGGGGAAGCGGTAGGAGGGTGGCCTGGGACAGCCAAGGACATGTTTATGTGCCCTATTTAGGGGACCGTTCTACTTCATGCTAAATTTGTGAGTTTAACTTGAGAAGCCTAGAAAATTAAATAGAAAATACATTTTCACAGTATTTAAACTGGAACAGACTATTTAAAGCTGGAACAGACCCTGGAGATGAACCAGTTCGGTCTCTTCCTTCTACCACGGACGGGTTGAGGCCCACAGGACTCCCAGGGTGTCGGGTGCTTGCAGGGAGCCGGTGCCCAGGGCTCAGCTCCCGGGTCCTCGTCCCTTCTGGTCTGGCAGCAGTGCCCACTGGGCCCTTGTGACGGATGAGTTTCTCTGGAGACAGAGAAAAACGCTGTTTGTCATAAAGCCAAGGTTTCAGAAGTTGTTGTAATAATTCATTAGAATCGCATAATTGCTTGCAAATAATAACTTACAGCTAGTGAAAGAAACGAATACTCGAAATAAAAGCCGTTTAGGAATTATTGTGTCGTAGTCAGAGCTCTGGAGCTAGTTTAAGGGGAAACGTAGGATTGTGGCAAGAGGACAGTGACCCCCAGAATCCAAGGACGGGAGACAGAGTCCAGGCCTTCTTTGTGTGGACTGGACTCCAGGACGGGTCTGGGTCTCGGCTGTCCCGCCCCCAGCAGTCTCCTGTCATTCTCTTTGTCATTCGTCCTTTCCAATCTCCATCCCTTAACTTCATCCCCTGTCCCATCCTCTGTCCCCATCTCAGCCCCATCCCACTGTCTGTCCCTCCACCTGTCCCTCTGCTCAGGTGTGGTCACGTCTCGGTCCCGTCTCTGTCTCTCCCTGGGGACTTGCTCCATTTTCCTGTCCTCTCAGCCCTGCTTCCTCTGCAGCTGGCACATGGTCCGAAGGCTGCTCCTGCCTCTCTCAGCCTCAGGCTAATTCCGTCTCTCACCCCAATTTCAGATTCCCCAGGGAGCCTTCTGATCCGCCTACTTCAGCTCTTGTCACCAGGCTGCGTGTTGCTGCCACGCTTAGGAAGTGGCTGCCCATGGCCAGGTGAGCGGCCAGGGTCACGGGGCCTTGTGCCACACACTTGTGTACATGATCTCATGCAGTCGCATTGCACATGGAGACGTGGACACTCGGGCCTAGAGCCATCAAAGCCATTTGCCCAGGGACCCACTGCTAGGCGGTGAAGGCAGAATGCTCTGATGCTGAGTAAACCCACCTGTCTTTTGCATGTGGTTTGAAAGTTGCTATTTAGGCATCTGTCTGTCTAGGTTTGATATCGACAGGATTTTATTAAAACCTCAACGGAGAACCTGCATAGGACCTGCTAACATACTTACATGCTTGGGGGCGGAGGATCTCTTTGATACAGGTCAAGTTTTTGTAGAAACAGCAAAGGAAGCTTTAAACGTTACTGGCTGGTTTGTGGGATTTGACATGCCCTCCCCTCCCCTTTTAAGAAAATGTGAAGCTCTGGCATAAATCAAATTTGGATTAATCGGTGATGATTGACTTGGATTTGTATAACCTTGGACACCAGTGAAGACTTTGTATAGACGTAAGAATTGTGAGCACATTTGGGAGGGAGGTCACCATTTCTGCACCCTCCAAACCAAGGTTGTAAGTGCTTACTTGCCTCCTGTAAAATTTGCCATGATGAAATCTAAGAACCAAGAAATGCAGGGTGGGAATGGGCTCAGTAGTAAGTGACCTCCTGTTTCCACTCCCCTCCTCCTCGTTAAGATTCTTTGACCTCCTGCCACGGGGGCCTTGGCAGCATCCCCGTAAGCTTTGCACAGAAGCTGCTAATCCCGGCAGGCAGCTCATTCCTTTTCCATCTGGCAGCTGCTCCTCTCACACCCCGGGACGTGCAGGGAGTGGCCCGTGGGCCTGCAGACTCTGGGGGGCAAATGGGGTCAGGTTGGGGGGCCCGGATGCCTTCCCCTTCCCTGGCAGCAGACTCAGGTGCCCTCCCATCTCTGTTGGCTTTTAAAGGAAGAGGGGTAGAAACGGACAGTGAAACCACAGGCCCTTCCAGGACTTGCATGAGAGCTGCTCTCTGTCATTTGTGCTATTTTTTTTTCTTCGTCAAATGTGTGATTTGAGTTGGTTCAAAGCACCCAGTGGCTTTGGCCTGGCATCACAGTTGGCACTTGGCCAGAGCCCCCCTTTAACTGACTGGGCAGCTGGCTGGAGTTTGCCCTGGAGTTTGTCCCCTCCCTGAGTCTCAGAAGGCCTCAGAGTTGGAACCTGCTGCGGGTGGGAGAGCGGTGGAAGGACCACATAGCTGGAATGTGGACACGCTCCCACATCCGTGGGCTGGAACGAGAGTCAGGGGCGCAGCAGCTGCCCTAGAGGCTGCAGCAAGGCTGGGAGGTGGCCGAGGATGCAGGGCAATAGGTGGCCTGCTTAGGTGGACTTGTTAGCCAGCATCAGAGAGAGCACTGCTACAGGAACGGGGCCATTTTTTATTTTTGAAAGCCAAGTGTTTTTGTACATTGGTGACTGCCTGTACTTTTTTACTTGAAATGGCGTTTACGAAACTAATCATCTCTGACACAGATGGGCTTCACTTTACAAAGAGCTTGGATGTAATGTGATGTAATTTCTCAGCTCCAGAAATAAAGGGCTCCTTTTCCTGCCATAAAAGCCGGGGTAAATTTTCTCATTGATGATAGCGATCATTATGGTAGTTATTCATTTTCCTGTTCATTTTATCGAAAGTGGTATAATTTCCAGTCTAGGTGGAGAGAAGGTGGTGCTCTTTTGAGCTAATTTTCCAAATCTGCCGCTAGATGACTTTGTGCCTTGATCCTAAAAGGAGCCGGTGTCCTGATCTCTAATTACCCTCAGCCTTGTCTTTCCCTTGAAGTTTGGTGGCGTAATGTTGGGTGAACTAATGCTTATGTGTCACTTAAAAAAGTAAAGGAAAGCTGAACATCTCACTTCTAAAGTTATAGTTCTCTTAACCTTGTAACAGGCGGGGAGTCATTTCCTGAGGTTGAAGATGAGGAGGAGAGAAAGCTAAGCTTATATGTCTCTAGTTGCTGACAGGTGAGTTAGGGGTATGTTTACCTTGACTTAACTTCCCTGAATGTCAGCTTCACCTGTAGTCATTAGGTATGTTTCCATATTATCGCCTTTAATTATAACCATCCATTTTCTTTAACTACCCTGACCTTCTAATTTAATAGCCATTGGTAGGTAGTATCAACTGCCAATTATTGTTAGATATTAGATACTATTTAGTATTAACATTATTACTATTAGAACTTTCTACGTGATTGAGTATAGCTTCAGCTTGAAATTCCATCTTGTATGACAATACGCTTTTTTCTTTTACCAACATTACAGTGAGGCACAAATGAAGTGATCATAAATATAAGCCAAAAAAAGAATCTCAGCAAAAAGATACATACTTATAAGGAATTTCTGCCTTTCTGTAGATTTACGAGATCTTCGGCATGATTTTGATTCTTTAGCATAAAACTCATGGAATATGGTTGAAGAAATTTGACCTTCCCAGAATCTGTCAAGCATTTTTATTTTCTTGGGGAGGGTGGTCATGCCTCTTCTTAGTGATCATTTAGGTTTTTGCTTTAGGTTTTGTTTGTTTTGAATTGAGATGTAGTTGTGATGTAATCGACATATAGAAAAATGCATACACCGAAAGCATAAAATTTGATAAGTTTTGACATATACGTAACACCCCCAAAATCTTCCTCACAGGCAGGATGGTGAACACGTCCGTTGCCCTCAGAGGTGGCTCCTTGCTCACTGCTGTCCCTTTCTGGCTTCCACCCCCACCCCAGGCAACCACCGCTCTTTCTGTCACTGTAGATCAGTTTGCATTTTCTGGAGTTTTATATAACGGAATCATACAGTATGCACTCTTTTTTGGTATGTCCTCCTTTACTTGGCATAGGTATTTTCAGGTTCATCAATGTTGTCTTGTATATCTGTGGTTCCTTCCTTTTTATTGCTGAGTAGTATTCCTTTGTATGACTATGCCACAGTTTGTTTATCCTCCGACCTTTTAATGGACATTTGGATTGCATCAAATGAGGCAATTTCTAGTTTTCGGCTACTTCAAATGGAGCTGCTACAAACATTCGTGTGTCATGTTTTCTCTTGGGTAAATATCTAGGAGTGAAATAGCTGGATAACACGATAAGGCGAATGTTTCCAATTTTCAAACAATGCCACAAGCAGTATATGAGAGTTCCAGTTCCTCGATATCATCACTAACACTTGACATGCTCAGACTTTTTCATTTTAGAAGTTCTAATAGGCATCAAGTAGTAGCTCATTATGGTTTTAATTTGTATTTGACTAACGATGAATTATGTTGAGCATCTTTTCATGAGCGTACTTATCATTGGTATACCATCTTTGGTGTCAGTTTTTTTAATTGCTTATTTTCTTAAGTTTTGAGAGCTCTTTATATATGCAGGATAAAAGTCTTTTATCAAATATATGCTTTGCAAGTATTTTCTGCCAGTCTGTAACTTGTCTTTTCATTCAGTGTCTTTGGAAGAGCTTGTTTTTGACTTTGATGACAGGCTTACCATTTAAAAAGAAACCTTAGTCACGCATCACTTAGTGACAGGGATATGTTCTGAGAAACAAGTCCTTAGGCGATTTCATTGTTGTGAGCATCAGAGAGTGTATGTACTTACACGAACCTAGATAATAGAGCCTACCACACACCTAGGCTGTATGGTGTAGCTATTGCTCCTACGCTGCAAACATGTACAGCGTGTTACTGTACTGAATACTGTAGGCAGTTGTAACAGAGTGTTACAGTTGTATTTGTGTGTCTAGATGTATCTAAACAGAAAAGTTACCGTAAAAATACAATATAAAAGATAAAGAAAAGGTACACCTGTATAGGGCACATACCATGCATGGAGCTTGCAGGTCTGGAAATTGTTCTAGGTGAGTCAGCGAGTGGTGACTGAATGTTAAGGGTAGGGAATTACTGTGCACTGCTACAGGCTTTATACCTTGTACATTGAGGCTACACCGAATTTATAAAAAATATTTTTCTCCAATAATACATCAACCTTAGCTTACTATAACATTTTTACCTTATAAACTTTTTAAGTTTTTAGACTTTTTGACTCTTATAGTAACACTTAGCTTAAAACAAACATGTACAGCCATACAAAAATACTTTCTTTATATCCTTATTCTATGAGCTTTATTCTATTTAAATTTTTTTTCTTCGTCAATTTTTCTGTTAAACACTAAGACACAAACACCCACAGTTTAGGCCAACACAGGGTCAGGATCGTCAATATCACTGTCTTCCACCTCCACGTCTTGTCCCACTGGAAGGGGACAGTAACATGCATGGAGCTGTCATCTCCTGTGATAACAATGCCTTCTTCTGGAATACCTCCTAAAGGACCTGCCTGAGGCTGTTTTCCAGTACCTTGTACCTTTGTACCCTTATACCCTTGTACCTTTGTACCTTTTTTTAATAGGTACAAAGAGCACACTCTAAAATAATGATAAAAAGTATAGTAAATACATAAACCAGTAACATAGTCATTTATTATCATTATCATGTACTGTGCATAATCGTATGTGCTAGACTTTTATAAAACTGGCGGTGCAGTGGGTTTGTTTACACCAGCATCACCACAAACATGAGTAACACATTGTGCTATGACATCACGATGGCTATGACATCACGATGGCTATGACATCACTAGGTGGCAGGAATTGTTCAGCTCCACTATAACCTTATGAGACCACCATTGTAGATGTGGTCTGTCATTGACCAAAACATCGTTATGCGGTATATGACTGTATTTCATTCACAGGGTCAACAGTATTTCAAAACCCATAGGGAAATAACCAAAGCAAAACCAAAAACACACCTATAGCCACACTTCCACTGCCAGCCAAGATAGAGTAACATAATGGGGACATACTTACTCTCTCACCTAGGGGGAAAAATAGCAAAATAATGATTTCCAGCACCCTGAGCATCAGGTAACAAAGAACAGTGATCTGGAGCTATAGGGGAAGTGAATGAGGTGAGTCCTGAAATTGCACCAGCTTACTGCCTAGAGAGTGTCTAGGCTGCAGGGCACAGGGGGCGTAGACAGAGACAGAGGTCCCAGAGGAGACAGCTGCAAGGAGCGAGGCCTCCCGCGATGTGCAGGCTCCTGCCCCAGGCCCCAGCAGAGTGCTCAGCTCCCAGGAGCAAGGGAACTCAGACTGGGAAAAGAAGGGCAGATGCTAAGGTCTTGTCCCAGCTGCCGTCTCCTCCCGCCCCACACCCAAAGCACTAAATAATTTGTTGTATCTCTGCCCGCCCTGTCTCAAAATAACCCATTTTCAACTGTCATTCGGAAGAGGACGTTTTGTGCTACACTTCCAGGCTTCCCGTAAAGAGTCCCCGAGCCACTTAATCCTCAAAATTTAGAAAATATTTTAAGCGGTTGGCATTAGAATCTCCCCAAATGGATCCTGAGTTTGTTGTGGTTTTCTCTTTGGTTTGAAAAAGATGCAGGAATGTAGTAAAACAGCCAGGCAGGGTGACTTCTTGGAGCACTTTCTCACTTCATTTTTTTGCTCCTGGGTGGGGTTTTTTTCCCCTTCTCTCTGCTGAGGAGGCTGCACTCCCTAGGGAAGTCTGGAAACTTCCCTGGCTGGGTACTTATGCACCCTTTGGAAGAAGAGGGCATAGACTTTGGTCCTCACAGCCTGACTCTGCACCACCCCAGTGCTGGATTTAGAACCATGCACCTGAGAAACTGCCTTGTTATGCCCTCGACTTATGGATTCAGCAGTGGATTAGTTAGGCTATTCAGCATGTATCTAGTGCCTGCTGTGTGCCTGGCACTGTTCTGATCTTGGAATCCAAGAGGAAGCAAGGGAGATCTCCTCCTGTGGATCTTCCATCCTGGTGGAGGAGGAGACACACAGTCAGCTGATATGTTTTCGGTGGACTTTAGTCCTTTGAAGAGAAATATCGCTGGCGATGGTCTGCAGAGTGACCAGGAAGCGGGGGTGCTCCTTTACACAGGGTGGCAGGGAAGGGGGTTTTGAGGTGGTGACATTTGGGCAGGGACCTGAATGAGGTGAGGTGGGGAAGGGAGCCAGGTGGTAAGGACAGGTCTTGAGCTGGGGGTGCTTTGCTTGGGGGGCCCGTGAGGCTAGAGCAGAACCAAGGAGGCAGAGGAGGAGAGAGGGCAGGTGTTGCCTTCAGCGCCGTGACCGGGAGCTGACCTCACAGAGCCCTGAAGACACCGGTGAGGACGTGGCCTTTTGTTCTGACTGACCAAGCGCTGGAGGCTCATGCGTTATGAGAGAATCCTTCTGGCCTGGGCGTGCACGCAGGGAGTGCAGCAAGAAGCCCCCCATGGTATGCAGAGGTGACAGCGTGGGCCAGGGGCCCCAGTGAGCAGGGCAGAGAAGAGGAGGGGCTGCTGTCTTCACTGTGGGTGGTGAGAGAAGAAAGAGTGGAGGACTCCATGTTTTTGTCCAAAGTAACTGGAAGACTGGAGAGCATGTTCACTGATACAGGGAAGCCAGGGAAGGGGGTGACCCAAGGAATCTGGGACCAGGTGGGAATCAAGAGTGTGATTTGGGCTGTATCAATATCCCCAGTGGCGATGTTAATAGGCTGTCGTGTCCCAGGCTGAAGTTCAGGGAAGAGCTCAGGACTGGAGGTAACCCGAGGCCACAGCCAGGCAAGTGACCTAGTTAGGCTTCACAGAGAGTTAGTGGTGGCTTCTGCGTGGACTGAGCTGCCTCCAAGGAGTGGCTTCCCCAAGGCACAGCCCTTTCCTCTGACTAAGCTAGTCCCATTTGGCAATCTCTTACTTGCTTGAATGCTTTTATGATTATGTTCTTGTCTTTGTCTGTGCCCAGGCTTCAGTTTGGACGAATACTGCACCTGCTCGCAGTGGAGGTATACTTGAAATATAAAGAATTCATTCTAGTTTACAATTACAACTTCTAAGGGGTGCAAGCAGCTAAGGGGCGCTGGGGTTTGATAGTTCATGCAATTTAATGTTTTTCTGGTCATCCTAGATGCTGTTGGTTGACAGTGGCCTAAGGTCCGGGCTGGATCTTGTGTGCACGACACTTGGGTGGGGGGGTATATGAAGAACAGCTCACGTTGGGAGAGCCTCTCTGCTGGAATCCCTTCCTGCCGTGCTTGTTTTTGCATGTGGGAGATGTTACTTATGCAAAGAAAAAGGAAGTCGAACCATCTCAAGGTTCCTTCTGGCCTTGAGGCTCTGCGGGTCCACTCCAAGTCTGTGGGTTTTCTCTTGTCTCCCAATCCCAAACTTTCACTCCCTCCTCCTTCCTCAGAGAAGAACGAATTTGCAGGAATTCTCGTCATCTTCCTTGTTAGGAGACAAGAAGCAAATACAGTTGAACAACTCAGGGTTAGGGATACCGACTCCCTCATAGTTGAAAACCCGCATCTAACTTTCGACTCCCCCAAACTTTACTAATAGCTACTGCGGACCAGAAGCCTTAACAACAGCACAAACAGTGGATTCACATATATTCTGTTTGTTATATGTATTATCTTATATACCGTATTCTTGCCATAGAGTAAGCTAGAGAAAATAAATGCTATTAAGAAAATCGTATGGCCGAGGCGGGAGGATTGCTCGAGGTCAGGAGTTCGAGACCAGCCTGAGCGAGAGCAAGACCCTGTCTCTACTAAAATAAAAGAAAAATAAAACAGAAATTAGCCAGACAACTAAAAAATACATAGAAGGGAAAAAAAAATCGTAAGGAAGAGAAAATATATTTCCTGTTCATTAAGTGGAAGCAGATCACTGCAGTGGTGGATCACCTCCAGCCTGTGGTCTTCACGGGGAGTAGGCTGAGGAAGAGGAGGGGTTGGTCTTGGTGTCCACGGGTGGCGGAGGCAGAAGAAAACCCTCACATAAGCAGACGCACACAGTTCAAAGCAGGTTGTTCAAGGATCGCCTGTGTATGGTTTCTGATCATTCTTAAAGACTTAGTACTTCAGAATCGGGTAGATTTTGATACGGCCCTTGGGCCAGTGTTTCAAATTTCAGGTCATAAAAGCTCCTCTTATTTCCCGTTGAAAGGAAAACTCATGTCGGAGGGAGAATGTGGTAGTCTGAATGCTTTTATGCTGTCTGCAGTAAGTTCTCTGGGCCTGGAACCGTTTTCCAGTAAGAAGTAGGTGACAGGCTATCAAAATAAAGAGTAACCTTTTGAAAGCACTTCAGTCCAGCAGCGTGGGCTTTTTATAATCCTGCCTTGCGTTTCCAGAGAGGGGAGAGCCGAGTCGGGTTTGGGCTCTGTTCCTTCCCGCCCCGCACCTCTCCCCAACACGCTTTGATCTGTGAAGCTTGTCTAATCCTCAGCCAAGTCTGCTGGAACTTTATCCAGAGCAGGAAAAGGGGAAATAGTTTTCCTTTCTTGGGTGGATTTGTATTTATATGAAACCCTTAGCAATGCAAACCCAGCCAAGTGGCAGGCGTGTGTCCAAAGGGAGGCGCAGGAGAGGGAAGAGGCTTAGCCAGTCTGTCCCTCTGCACTGAGTTAGCTTTGACTTGGGTCAGACGACATCAGACCTTTGAAGGGTCAATGATGTGGTGGTCAGTCCTCATGCATGTTTTCCTGAGGACGTACTTAGATGTCGGGCCATGATGGAGAAGCAGGGGACTTAGCCAGCAGCCGATCAGTTAACTCCAGGACACCACTCCAGGGCGTGTGTGTCTCACTGTGTATCGGTTTCACTGTCCAGTGTCCCCCTTACCCTCGGGGGTTACGTTCCAGAACCCCCAGTGGATGCCTGAAACCACCGATGGTACTGAACCTGATTGCCATCAATCAGAACATTCTTCTGTTTCTGTTCTCATCTTTCAACCACAAATTTAATGCCTTTTTCATCTTAACCAAACACTTACATGTACCAGGACCATGCCTTTTGCAGTTTGATGCGTGACAGCAAAACTAACATGAATTTCTTTTTCCTTTTTCATAATTTCAGGGATAGAAGATTTGTTCTTACCGTAGATCTTAGCAAGCTCTGCATACTATTTTTTTTTTTTTCTTATTAAGTCAAGAACTTTCACCTTTTCACTTAAAGGAAGCACTTTATGGTTTCTTGTGGCAGGTCCTAATTGCCCACCTCACTATTCTTGCGTGTTGGGGCCATTACGAAGCAAAATAAGGGTGACTTGAATACAAGCACCACGATACCACGACAGTCCATCTGATAACCAAGACGGCTACTGAGTGACTAAGAGGCAGGTGGTGACTACAGCATGGAGACGCTGGATGGAGTGGGGGTGGTGGTGCAAGAGTTCGTCACACTGCACAGAATGGCGCACCATTTACAACTTATGAATTATTTCTGGAATTTTCCATTTACTATTTTTGGACCCAGGTTGACTGTGGGTAACTGAAGCCTCAGAAAGCAAAACCAGGGATAAGGGGAGACTACTAGACGGATGGATGGATGGGTAGGTAGGTAGGTGGATAATTAGTTCACTTTGCTATCTTTAATTGTCACGAGACGATAGTGTCGCAGAAGGCCTTAGCTGTCCTCTGTAGCATCAGCTTAGGGAGCTTTAGCTTCTCACAGTGTTCCCCAGTATTAATTTACTTGCATGCGTCTGTCTCAACATTTTTTACATCAGCTCTTGCCACTTCTTGTGGGTAGTGAGTTTTTTAAGCTCGCATGCCATAGATGCAAATACTTTCTTTTGGTTGTAAAGGAGAAGGGAAAATCTCCCCTTTGCCCTCGGAAGGGTGACTGAAAATCAGCTGGCAAAAGGCAGATGAATAAGAGAAAAGGCATACAAATTTATTAACATGCATGGGAATCGGGGATGTAGAATGATGACCCCAACCCCCCAATGGGGTACAGAAGCTTATATACCCTATTTCATAGAGGAGGGAGGAGATAGGGAATGTAGACAGTTCTTTTGAAGGGTGGTAAATGATGATTAGGGTGAATGAATGGACCAGGGAGACAGAAATTAACTTATAAACGATTCCTTGGAATCAGAATGAGCCCAAGAAGCAGGCATTATCTTGTGAAAAAGTCTGTCCAGGTGTGGTTGCATTCCTCAGTCACCTTTTTTGCAGTAGATTCCAGGGAGGGCATAGAAGGCAGTTGTGTTACTTTTGGTTAAGAAGCTTAGCTGGTCAAATGAGGAAATTCCAGAGAGAGAGTCCCTTCCTGCCCTTGGGGGTGGGAGAGAAATGAGATAAGGTTAGAGGGACCTTGATTCTGAGGCTTTTTTCTTTTCTTGGGTGGATTTGGATTTAGATCAGCCAAATGGAGGTCTTTCACTTTTCAAAAGCACTCTGCATGCCCAGGTGCCATATATTGGGGGATTGTTTTCTGTGCCCCAACATTGTGTGTCACCGCATTTAAGCTCCAAGTGGTGCCCTGTGATTCTACTTTTCTAAAATATGAAGTGGCCCATTTTTAGACTTTACAGAGGAATTTCTTACAGAATCTAAAGGAAAGATCTGTTCATGTGTTCTTGAGTTTGTGTAGCATCAAGATGGGTACCGAGTTGCATCCTTAGTTTAAGGGCATCTCTGAGAACTGCAATCAGCCTGATTCTCTTTGCCCTGTAGACTGTACTCTTTTACTGACAAGACTTTCCAAGTTGTCCCCAAAGCTTCAAGGCCTACAAGGGCATTTCTGAGTGTTGTTTTTGTTTTTAAAGCAGTCTCAGCATTCAGAATTGAAACTGGACTTGACAAGTTCACAAATGGCTGGAGATGGAAATTTTCTTTACATTGTAAAATGACCTAGAACTCTGTGGATTCCTACATTTTGAAGACTTGCAGGGCTATATGGTGAAAATGAAAACACAGTTCTAGAAGAGGTTCACAATTTTTGATGGTGTAAGTTTTTGTAGCTGCCGTTGGAATTCATACCTTAGGATGTATCCAACTAACAAGGGGTCCTGTCAGTTTGACTAATTTTCATGAGGATCTGTAGTCAGTTATCCCTCAGTATCCTCGGGTAATTGGTTCCAGGACAACCAGGGGCACCAAAATCCATGGATGCTCAAATCCCTGATATAAAATGGGATAGTATTTGCATGTAACCTACACATAACCTCCTGTACACTTTAAATTATCTGTAGATTACTTATAATAACTAATACAATGTAATGCTATATAAATAGTTATATTGTTTAGGGAATTAATGACAAGGAAAAAAGCTTGTACATGCTCAGTACAGACATCATTTTTTTAAAAAAATATTTTCAGTCTGCAGTTGGTTGACTCTACGGATGTGGAACCCACCAATACAGAGGGTTGACTGTAACTGAGCCAGAAGCAAACCCTGTTCACAAGAAGAATGTGGTATCCCTGTGGCTTTGGGGACCACTCTTTGAATCCCAAAACTCCCTAAGAGTATATGCGGCCAACTGCTGGGAAATATCTGTGGCAACCCAGCTGACCGACCCAAGGCTCTGCAGGGAAGATTCCTGCTGAATCTACGAATGCCCCAGCCAATCCCCTGGCGAGTTCTGCAGCAACTCCCACGGGCACCTCCCCAGAGAGTTTCTCACCTGATTTATACCAGGATTTTTTAACCAATAAACTGATGCCTGGCTCCAATCCAGGTTACTGTTAGCTCCTGTTTTCTCAAAAGTTATAGTAAACTTCCAAAAGCAATTCTCAAACTACATAATTTTTTTATTAATTTTCATTTGAAATTGACTTTGAAGTTTTCTTCTTTTAGTTTAAATGACAGAAAGTACCTTTAAGTGACATTTAATGACTTGCATCTTTTGGCTTTTAAATTTATTTTGTCAATTTGCATTTATTCCCCTTGGCTATTTGTAAAATGACATTTGAAGACAACATATTACTATTTAGGAAGGGCATATTTTCATAATTATACGTAATTTTTATTTGTGTCCTGTGGTACCTCCTGGGCTCGGAGAAAAGGCTCTGATCTGTTCCTGCTCTTTGCACAGGCTTGCCGTGTTACTTCCTGCAAGCTACTTCCTCTTCTAAAAAAGTTATAATTTATAATCAAAGGGCCGAGACCAAAGTCACTTCATAAAATAGATTTTTTTTTATATTAATCGAGCCTGTCAGAAAGTCCAACCTGATTTATTTATTGTCTTCTGAGCGGTGGGTGCTCCAAGAGGTGCCCAGCGTGGTCCTGTGCTGTTGAGAGGTGCAGGTTGGGGGACCTTCCCCGAAAAGGGAAAAGGCATCACAGTTTGCAAACAGTTGGCTATGTTGGAACCAGCAGGTGTGGCGAGATCTCTTCTACCACCTTTTTCTAATGCCACTTTTTTTTTTTTTTTTTGAGACCGGGTCTCACTCTGTTGCCCAGGCTACAGAGCAGTGGTATCATCATAGCTCACTGCAGCCTCCATCTCCTGGGCTCAAGCAATCCCCCTGCCTCAGCCTCCCAAGTAGCTGGAGCTACCACACCCTGCCTCTTTTCTAATGGTTTTAAATATGCGCAGTAGCACATTTTTAAATTGAACGTTTTAATGTTCAGTATTTGCTTCTCCCATGTGTATGCTTCCTGGGCTTGATCTTGCCTTTAGGCAAGGTGCCCTTTTATCTATGTCTGGCTTTCCTTTTCCATATAATTCTCCAGTCCTTGCTGTCTCTGATAACTTGGTGGACCTGCAAAGTGGGGAACCTTCCTGTGCACTGATTTCGGATGATGCTGCCTTTGCCCTGCGGAGGCGTGTGAAATTGTGTTATCTCCACGCGGCTACATCCAGATTCACGCCTAATTAAAAGCTAGCAATAGATTTTTGGGGCTGGAGGGCTATGAATTCTAGCGTATTAGAGCGAAAAGAGACCTCAAAGGCATAATTTGTAATTTAATGGAACCTATATAGACTGTTTATTTTAAAGTTTTAATTTCTAGATCACCTTTGCTGTCTTGAGGGATGTTTATAACTTGGGTCTTTATCCTGGAGGAGGAAGTGGCTTTTATTTGCATTGGAAAAAAAATTTTAGGCTTCAAATATTGTAGTTGGAGTCATCAGTATACGTTTTTAGCATTTTGCATAATGCCCCTAATATTTGAGAATTCTAATGATTAGCAGAAAAAGATGAGCTCATTTCGGTTACCTTCTGTTGACTAGAAAAAAATCCTAATGAAACTTGGTGTTCTGTTCTTCTGCAGGGGGAAAACAGTTGATAAGAGTTTGGTAACATTCTAATGGCAGAGATCTTATTAAGCACAGTTTTTTCATGACTTTAGTGGGCACAAGAAGACTGGGTAGTGGCCTAAGACAGTCACAGCAAATGCAGTGTTCTATACAACAGGCCACATTTCTGCACCTTCAAAAAGACTGATTGTATTATAAACCAACTGCCCATGAATAGAAAATCTCCAAACACGGGAGATAGCATCATTTAATGTTGGCATCCCACCTTCCATAGAAGCATATTTTAGTCTCTTTTCTTATTGACTTAATATAAAAATAAATAAGCCAAGCGTGATGGCGCGCACCTATAGTCCCAGCTACTTGGGAGGCTGAGGCAGGAGGATCACTGAGCCCAGGAGTTTGAGGCTGCAGTGAGCTATGATGATGCCACTGCACTCCAGCCTGGGTGACAGAGTGAGACCCCATCTCTTAAAAAAATAAAAAATAAAAAAAATAACCTCAGGACCAATCAATCTTGAATGACTCATTTCACTCTAAATTCATTTATGCTCTTGGTCAGTTTGTGTTTCTAATTAGAATGTACTTTGACATTTTTATGTGGAAATATAAATTTTAATCTCATAATAATGACTAAAGAATATTCCACCTTGTTAATATGTCATAGGTTTTAGTCGTTTCCCCCTTGTTGGACATTTGAAGGAGCTCCCAGGTTTCCGTGGTATTATAAATAGTGCTGCTATGAGCAGTCACTGTATAATTTTGACAGTAAGAAAGGCCTGCTTCCTTTAAGCAATTTTCTGAAAATAGAAATATACCAGGTCAAATGTATATTTTTTCTTAGTCTGTTGCTAACATGTTCTGTTTAACTTTTTTTTTTTTTTTTTTTTTACATCTCCCACCAACTTTGGGATTTATCTCCTTAATTTACTTTTGCTAGTGATGTAAATATGTAAGAAGATCAACAATTTTTTTTCATTTTGAATTTTTCAAATGTTTGGTGGGATGGTGTTTTTGCATGTGATCGTTTGTGGTCTAATCTTGGTGTATTGCTGTACTGCAGGGGATCTGGGTACTGATCATGTGCTTGTATGAATTCTTTGTACATCTGGAAGAATAAGTTTTTATGAAATCCTCTCACGAGTGTAATAATACTGTCAAGAACTTACTAGATGCCAGATAGAATGTTTAGTATTTTTCATGTGTGTATTATCTAAATCATCATGGTATCCTTCTCGCCAGATACTGTTAATATGATCTGATGGTCGAGAGTTGAGTCAGATGGTCTTGGGTTCAAATCCCAGTACTGCTGCTTCTCCCTGTGACCATTGGCAAGTTACTTATCCCCTCTGAGCCTCAGTTTCCCCTTCCATGTAAAGAGGATAATAATAGTCCCCAACTCATAGTGTTGCTGTGAGGACTCAGTGAGATAACTATACAGCATCAAGCACATAGTAAGTGCTTACTAAGCGTTAGTTGCTACTGTGATCATCTTTTTCTCTTCCTACGTTAACTTCGGTTTGTTTTTCAGTTTGACATGTTTTTTCAGCATTACACATGGTGGTACAGTGCTCGTACTGCTCTCCATTCTGATAATGAATGTTACTAGATCTTTTGGCTCAATGTTTCCCAATCCCGTGAATCGGGATTAACCTCTCATTCTCGTGACTCCCTTAGCATCGCTTATAAATTTCCTGGGGGAAGATGCAGGATTATATTTCTTTGCACATCTGTCTTCCTCTGTAGACACTGAGACTCCCCCGTGACAGAGGCCATGCTCTAAACTCTCGGGCCCCTGCATCTTCTTCGGTCCTCACCTACACCTCCATTATTAGTTCTCCAGGGGAGAATGCACTTTATTTTGAAGGTCAAGTTTGTTAAACTTGAGGATGGTTGGCTCTTGCTGTTTTGCTAGCTAACACACGTAATAAACAAATATCTTCATATCTGTGTTAAGACAGGTTTGAGAGGAAAAGACCGCTTTTCTTATGTGCTTAATCTAGGCACATTTCTTACATCCTAAGAAAACAGGCGTCGCGCAGCGGGTTGTTGGCGTACGCGGATGTGTTGGAAATTGTGAAGTGTTCTGCTTGTCGCTCATTATGCGTTAGCATCAGATGTATTTTTCGTGTGTGAAACTTCTCGATGCCTCCCACCTTCGTGCTCTGTTTCCATGCCTGGCAGTGCTGCTAGGACAGGACCCAAACAAAACGAGTCACCCACCTTAGTATGACACTGAGTCAGAGGCTAGGGTGGGCAGTAAAGCTGTTAGTTTAATAGAAATCGGGTGTGACCAAGGTTTAACAGTCTGCTGTGCACACTTCACATTCAATTCAGACAGACTGATCTTCTGATCACCAAAAGCTACAGCATATTCAGCCAAGAAGCCAGCTGTGCCAGGCTGCTACCAGGGACGGGTGCTGGGAACAGGGGCTTGGCATCTGCAGTCATTACACTGGGTGTCCAGGCAGCTAAAAAGCAGATGGAACTGAGGCCTGTGTGTGAAATTCTAACGGGGAGAGAGTTTTCAGGAAAAACTAGAGAAGCCCAGTCTATGTTCAAGCCTTGGGGATGATCTTGGGACAGAAAGTAGAAATTGAAAATATTAGGTGAGGGTGGTCCAGGACCAGGGATGTTAAGAGACTAGGGGTATTCAAGGCACTTTCTCATTCTAGTCCTGTGTGGTGGGTTGGTTGGGTTACAGATGGAAGCTCTCTGTGGCACTCGGAGCAAATCTGTTGAACTCAGAGAGCTTCTGAGCTATAAATTGATATTTCACCTGGATGCCTTCCGGGTTTCAGTCTAGCTCTAACATGCTGTCACTTGGGTTCATTTCGTTACGTCGATAGCATTTCATGTTTACATTTTTAACTTGCATTTTTATGTTTTGCATCTTTATCTTTTCCTAGCCAGTGTCGGAGTTTAGTTCTGACACCTATGTATCCATTTAGCTAATGATGCTAAATTAACTTTTGCAATAGTTTGGTGTTCACAATAGTTCAGTTAAGGAACTCAAATTACATTCAGTTCATATTGTTGCAATGCTATACAAAAATTGTTCAAATCAGGAAATGAATGTCTTTCATGAAAGTATAAACATGTCAATGCTTAGTTCATTATTTAAAAATGGTGTTTTTAGATTGCTCCTCTAGGAAAGATGTACTCGGGCTTAAAGAAGCACTCCCTGCTTTGGGGGGACATTAGGCTGGGGGGTGGGTAAGGGCCCCAGAAGTGGATTCCCGATGTGAACCGGCTACATGTCAGCTCCTGATGCTGGATTCATTGCATAACTTCCCTCAGCATTAGCTTCCTCGATTGTGAAATCAAGAGAAACCCTCCCAGGGACATTGTGAGGATCAAATGAGATGTACATTTAAAGCTTGGTTCACTGCTGGCACATGGGTGTAGCGCACTCCATCAGCGTGGGCTCTGCTGGCGGTAAGGTGTTTAGAAATACGGTATTTTTAAAAAAAATAAAAATAAAAAAAAAGAAAAGAAATACAGTATTGTGAGGCAAAGGAGGTTTCTCTTTCTGGGGTTTCAATGACCTGCAGTCGACTGTGGTCTGAGAATAGGTGAGTACGGTACATAAGATATTTCGAGAGAGCGGGAGAAAGAGATCACATTCACGTAACTTGTATGACAGCATGTTGTTGTCATCGTTCTATTTTATTAGTTATCGTCATCTCTTACTGTGCCTAATAATAAACTTTACCATAGGTATCTATGTATAGGGAAAAAACATAGTCCATATATACCATAAGTATATATGTATAGGAAAAAAAACATAGTCTATGAAGAGTTTGGTACCATCTGCTGTTTCAGGCAGCCCCGGGGGTCTTGGAACGTGTCCCCCGGGGATTAAGGGGGACCACTGTATTTCGATGTCTCTAGCATTTCAAGTCAGCCATAGGTGGGATGGCTACCATACAGCTGAAGCTTTAATTTCAGTAGTGTCTTTTTTCCCAGGTGGCAAACGTTTTGTGTCCTCGGTTCGGTTTATTTACTTTCTAAGTAGGATAATTTAAGCCCTAACGTGTACCCTCCTCAGCCAGAAGCTGTTTACTGGGGACTCTCTGGGGAAGGGCAGGGTGTCCTGGGTGAGCAGAGGCAGGTGGAGGAATGGAAGTCATTACTGCTCTTAGGGACTTAATGGTCTAGTCGGAGAGAGATTATATCCAGGGCGCAGAGTAACAGATTTCCTCTAGGTGTTATGGTAATCTATTAAGTTAATTATCTGTTTTTACTAGACCCCATTAGTCACAAGATAGTGTTGTGTTGGTGATTCCAACTGTGCACACTTACCTATCCGGGAAATCCTGCTGCCAGGAGGCGGCTGGGCAGGTCTCAGACTGCTTGCCTTGTTAACACCTTTAGTCTGCTGCGTTTGCAGATCATTTATGCAGGGCTTTGTTGAAAGGCTGCCTGAATCCCATCTGCGCTGAATCCTAATTATGGACACCTCCTTGGCAGCCCTTGCTTCCTGGGGCTCTGGGGACCCTGACTCAATTGGTGCTGCACAGATAAAGACCTTCAGAGTCAGCCTGTGAAAGGGAAGGTGAGCAGAACAGCCGCAGATGCTGCCTTTGTCTGGCGCAGGCCGTCCTGCCACGACCATTAGAACGTTCTCGTTCTCTGATGCAGATGAGAATTCAGGCGGTGGAGCAGAGGTTGCACATTTGTTCTCTGACTCCGGTGTCTACAGACCCTTTGCTTCCTTGCTCCTCCCTCCCCCATCCCCAAGCTGTGCACTTCTCTGCAAAATGATCCTATTTTTTTAGAACACATTGCCTTAATGCATTCTCTCTCTCTCCTGCAGGGGAGTTGCTGAGTCAGCCCAGACCAGAAGGAGTGGCAGAGATCATTTGCCCCAAGAACGGCAGCGAGCGAGTGAATGTTGCCTTGGTTTACCCACCTACGCCAACTGTGATCAGCCCCTGTTCCAAGTGAGTTCTGGAAGCTCCATGGCCTGTACCTCTTGCCCTTGATCCTGGTCCCATAGCTGTGATGACAAAAAGCCAGGTTAAACTGCATCTGCACAAACCTTGTACAGTCCCCCAGAGCAGACATAATTCCTCTGGGTGACAGCAACACCATGGCTTATGTTGCAACATGGGAGCTTTTATTTCCTCTTTTGCTGATAAAGTCAGGACATTTCTTAACAGCTTTATTGAGATATCATTCCTATACCACACAGTTCACACATTTAAAGTGGATAGTTCATTGGTTTTTTAGTATATTTGTGGGTACATGCAATCAAAAAGAGCATTTTTTGGATGGGTAGTCTTAACTCTGTCATTGCAAAATTAAGTGGGCCCTTGCTTCAGAGAACAGTGAGGGCTCACTAAATAAGAAAAGCCTGCAGAAAATTGGTAATAGATTATTTTTTGATGCAGGGCTCCGATTCTCCAATCAGTCCCTGAAAATCTAGGGCTAGTTTCTATCGCCTTCCCCCGCAAAGGGACTTAAAGACAGAGATTGTGCACGTGCAAACTAACTTGTGGATAGAATGTTAACTTTTAGTATTCTAGATAAAACTCACCCTGTTTGTTTGGGTTTTGTGTGCATGGTTCTTTTCTTTTTCCTTTTCTTCTCCGTTAAGAACCAAAGAGGTCACTTTTAAACTGAGATGAAATGCCTATATTCCTCAAATCTTGAAAGTAGCAGCCACGGATCTTCTTGGGTCAGATCTCATTATCAGGGGGATGTCAGCAACATGACTTAGCCAGCCAGGTATTCCTATGCAGGCAGCAAACTCTAATTTTTCTTCCTAGCCGTCCACGTAGAATTTTTTTAATGGAAAAATTATACATGAATATAAGCTTTTAATAGGGAGGTTGGAAAGTTTGCATTTGAGAATCGTGCCATGCCCCCATCACCCTGGGACACTTGATGTCCAGCTATATTCTGGAGAACTGGCTCATCCCTGAAGCAGTGGCTTCCCTGCCTTTGGTGTGCCCTGTGCAGAATGAGGGTCTCTAGTGGCATTTTGGTTCCTTAGCAGCTGCGGCAGAAGTATGTTGCCCCTTTTCTCCAAACTAGGCTACTCATTAGACAGAACATCCCTAAGCCGGCTTTGCTGGAAGATATCACTGAGCACCCAAGGGAAACTCTTATCTAAGGCGCTCATATTCAGAGTGCTGTTTTATCTAACATGCACAGTCTAATTTATCACTGATGTGACCCCAAGACACTGTGAAGTCTTAAATATTAGAGGAGGATTGCATAGTAACTTTGTATTAACCAGACCATCCTCTCTGCCTTGAACATATCAAATAACAGACATTTTTACCATTTTTTGAATTTCTTTGAAATTGTGCCCCTTGGTCCCTTTCTTTTGGATCCACCTAGGCTAAGGGTGGATAAGGGGATATTATCAAATGGGCAGTGTATGGGATAGAGGGAAACAATTACTCAATACACTGTGCGTCGGTGTAGATTTTCCAGAGCCAAGAGAGACATTAATCTATTGTTTTGCCATAGCCCCATGCCATTGACGAGGTGAGATGGGGGAGGAGTTATAATATCCATTTGTGCAAGAAACCCCAGTGGGGCCAGGCCAGCTTTATCAGTGTCATCCCAGAGGCTTCTTATGTACTGCTGCAGAAAGACCACATTTATGCCAACCTGAAAAAAATGTTATCAGCCTCCCTCTCTCTGACAGCTTACTGACCCCAAATGAACAAGTAGCCTTAAAGTCCGGGGTAGCCAGAGGCACACAGCCACAGACATCTGGAGGCAGGGAGCCCTCTTAGGGATTTGTCCACTTTTGATTGCACTATCCAGATCGTTTTATTTTGAAATTCGTCAAAAAAAAAGGTTTCATCAAATGGATGACAACTTTGCAATATAATTCTCAACTCTAAATGAAGGAATATTCTCTAAATAGGAAAGTTCCACATTCCTGGCAAGACTCTTCATGGAAATTAGCATTTTTTAGTGCGGCGGCAAGGAGAAGATGATCCTTTGTGTGACCCCTTGTGTAAAGGTACTCCTAGATTCGAAGCCCACCTCCCAGCCCCCGTAAAGCATACGCAGCTCGTATCCCCGAACACAAGAGAAACATAACCCAGGCCCAGTGGAAGGTCTGGTTAACAAGAAGATGACAATGTATCGGATGCAGGAGATTTGGGAGGATTGATGAGGAGACTGTCAAAGGAAGTAATCGTTAAGTCAACACAGCTGAGCCTGAGACTTGGGGGTCCCCGCAGGCACTAGGAGTTGGGGCTGTTACACTCGCTTTGCAATTTGAGGCAAGTTAACCTAAGCAGGTCACCACAGAGATTGGGTTTTTTTTAAATCAGCCATGTATGTCAGAAGTTCGTGGGGGAGGGACCAGGCATGAGTCTTTAAAACAGCCACCCAGGTGATTCTAACGTGTGTCTGCTGGACTTTCTGGTCGCTCGGATGCCTTCCATGCCCCTGTGGGTGGGCTCCCTGGCCAGCAAGGCCTTAGGACCCCTCTCTGGTCTGTAATCAGTCTGCAGCACCAATGCAGAACTGTGCACGCTGCCTTGCCGTTAGCCGCAGAGAAGTCTGTTCCACTGTTCAAATCAGGACGGGATGAGGAGTGACAGGAAGGCTATTTATGATCATTATTGCCAGAACAGTCCCAGGCGTGCCAGAATAATCACCCTACTCTTAACGCACTGATCTAGCGCTTATGATGGTTTTTAAAAAGACATCCCCAGCCCTTCTTTGACTAGTTTACCCCTTCCTTTTATAGGTCAAATCAGAGACTTGGCATCTAGCTGCCTGCCTTTGCGTATAAAAATAACGGTACTGCAATGCGGTTTATAAAGAAAAAAACGTGGATGACTGTTAGTTTTTAATTATGAATTCCAAGCTTTTCTATTTCTCATTTTAAAGAATTTCTAGGTGTTTTATTCGTACATGGGGAGAGAAAGACTGTAAGGAGTAGGTAATAATTTTAAAAAACTTTAGGAGGCTGGGGCAGGAGGATCTCTTGAGCCTAGGAGTTTAAGACCAGTCTGAGCAACATAGTGAAACCCCTCTCTTCCCTCCCCCCACCAAAAAAAAAAAAAAAACAAACCATGCAGTTTACTCATAACTTGTCTCAGTGGTTGGTGGTTGAGGTCTTTCCATTGGGAAGAGGCTACAGGAACTGAATGAAATTCCTCCCCTCCTGTACCTCATCTTCCAGGGAGAAACAGGAGCTAAATGGCTTCCTCTTTGCTGATTATCAGATAGAAACATGAGTAATTTCCATACTTCGGGTATCTTCGGTTGATTTTCAAGGACATCTGCATTTGAGATGTGGTGACTATTCATTTTAGCTATTTTGCCTGGGTTGCTCTGAAAACTCCTGACTTCCTTGAGGATATGGATTGTGTGAGATATGTTTTTTTTAAAGCTTTGATGTATAATTTCCATACCATAAAACTCACCCGTTCAGTGATTATTAATTATAGAGTTGTACGACCATCACCACAATCTAATTTTAGAACATTTTCTTCACCCCCAAAGAAACCTCGGGCCTATTGCCAGTCACTTGGGTCTAACACAATACCTGGTTCCATGTAGTCAGGAAAAATTTTTAGCACCACTTTGAGGAATGGTTTCGCTGGCTGGTGTGTTGGTATGAAGCAGATTTCTGAGGAAGTTCTTATAAACACGTGTTATCCCAGGCATAGTTCAGTGTAAAAAGGCAATGAGTTGACTTTACCCTGACTGCCGGGCCCTGTTTCCTGGGCAAGTGAAGAGGTGTGGCTGTTTTGGGCGGGAGGGGGGGGTCCCCCTTCAGAACTTCTTCATGGCAGCCTAATTAACCCTAAGATAGTTGAGGGGTGCTGAGCCTTGGACATTATGAGTCATCAAGGGGGCAAAAAGTAGGAAGCAAGTAGAAGAGATAATCTTTTGTAAATTTTATTTGTGAATTCCTATCTTTGTTCATTGGCTCTTCAAGTTGAGACACAATATTCTGATTCCCAGGGGATGTGAGCTGCTTTGGACAAATGGCAGTTTGGCATTTGCATTTCATTTTTAGGTGTCCTGTTGAATGTTTCCCTTTGAAAAAGGTTTAGACCAACCTCCTCCACCACCAACTAAACTGTATGACTCTGTGATAAACTGCTGGATAACCCAATTTACCTACTGATTTTTATGCAAAAGGTGGAGAGAATTCAACAAGTTAGCAAATGAAAATGTTTTACCTTGAGGCATCCTGGAATGCAACCCACCCACATTCTTCCATGTGGTTTCTTAATGGACTCACCCTTGAACTTACAGGAAATGGGGTTGTATCATTTTTATTTCTTGACAGTGGACACTTTCTCTTGTGGTCCCAGGTCTGTGTGTGCTCCATCTTCTAGGGAGCAGTGGGAGTTTCTGAGACTGAAGATGTTAATTCTGTTCTTCGCAGGTCACCTGTTACAGGATTAGCAAAAAGTGGGCTGGTTTGAAAATTGTTGGGCTAAGCTTTCTCCTTTTCCCTTAAGTACTACTAATAATAGAAGGCAAGGCTGAGATACTGCATTTCAAAATTCCCTTTTAAAATCGTAGATTATTGCCTCTATACTGTAAAGTTCCCATTCAAGCAAGAGTCTGATATGTCTAACTTCAGACAGATTAATTAGATTTCTTTAAAAAGGATCAATTTGGCTTCATCACAATGGAGAATGTTTCACTGTCCACAGAATTCTGGAACGTGGAGGGTGGGGATGGGCTGGTGTTTCCTAAGAAAAGGCTAAGTGAGGTCGCCTGTGGGGTGTATCACATTGATTTGCATCGATTTGTTTTCTATGCAGAATGAGAAAGCACATAGCCTTGCTACTTCTGTAGCCTAGAAGACATTGTGTTTCTTTCTTTAGTCTCCCATCAGCCACATTGATACTGGAATTTTTCCCCTCTCTGCTTAGGTATCTTCATACTTTCTTGGAAAATTAAGTGGAAAAGATAGTGCATCTTTTCCTTATGCCATCATTTTTACTGTACCCAAACTGTGACTTTAGGAGCACCAATTTTTAAGGGTAAGTCTCTGTGAAGCAGAGAGAATTTCTTAAATAGGTAAGGCCCCCCTGAGCCCTTGGAGAGTTTAGGGGTAGGAAGGGGGTGTGTGGATGAAGGGATTCTACAGAGTAAGACATCTTAAGATGACAAATCTTTTACTTACCTAGAATCAAGTTGCAATTGGAAATAAGGAAACTGCTTGACTATTGCTTAATTTACTATGATAGTGTGTGTATATGTATATCAGCAATCTGAGATCCATGTTGGAAAAAGGAAATCATTTTTCTAAAAATGTACTCTTATGCAGGAATATCAAATCAGCTGGATCCACACCATCTGGTACTATGTAGGCAGTACCAGGGCATCACAAGCAGAGGGAGGGAGGGACTTATTGGGGTTTCCATGGGAAAGAATGGAAAGGCAGGCTAGGACTGGCTAGCTTGGACCATTTCGGTGGCTCTGGGGCACAGGGGTTGTCCGCAGTTGCCTGGCCCTGGGGTAAGAAAGCTGGATAGAGGTGTTGATTGGGGTGTGAGTTCAGGACTAGTTGGACTATATTTGAAAAGTGCATCCTCAGATGAGTTGTTTATTCTATCTCCAGGAATTTGCCAACCTGGGGAGGGACAGTCCCTCTGGGATCAGCAAAGCCCCAAAGTGTTATGGCTTCAATTTTAGCCTAAGCTTCTAAATACCTTGAGTCCTGATTTCTTTGATGGTCTTTGGACAGCTTCTCTAACCTGGGACGATTCGGGGTCTGAGCCCCACAGGCTGGCCCTGCCCTTCAGGTCCAGAGCTCTGTTTCCAACATCCTACCTGGCAGCACCACTGGATGTCCTATAGGTTTCTAGGGTGTACATCTGGATTCTCAGGTGGTGGCCGAGCCTCCGCACTTTCCTCTCCTTTCTTCCCCATCACCTGTTGGCCCATCTTATCAGTGTGCCCTGACACGAGGGAATTTGAGCTTGTAACTTTCTCTTCAGCCCCAGGCTTCCCTCTAGACCCCCACTGTCTGACACATGAGACACTCCCCTACCGTGGGAGGTCCCCCATGGTTCTCTGCTGGCTGCCACCCTTCCCTCCTACCCAGAGATGGCCCCTGAGACCAGGGCTATGTGCCAGCTCCTCTGGGAAGCCACCCTTAATGCCTCTAACCACAGTCAGTCACTCTGTCACCTCTCTCTCCTACTTCATACATACCTCCACAAGGGCAGTGATCTCACGGTATCTTGGCTGCTTTTTATCTGTGGTCTCTTCATCACGTCTTATTCCTCTTTCATTCAGCAGATATTTGCCCTCCAGCAGGCGTTGTGCCCAGTGTCGAGGACCTAGAAATAACCAAATCAGACCCTGCCCTCAGTAATCTAATAGCCTCCTTGGGGAGAATGAGACTCAAAGAAATAACCAGATGAACTTATGTCTAATGGTAATTAAAATATGGTACCCGCCCTTGAGAGGTGTATTAACAAAGTCCTAGAAGCACAGCAAAGAAAGGACTCTACCAGGAAGACTCAGGAAAAGTCCCAGGAAGTAGTATTCGGGGTGGATCTTGAAGGATGAAGACCAGATTATTGAGAAGGTGACAGTTTGGCTCTTTTCCCTAAGAGACCACATGTAGGTATCGATGTGGGACAGTGGGATATTCTTTCCTGGTGCCTTTGATTAGGTATTCTTGTGTTTCTCAGTCTAACATGGCCCCGGGGGAGCAGACAGCCAGACACTCTGCATTTCCAAAGGTGGTTTCCATGCAGTGAAAAATGTTTACAAAACACATCTCCTACATGAATCCGAAACTCACACCACCCAAGTTAACTGCCTCGTTGAGAAGTGTGTTTTTACACTGCCGTCCCTCCTCAGTTAGATTTATTATGTTACTACTTGAATTCGAGGCAGTTTGCAGAACCTTCTCTTCCCGGAGTTTACTGTATTAATAGGCCTCCAAAAAGTGCTCATGGCCGAGTTCCATAGAAATGTGAAACTATCCCTAGGGCCTTGAATATCCAACCTCTCTTTCAGCTGTTGAGCAAGTTTTGGGGTCAGACAACTCTAGTTAAAGGCCTGGCTCTGCCACTCACCAGTATGTACCCTCGGGGAAATTATTCCAACTCTTAGAACCTTAGTTTCCTTCTTAGTAAAATGCAGAGTAAGATGGAGCTTACTGGCAGGATTTTTAGGAGTTGAAGATTAATGAAATAATGCACGTGGTTAGTAACTGGAAGGGGCTTATTTTTGGTGACGTCATTTATCATCTTGCTTGAACAAGCCCACAGCTGATTCTTGTGTGGGCTGGAGAGATGTCTTAGGTGGATATTGACTTACCGGTGTCCATGAAATCAAGCAGCATTAAGAGAGATGGGGTTTTGGGGATAATGCTTTTCCCCTTTCCTTTCAATGTCTTTGAATATTGCCAAAACACTTACCATGACATGTGACGGGATGTTTTTGAAAGAAAGCTAAAATAAGGGATCACAATATTTGACATTTTTTCCCGTAACCATTTTGTCTGAATTGAATGCCACTTGGTTTAATTCACGGAGGACGCAACAGGTTTTTCATTTTATATTCATCAAACTCCAGGTTTTTATTGGCAACCTCACTTATAACATTTTCAGACAAATCTTGCTGTACAGTCCAGATAGACGTGTCATGTTTTAGTATATATTCCTACTCCTGGGGGGTTATTTAGTGTGTGTGTATGTGTGACTGTCTGTGTTTATTGGAAGGAAGCAGTTCCGTGTTTAGAGCTGTGGGTGGTTAATTAGAGATCTGGTTACGCTGTAAAATTAAATGGAGTCAGTGGTGAGAGCCAATTAGTGCAGTTCCTGGTTTAGAGCTAAACTGAGCTGAACATCCCTAACAGAAATGTTTGGCAAATTTACTACTAAAAAGACTCTTTCCTTCGTGGGGACATGAGTTGCCTGCCATTGACATATTTATAAGGAGTTCTAGAAGTAGAAATGAACATCTATGCAGAAATAGCTTTATGCATCATTTTCTTTTCTTATAAATGAGGATATTGTTGTCTAGCACCTTTTGTCATTTCTGTGCTTTCTTCTCTTCCACCCCTATAGGAAGAATGTTGGTGAAAAGCACAGAAACCAGTGACTTTGATGGCTGTGGAATTTCCATGGAGAAAAGAGAGCATCCGAGCTCCCCTGGATTAATCTTTTGTACCCGGCGAACCCTTCACTCTCCCCAGCAGGTTCTGTGAACTGGAGTGATGAAGAAGCCCTCACTCGGGGCACTTTCAGAGGTGGGGAGCGAGACGGGCGAGATAAATGGAGCAAATGTTTTACAACCTGAACCTCAGAACTGTGATCCTCCAAGGAGAGCGCTACTTGAAGAAAAGAAACAAACAAAAAAGTCGAATGGCTTCTCAGGGATTTTGTTTTCCGTGCACATTTAAGCCATATTGCAGTACAGGTGGCAGTAGTTAGAGCACTCAGATTTCAGTTCTGTTCAATGTGAAAGAGGGATCGACTGACGTTCATTGCTGTTCCGTAACTAGTGTAAAATATGTATATGTTTATCTTTATTTTTATAATATGCAAAATACATTTAAATTTATACAGTTTGAAGCTTCTAGCGTTAGTTAACACTGGGTGCAATATTCTGCATGAGAACTGTGCCAAGGTGGGCCTGATTTCTTATTTTAGTGTAAGCCTTTTTTTTTTTCTTTAATCCTCCTCAGATTAAAAAAAAAAAAAACTATGGATTAAGTGTTGGTGCAAAGAGATTGCCAGTAATCAGCAAGACCCTTAAACATGCATTTCTGATAGTGTCCCTTTCCTTTGCAGTAAAGGTCCCTGCTTATAAATCATTGGGTACGGTGGGGGGATGTTCCCTATCATTAATGCCAGCCAGAGGTTGGGGCCTTTGGGGACAGAGTCCATAAAAATCCTGTCTTTTTTAATAGCTCAAGATAATCAGGAAGCAGTTCTGAATCATGCAAACAACTCCGCTAATAATTACCTTCCTTGTCTAGAACTGTCTGTGAAATTTAGCAGAGCACGTTGCAAGCCCTCCACATCTGGCGGGGAGGCCTTAAGATAGTGAACTTCCTAATTGGAGAGAATAATCCCACATCGGTTATTTAAAAGTACAGAGCCTCTGATTGGACAGTCTGCTGCCGAGAACTAGTGAAACCCTTGTTTTAAAATCTCCATGAGGTAAAACGTTAAAAAAGCAAACTAAACAAATTGCTTTCTTTTCTACTCCTAACTGGGGCCAAACAGCATCTGCTGCAATAGTAACACATTCTTTGAAGAATGTGAAGGACTCTAGTTACATCTGCCTCATCCGAGTGTTGATTGAAAATGTGTAAAACTGATTCTCTCCAGTGTCAGACAAGAAAAGTGAGTCAGCTGGTGTTACTCTTACTTCTTAAGTATTGGAAGGCCACAGTATACAAAGCCTCAACATATTTAAAAAAAAAAAAAAACAAAAAAAAAAAACACGCAGCTACACTTCAACAAATTGATTTCTGTAGAGTATTTTGTGCCCCAGGAATTAACTTCACTGACCCCAAAACCTGCAGCTAAACAAGTAGGATTTCTTATGATCACAAAATCGATTGGGATCAGACTGTTTTTGCATTTTTGAGTACTTGAATTAGGACACCTCCAGTTTGAGATTTTTCTTTAGAAACTAATCTCTTTGTCACAGTTCTCGGATGTGTGTGAGTGTGCGCGTAAAACCGAATGGTAACATTTAATTGATTTTTGGACCATTGAATTGTCGGGCAATAAGTTTTTAAATTGGCCCAAAGACAGTTTCTAAATTGTCAAATTAACCAACTTTGACCAGTCTTGAGAAAAAGACTCTTCAGTGTGCGACTTTGGGCGAACTCCCCAAGGGACCATATTAAAAAGAAAATGTTCCTTGGGGTGCCACACCCTGCACAGTGTTTATGATCATGAGCATAAATGCCCACATATCTAATATTATTTGACAAGTGATGTTTTGTGCTGTCATCTGAACCCTAGAGAAGCAGTAGAAGAAACCTTGGTGTCACAGGTGTTTTAGCAAAAGGGTCCACATGACAGAATCATGTGACCAAAGCAGCTCCAGAGAAGCGTTGAGAACTTGCTTCAGGGTGGGAGGAGGGTTGGAGATACAGAAAACATTGTGCTCTACAGGAATTGTCGGCCGTCTATGCAGGAAATTCCGTTTTCTCTTTCAACACCTGGGAAGACTCAGCAGCCAGCCAAGACCGACAGGCAAATTCACTAAGCACAAGAGGAATTTCTTTTCCACCCGAGAAGTCCCTTGCCTCTCAACCGAATGCCCTCCAAGTTTGTTATGGTTTCTATTCCTGCAGCTTGTGGTATCAAAACCACTTCCTGGAATTGTAAAAGCATTGCCAGAATAAATGTTTTTCCCCCTTCTAAGAAAAAAAATGACAGTGCTCATATTTGACACTTGTGCATTTGATTCTCTTTGGAATGAATAAAAAGGAAAGGGTTTGGTGTAATTCCTGATGGGGTGTGTGTTGTTTTTCGTGCTATGGTTTGTGAATCGTAATTGTGGTTTCTCATTTCATTGTCCTAACTAGGCAGAAATTTTAATAAAATTCAGTAAAAACAAAGAAATGGTGACACAGTTCTGTCCCCAGAGTTTAGTTATTTCTGTTTTGGTTCATTTGTTTTTAGTTTCCATTTTATCGCTTAAGAACTAAAAATATAAAAGTCCTTAAGTGATGCTGTTCAAGCTATGGGTGGGAGGTGATGTCACTGTCTTTTGTGTGGTGATGGCATCCTCAAAAACTGAGGAGTCCCTGTTTTCAAACTCTGCCTCTGGTTTCAGGCTGGGGATGCAACTCTGAATATCAGCTCGCTCTCTTTCTTAGGTCATTGCTTCAGTGATCCACTCTATTCCTAAATCAAAGCTTATGAATTTATGCTGGGTGTGGAAGTTCCTGTCCCCTGATCTTTCAAGGACTCTTAGCAGAAGTCCTCACCACCACCTTGTAAATACTGCCCCGAATGCCCTATTTGCAGGCTGATAAAGCAGCCCCCTGGGGTACCTGTCAGAAGCTCTATTCCTCACACCTGTAATTACAGCACTTTGCGAGACCAAGGCTGGAGAATGACTTAGGGTCTTGTACTTGCTGGTCTCGAACTCCTGACCTCATCTCTACAAAAAATAGAAAAATTAGCCGGGCATGGGGGCACACACCTGTAATCCCAGCTACTCAGGAGGCTGAGGCAGGAGGATCACTTGAGCCCAGGAATTTGAGGTTGCCGTGAGCTATGATGACACCACTGCACTCTAACCAGGGCGCCAGAGACTGTCCCAAAAACAAACAAGCAGCTCTATTCATCCCACTTTTTTAAAAAGGCAGATGAGAGGAAAAGAGTATGGCAGCAGCCTGGAGGGAAGGACCAAGACCAGAGAACCCTTCCCTGAGGACAGAGGGACACAGGGAAGAAGGGACTGCCTCCAACCAGGAGGGCCTCATTGCAAGGCTCCCAATGAGGCGGGTGGAGCCATTGGGTGCCCTGAACTCATTTAAATGTGCTTCTGGCAAAAGAAAAGCGGAAACCACGAGAAAGTCAGAATTTCCAAAAGAGTAGTGTGACAAGGGGCGCATCCCACGTGGAGTGGCTCGCTCTTGCAGCTCCGTCCAGGTAACCCCAAGCACTCCCCCACTCAATGGCACTACTTTCCCCTCCCGGTGAAGAGGGCCCCGTGAGCACATGTCACCAATGTGGGCCTCATTTTTCATCATCAAGAGCTCTGAGTTCTTTCAACTTGCTGAGCAGGTCACACAGAGAAGCAGGTGTCAGTGGTGACAATTAGAAGTGCTTTCATCATCACATACATCCTTTTTCCCAAGGCAAAAACAACTTCCCCTGCCTAGTTGTAAACTTCCTGCAATAGGTCCCAGGTTTACTGAACTTGGGATACGGGGTGCCTGACACATGGTGGCAGCTTCTGTGCTGAATTCAAATGCCCCGTACCTACTTCTGTCCCCTGGTAGAACTGGCAGTGAGGAAGGCCGTCGCCTGGTGAAACTTGCTGCTATTGCTCGAGCAGGACATGGGTGTAGAAGGAATGGGACAGGTTTTAGAAAGCAGATGACCTCTTAAAGTCTTCTCGGTTTGACAGCAGAGAAAATTCACCTGGTAACAGAAACGCTACTTGAATATTTGTAACCTCTTTGAAGAAATGCCTTCATCTTTATATCTTTCAATGAAATAAGTTTTATTTTAAACACTGAAGTGAATCCAGTGTTTTCCAAACTGCCCTGTGGAACATTCGTGCCTCCTGAGATACTAAGATGTGTTCCTCTTTAAAAGGATTCTAAGATCCAGTAAGTTTAAGAAATGCTGCATTAAATAAGGCTTAAAAGAGCCAGCTGGGTGTGGTGGCTCAACGCCTGTCATCCCAGCACTCTGGGAGGCCGAGGCCAGGAGTTTGAGACCAGCCTGGACACCATAGCAAAACCTCCCAGTCTCTACAAAAAATAATAAAAATTAGCCGGCCATGGTGGCAAGCACCTGTAGTCCCAGCTACTCAGGAGGTTGGAGTAGGAGGATCACTTGAGCCCAGGAGTTTGAGGCTGCAGTGAGCTATGATGATGCCACTGCACTCTACCTGGGTGGCAAAGCGAGATCCTGTCTCCAAAAAAAAAAAAAAAAAAAATAGAATTTTTGCTGCAGGACTCTGAGAACCTTTTAGATGCCAGTACACAGTGTGGCCCTCCAGTAGAGGAGTGGAATATGCAGCATTTCCCCGTATATCTGAGCATGGAAGGGAGGGAGCCTGTCCCAAGAGTCATCTGTGGACATCCTCCAAGACCAGTGATTCCAGAGCATGGCCGTGTACTGCCAGCGCACCCGAGGCGGTGGTAGGTGAGGCAGAGATGGCACCAAATCGTGGAGATCACTCTCTTTTACATGTGTAGGAGGCAGGAGGGTGGCGTGGTTAAGAGTGCTGACCGCACACTGCCTCCATTTGAATCCTGGCTCTGCCATCTACTCTACTTCTGCCTCAGTTTCCCTGTGTATAAAACGGGGGAAACAATCTCCCCCATACGGCTGTTACGAATACGAAATGAGATACCACATATAAAGTGCTTATGATAGTGTTAACCAAATGCAGCTGTTCTATTGCATTTTTTTTTATAGAGAATGTAGGCCTCAAGTTCCGAGCCTTTAGCAATATCTAGCCAGAATTTTTAACAATTTTTGTTTTCATTATATGCACCAATTGGCTATTTGCAAGAGTGATAAAACGTTTGCTTTACAAATGAATGCATTTAGAAAGAAAGACTTAAAAGTATTAGAAACATTAAGTGACTAAGCACAGATTTGTGATGATACGGTAAAATTTATGAAAATGGTATACGAATATCTGGGTAATATAATAGTCTGGGACCACTGGTGTAAAGTGATCCCACTGGTTTAATGCAACACATGGGAGAGACCAGTTGATTTGCCTAAGTCTGAAGGACCCCAGAAGCTTTTGTTTATTTACTTATTTAAGATATGGTCTCACTATGTTACCCAGGCTGGCCTCCTCGAACTCCTGGCCTCAAGTGATCCTCCTGCCTAAGCCTCCCAAGTAGCTGAGACTTCAGACATGCTCCAGTGTGTCCAGCTGGACCCTAAAAGCTTTTGAAGATATTCCTCTTGTTTTAAAATTTCTGCTAGAAAAATGTATTGGAAGATTACAGAAAAATTATTATACTGTAAAATTAATATTTCTTAAATTTGAAATTGAAAGTGAGTTATGCTTTCTTCAATGTTGTTTCATTGTAGCCTTTTCATATAAATATATTTGAAATTTGGGAAAATTGATTTGTGAAAACCTAAATGTTTTTTTAGGAGATCTTTATAGGTATAATACTTTTTGACAATGTTTTACTGAAGCCAGACTGAAAAAGTGAACTCACATGTTTCCCTCATTAGAAAGAAAAGCAAAATCTTACTAACCGATTTGGTAGACAAAGAATAGAACAAATTGCCTGGGTTTATTTTATGCTCAGTACTCAAGAAATCATGGCATGAAATTAGGTTGGGCACAGGGCACAGGCCACATGCCCAGTGTGTGTCAGGGGTTTATGTAATGCTCTGCGGACTAGCGATGCATTCACGCTTTCCTACTCCAGAAAGCATGCCAGGGTGACAGATGAGCAGGACTTCCAGAGAGATGGAGGAAGGAGCTCAGTGGAAATTCTCCCCGGCAAAATTTCAATTGAACCAGGGAAAATTATTGAAAAAACAAAATATAAACAATCATGTAAAGTCTCCAGAAACTGTCCTAAGGGCATACAGCAGATGGAAGAACATTCATTCAAGAAAATGTACTAAGTGTTGGTAAGAACAGCCACAGTGTGTGGCATTTGAGCCCACGCCTCCCTTCCCCTCTCCTCTGCAGGTTCCAGATGCTCTATCCTGGCCCTATACTCTAGGCAGATGTGGCCAAGAAGGAGATTCCCTCTCCCCTCGAAGCCCTGTCTAAAGCCATAGTTCGGAAGGGACAAGCTGCTTGCTTTTCTCAACCTCCCCCACTCCTTACTGCAGAACCTCCATCCAGACCAGAGTGGCTGAGAGGAGGACCAGGGCCTCCTTCCACATAAAGAACCAAAGCTCTATAGCAGGCCTAGAACGCGAGACCTGATTGCCCCTGGCCAGCTCTCTCGCAGGGCACAGATGCCAGGCCAGGAGAGGCAAGCCAAGACAACCAGGGGCTGCCACCTTGTCCTCCCCCAGCGTCCACTTATACAGCAGGGATGTCATTCCCAGGAAAAGAGAGTTCCTGCCCTCCATTCCAATGCAGCGACACAGGGCTTTGTCCAGGGGAAAGACGTGCCATCAGGGCAAAGCGCTCCGCAGCTCTGCCTAAGGGGACTGACTTTATTTGCAACAAAGCCTGAAGAACTGCATGCCTGAGGAGTTGTTGAAAGCCATGGAAATCTCAGTGGAGAGCAAAGGAGGAGGTCAGTAGCTCCAAGACACAAGGGAAACAGCAGAGCAGCCAGATGTTTGATAGAACCAGGGCAAGGGCCAAGAACGCGTCTGGGTTCCCAGTCAATTCTGGGGGTTGGGAAGGCCACGCACGTGTGCTAAGCTGCACCCACTCGAGGCCAGTCGGAGCGTGACGTGGGGCAGACCTGAAAGCTTTCCCCTAGCCACACACGAGGCAGAAAGCTCTGTGGCACAAAGGGCTTAAACACAACCTCTGAGCAAACACCGAGTGAAAAGTAAGCTACTCCCACCCAGGGGAACCCCAGGAAGCCAGACTTAAAACTAAAACCACACTCATTCCTAGCAGTCTGGAAGACTGTGTGCGTGTTCAAGGCTGAGCCCCCTCAAGAGTGATCAGAGAGGGAATTCCAAGATTCTAGTCCCTGGATGAATGCAAAGCCAAAAAAAAAAAAAAGTAAATTCCTCAAAATGTAATACCAACCTCTGAGCTACACACGCATCCAACAGTAAAGGGTAAAAATTAATCTAAGGGGCTTAAGCAGAACCTTTAATTAATAAGCGACTTATGCAGAACCAGGGGCAACCCCTAGGTAGCTGGGCCAAAAGTTAAGGGGGTAAAAATCTGTGCAGGGACATCAAAGAGTCCCAGTAAAGGAAATTATGTCACTAATGATACAAACTGCATAATTACATACATCTTCATTTTTCTTCTCTTGACTGATTTTTAAAAAAGCAATTGCACAAAACAATATGTATCTCACTGTATTGTTGGTCTTTTAACATATAGAAATGTAATATATTTGACAACGAGACCACAAAGGAGGCCAGTAGAACAAAGCTGTATTGAAGTAAATCTTTACCACACAAGATTGTAAAGATTAAACCACACACTCCTAAATAACTGAGTCAAAGAAACGGCAAGGGAAATTCAAAAACACTTTTGAGATAAATACAAAGGAAAACACAACATACCACAACTTATGGGGTGTAGCTTAAACTATGCACAGAGGCAAATTCATATTTTGAAACCTAATCTTCAATGCAATAGTATTAAGAGGGGAGGGCTTTAGGAGGTGATTAGGTCATAAGGGTGGAGCCCTCATGAGTGAGATTAGTGCCCTTATAAAAGAGGCCTGAGGGAGCCTTTGTGCCCCTTCCACCACATGAGAATACAGCAAGAAAGTGCCATGTATGAAGCAGAGAGTCCTCATTATACACTGAGATCTGCTGGCACCTTGATCCTAGACTTCCCAAGATCTAGAACTGTAAGCAATAAATTTCTATTGTTTATAAATTACCAAGTCTAAAGTATTTTGTTATAGCACCTTGAACAGACTAAGACAGGCACTCATTGTCTGTGGAGTGCCTGGGGCAATGAAGACTCAGTGCTAGCTAAGACCTCTGCAGAGAACTGATTTCCTTGTGGTCAGAGATTGTGACATGTGAACCTCACATTGAATTATCCCCCTACCCATGCCTGGCCACGTGCTTTTGACTCACACTGTTCAGAGTATTTCCTCTTCGTAGAACTCCTTTCACCAGCTAAAATACTACCCCATTTCCAGGCCCAGCTCAAAGGCTGCCTCCTCCTTGTAGCTTTCTAGAAACTCTCAGACAAAATTAATTCCTGTCTTTCCTATACCACCTAGCTCTTCTGTGGCCATCATGGCGCTAGGCCCTCCTGCCCCAGAGTTAAAGTTTTTTATATGCCTCTCACATCTTCAGGAACATAAACTCCTAGAGAACCAAAAATGGGCCCGATTTCTCCTCTTCCTATCATGGATGCTCCCACATAGGATTCATTCAATGCATCTCGGTTAAAATTAAATTTAACCCATGAGGAGCCGAGGAGGGAGAAAATGCGGAGGACGTTGACCTTCATTCCTTATTCCCAGTTCCCACGTCCAAGAATGTGATCATGAGTCTTTCTTTATCACCCTATCTCCTAAAGTAAAATAAAATGGTGACACATCATTAAAAGGCTTTAGTCTGGCTGCCTTCCTCCAAATTATCACCAGCTCGTGGACATTAGCTAGTTATTTTTTCAGCCCTGGCGTGTGGTCAGGCTTGCACAACTAGGAAGAAAGCATAATAAAATACTTCTAAGTGCTTTGAACTGGCACAACTGTGTTTACACGATTACATGGAAACAAGCTAATGTGATGGCATTGATGACATTTAATGATGTTGGGGTCAGGAAATTAAAGTTCCCCGGTTACATGTTTCCCTGCAGACTGGTTTGCATCTCTTTGGAAAAGAATCTTGCTATGGAGTTATCCCTTCATGCATGGGGCCTTGCTATACATAAGGGGCTATGGGAAGTGAATTCTTAAGTGAATTTTCTTTCCTCCTGAGAGTCAAACATGAAGAGAAGTGAATTCAGTGTCTGGGATGCACCGGAAAATTCCACTAACTATGCACAGGTGGCAACATAAAGAATAATACTGTCTTCTCATGTGTCCAGGTTTCTCTTTCAACCAGTTCTTCTGCCATGCCCCATGGACTTTTCCCAGACCCCATAGACATAGGCTAGAAATGCGGCTACTGCATACTAAAGGGACCACTGAACTTTAAATCAGCAGACCTGTCAAAAGACCCAGATAGCCAATAAGTAGCCATAGGATCTTGGGCCTGTCACTGGATGCCTTTAGGCCTTAGCTGGCTCATCTGTGTACTCAGCGATTGCTTTAGATCCCTTCTACAATGTGAGTTGAATCTATGCCAGTTCATCAGACTGTTGTCCCGCATCTACAAAATTACTGGAGCTGACCCATCTACATTAGGGTCATTCATCTAATTGCACTGATTCATACACATGTTCTGACCTGGTTCTCCTTGTGACTAACCTTGCATCTTTCACAGTGGTCCAGGGGAATGCAATTTGGTTGTGGATGTGACATTGTTTCCTCTTACCCTTACATAGTATTAGGGGAATGGCTTCTAGGATTGCTATCTCCCCATCGGTGTGTTCTAATATGTAGTTAATAAACTAATTCATGCGCTCACTGACCTTCAAGCATTTTATCACAGTATTACTTTTAAGCTCAAGTGAAAAGAACTAAATGTTCAAGTTCATAAGTTGAAAAGTTGGATGAGTGATACATGGTCTGTGTGGGGATGATCACTTGTAAAAATGGGGAGCACATTCAACACAGCTAAAGAGAAACCTCACCAGAAATGTTTACCCCCTGGGTTATCTCTATAATGCTGTTCTTGGAACCCATGTTTTTGAAACGTGACTGACAAGACTAAAATGTGAGGCATTTCTGAAGCCAAACTCCCCAGATAGAATCCAACACAGACTTGCCTTTCATTATTAGGATCTGTGGCACTCACCTGTAGTCCCAGATACTCGGGAGGGCTGAGGTGGGAGGATCACTTGAGCCCAGGAGTTTGAGACCAGTCTGGACAACATAGTGAGATCGCATCTCCTTAAGAAAAAAAAAAAAAAAAGACTGTAAAATGCAGATGCTAATAGGAACCATGTCAGTAAACCCACTTTATTTTTGACATCTTGTACCATCTAGCACTATGGACATTTTCAAACACTGTCCCTTTAAAGTTTGCCTCTTTTGCTCTCATATGAAGTCACAGTGGTGGAAGTTGGACCACTCTGGAAAGCAATTAGCAAAATCTATCAAAAGTTATCAATGTGTCCAAATCCTTCCATCAAGTAACTCCCCTCTCAGAAATCTATGCCAGCATCATAAATAGATGGTCAAAGACATATGTATAAAGATGTTTCCACAAAAATTTAAAGCAGCAATGGGAAAATGATTCAGTAAACTATATGATGGAAAATGTCACTGAAATGATGCTTCTAAAGAATGTTTTATAATAATATACAAACATTTTTTACGTAATTTTAAGTAAAAAAAAGTTGCAAGTTTTCTATACAATATTTTTTCAATACACAAAGACAAGTGCACAGTCAAAAAGATGCAAGACAAAATGCTAACAGAGATTGCTTTAGATTTAAGAGGATGGGTGATTTCCCCTTCCTCCTTTACGCTTTACCCTGCTTCACAAATTACCCGCAATAGGCTTTACCTTAAAATTATAAAAATCATTTTAAAAAAGAACCAATGTGTGTCCCCTGGACCTGTGGTCCCCAACCCCAGGCTGTGGATTGATACCGGTTGATGGCCTGTTAGGAACCAGGGTGCACGGCAGGAGGTGAGCAGTGGGCAAGCAAGCAGAGCTTCGTCTGTATTTACAGCCGTTCCCCATCGCTCACATCACCGCATAAGCTCCGCCTTCTGTCGGATCATCTGCGGCATTAGATTCTCACAGGAGCACGGACGCTACTGTAAGCTGAGTATAGGAGGAATCTGGGTTGCGTGCTCCTTATGGGAATCTAATGCCTGATGATCTGAGGTGGAGCTGGGGCGGTGGTGCTGGCACAGGGGAGTGGCTGCAAGAGCAGCTTGTCATTGGCAGAAAGGTTTGATTGCACACGAATGTGGTGCGCTTGGGTCATCTTTGGACCACCACCACTCGCCCCACCATCCATGGAAAGATTGTCTTCCACGAAGACAGTCCCTGGTGCCAAAAACGTTGGGGAACACTGCCCTAGATAATCACCCATCCCTTATTTGAGATTGCCTTGTCTCCTGGCTCATCACCCTCTTCCTCTCTCCCCGCAGACACGCTGAAAGCGAAAACACCAAAGCCACAGAAATCACTTCTGCTGACAATTACAAATGCCACAGCCCCAAAACACAGGTTTAATAGAAAATCCCAAGACGCCGTGGGTGGGGACGATAGCCTTTTTATTTTCCAGTGATTACTGTGAGGATAACAGAAAGAAACAAAGCAAGATGGATATTCACGGATGGCTCTTTGGCTCTGAAACCCTGAGCAACGTCAAGAGCTAGAGAGAGCAGACAGATGCCGGCACAGCTCTATGCTAGGGGAAGCCAGGATGATTTCATACTTTTTCTTGGAACAGGCTTTACCGTGAAAGCAGCAAATTCTAGGAAGGTTCCAGTGTTTTTCCCCTAACTTAACTCATCCTAAAGAAGACAAGGTACTGCCAAGGAAAATCAGAGAGCAGACTTCAAGCCTTGGACCTTTGGACCATGTCCAGTATATAAGTTTTACTGGAAGTTTCTCTTGTGGGGTAACACTGAGTATGCTTCGTAAGTTATACAACACGAGAAGAAATCACATACAGAATGGCTGAGCTGGGGGCTATAATCACAGATTAGGAGGTTAAAGATCATATACAGGTCTTTTAAAAATACAGGCAGTCACCAAATAATGTGTCAGTGAACAAGGGCTGCATATAAGATAGGGGGTCTCATAAGACTATAACAGGAGCTGAAAAATTCCTGTTGCCTAGTGATGTCATAGCTGTCATAACATCGTAGTACAATTACTTTTTAAAAAATAAATCTAGTGTAGCCTAAGGGTCCAGTGTTTATAAAGTCTACGGTAGTGTACGGTAATGTCCCAGGCCTTCGCATTCACTCACCGCTCACTCGCTGGCTCACCCAGAGCAACTTCCAGTCCTGCAAGCTCCATTCATGGGAAGTGCCCTATGTTGGTGCTGCTGGCCTGGGGCTCACACCTGGAGAACTATGACATCATAAGGGCTTCAGAGAAAGGTATATGGGGTGTGATGGGAGTGCCGCATTGTGCATCTGCCTCAGATGGTGTATGAGTGTTGGAAGCCAGGAAGTGGGGAGAAGGGTAGGTAAGATGTGCCCACAAGGTAGAATTTGCAATGGGTCCATTAGAATCCTTGGAGCCTTAGTGACTAGGCAGCTCTCCTCTTTTAGGACTTGGCAACACCCATTACCTCTTGCCCTGCTGCTCTCTGGGGCAGAATTCCAATTCCATTTTTCTCCTGCCTCCTCCCCAAACTCTCCCCAGGCTCTGAAGAAATCAGAAGGAATTCTATGCCCTCTGAAAAAAATAAGCCCCATGCTGTAGGTGGCTAAGAATTGGCCTCAAAATGAAAAGGCTCCAAAGGCATTAAAACAGTTCTAACGCCATTAGGCACACAGGGAACACGACCTCACCACTACTGAGACACAGATCATCAAACTACAAGCCCTTCAAGAAAGAGCCTTAAGTAGTAATCTTAGCATAAGTAGCACCAACAGAGACTCTTCCAAATGCTTGTGTGTACAAAGATGAGAGGAAAGAAAAGGACCAATAGCCACAAGGCTGAAAATGCTCATAAAGTTGACCATGTTGTTTAGAGCCTTTGCTGTGGATGTAGTGACCCCATTTAGTGACTCTGTGAGTACATAATGTAACCAATGATTTACCCCAAGTCCATGTAATCATAAAATGTTGTAAAGGGTTCCTATATTATTACAATAGTAAGGCCACTTGTAAAATACTTTCTCGATGAAGGTGGAATAGATGATTACAGTATTTCTTGAGTAGAAGTTCAGATGTAAATAGAGTAAAAAGTCAAACAGAACTGTCATGAGCTTTATTTTCTGCACCTGCGAACATTGTATTTTGTCAACTGGGTGAGTTTAAATGTACCAGGAAGATCTAACTCTTTAAAAAAGACCCACAAAGTAGATAATTTTGCAGAGGCATACTCATTCTCTGATTTTTACTTAAATGAACTTGGAGTTTTACATATTAAGTGTTAAGGGATATATCTGCAATATTTAATAAGTCTGTAAAGGCAAAAGTCAGTACATCACTATATTGTATTTTTTGAATAAATGTGTATAAGGCATAAACATGAAAACGAAAATAACACGTAGAGGCCGGGCGCGGTGGCTCACGCCTGTAATCCTAGCACTCTGGGAGGCCGAGGTGGGCGGATCGTTCTGAGCTCAGGAGTTCGAGACCAGCCTGAGCAAGAGCGAGACCCCGTCTCTACCAAAAATAGAAAGAAAATTAATTGGACAGCTAAAAATATATATATAGAAAAAAAAAAAAATCAGCCGGGCATGGTGGCGCATGCCTGTAGTCCCAGCTACTCGGGAGGCTGAGACAGTAGGATTGCTCGAGCCCAGGAGTTTGAGGTTGCTGTGAGCTAGGCTGACGCCACGGCACTCGCCCCAGGCAAGAAAGTGAGACTCTGTCTCAAAAAAAAAAAAAAAAAAAAAAAAAAAAGAAAATAACACGTAGAGAAAAAAATCTGGGGTCAAATTCATGCAGGTAAAATTATTTGTAGATCTCTCTTTTAATCTCCTGAATTTGCTACACACTTGCTTCTTTCCCTCTCCTTGTCTTGCAGCTGAGCTGATTTATCTTCCTCTATAACAGATAAATGGTCTATCCAGGGACTGGCAAAAGGAGAAAAACAAGATGCTTTGAACAAAACTGAGAGTATCATCAGTGCAAACATCTCCCCCAGAGGGCTTCATTTTGGCTCCTGATGAGTTATAGATAAAATCAACTTAAACCCTTGTTGGTGCATTAACTCAGGGCATCAGGGTTTCATAATCCACTTTTCAAAGTGCTTTTCTTGCATGTAAGAATTAAGTAGCCAGGCAGGACATGACTTCATTTTTTCTATGTGCAATGCAATGATGAGGTGGAAATTATTATATCCAACTTACAGATAGGAAAACCCAGACAATAGCAATAGAAATATTCGGTTTGTTAATGGTATTTATTCTTTAGAAACATCATCAAATTGGTCCTAGGAAATATGTTTGACGACATGTGGAAAAAAACGATGTTTATTTTTAGCACATACCTAAATGAATTCCAGAAGGGAATAAGGAGATTAAATGTAAACAGTGCAAATAAGGAAATACTAGATGAAAAGAGTGAATATTTACCTGATTTCAAATAGGGTAGAATTTTCTAACAAAAGTCATGAAGGAAATCACCACATTTGATTATATACATCTTTTAAAAGTTCTAAGGCTGGGTGCAGTGGCTCATGCCTGTAATCCTAGCACTCAGGGAGGCTGAGGCAGGAGGATCGCTTGAGCTCAGGAGTTTGAGACCAGGCTGAACAAGAGCAAGACCCTATCTCTACTAAAAATAGATAAAATTAGCCAGGCATGGTGGTTCTTGCCTGTAGTCCAAGCTACTCAGGAGGCTGAGGCAGGAGGATCACTTGAGCCCAGGAGTGACAGTTTATAGTGAGCTATGATAACACCATGGCACTCTAGCCCGGGTGACAGAGCAAGATTCTGTCTCAAAAAAAAAAAAAAAAAGTTCTGTTTATCTAAAAATACTGTAGACAAAATTCCAAAGTGGAAGATAAATTTAAAGAAATACTTGTAACATACATGAATGAAGAGATGGTATACTGTAAAAAAAAAAACTTAAAACTTATTATACATTATCAATAACTATAATAAAGCTGTCCATATGTCTAGCATTAAAGGATAAATTAAGCAGTTATAGTCAATCCACTCAAATAAAATACAGCATTTAAAAACCATATCTTCAAATAATTTTTATCAACATAGGAAAATCTTCATATATATTAAAAATGATATTAACTTTTAAAAAAGGGATATAAAAATTCATGATCTAATTTTGTAAAAATGAAATTGTAGAAGTATTGGAAGAAAGCTGAGTGAATTCTATTATCACATGCATGTGAATAAAGGTTTCCTGAGACTTAAAATCCAGAAGCAAAAAAGAAAAAAGAAAAAAAATCAATACACGTGACTACATAAAAATAAAAAAATATTTTGCAAAAAAAAATCAAAATACAACTGACAAACTGGGAGATAATATTTACATTTATTACAGATGAAAGGCTAATATCCCTAACATATAAAGAACTCTTTAAAATTAAGAGAAAGCAGACCACAAACTAGACCAAAAAAGGGCAAAGATACACACAGATAATGCACAAAAAAGTCTAAAAACAGCCTAAACCTGTAAAAAGATGTTTAACCCCACTTACAATTAGGAAAATGCAAATTACAACTTCACTGAGATGCTATTTCTCACCTATCAGACTGGTGAAAATTTTAAAGTATGACAACACATTTAATTAGAGAAATTACAGGAAACAGGTACTTTCACACATTACTGGGTGGGATGGAAATCTGTACAGCACTTTTGAAGGGGGTTTGTCAATGTCTAATAACTACACATTTACTTAAAACTACCTTTTGAATTATACTTCTAGAGAAGTTTCTGTTCATGTCCTTTGCCCACTTTTTGATAGGGTTGTTTGATTTTTTTCTTGTTGATTTTTCTGAGTTCTAAGTAGATTCTACCATGGAGTACTATTCAGCTTTATGAAACAATGGTGATACAGTGCCTCTTGTATTCTCCTGGACAGAGCTGGAACACATTCTACTAAGTGAAGTATCCCAAGAATGGAAAAACAAGCACCACATGCACTCACCATCAAATTGGTATTAACTAATCAACATATAAGTGCACATATAAGAATAACATCTGTTGGATGTCGGGCAGGGGGGAGGGGGGAGGAGGGGACGGGTATATGCAAACACAAAGAGTGCGATGCGCACCATCCGAGGGATGGACACGCTTGAAGCTCCGACTTGGGGGGGGGGGGCAAAGGCAACATACGTAACCTAAACATCTGTACCCCCATAATATGCTGAAATTAAAAAAAAGAAAAAGAAAAAAAAAAAGAATCACAGCAAGGATCCACCAGAAATAAATGGGATTGGACAACTTCAGGGTAGGTGGGTGGGAATAGTATAGAATGGATAGAGGAATGAGTAGGCTTTTTGTATAGTTGTGACTTTTAGAACCATTCTTATTTGTTACATACTTGAAGAATTAATAAATAAATGAATTAATAGAACCAACGAGCACATGGAGGAAAAACTGCAAATAGAATATGAACAGAAACAAATAATCCTAATAGTATTTAAAATAAACAATAAACATCATAAAGAGAACACGGGGAACTATTTTTGAACACAGGAATTTGACTTCATATCCTCAGGCTAATGACAAAAACTAAGCAATTGTTGTAGTCAGTAGGATTGTTTTTCATAGTGGTCTATGTTAGCAATTCTGAAACTACCTTATGTATTTTCTAGGATTGAACAAATAAAATAATCCAGGTTTTTTTTAGTATCAGAGAATGAAATTATAAATATACAAAGTGGGAAGACTAGGATACACCTTGTGGGGTTGGATTGGAATTGAAGGTAGCAGTATAAATACATGGTTTTAAAGATATAGATATAGAAATCAACATGAACTTCAGGACACAGACATATTCCTGGCTTTGTTTGCTGACAGTGTCTAAAAGCAATGCCATCCCAGTAGCAATGAGCACATTTAGTCCTCAGATTTGATTTATAAATACCGCCCTCCACTAAAAGGAGCTAGAGCTCCTTAGAGAATTTGCTGATTCTATGCTATGCTGTTCTTTCTTCCTTCACTATGCAAGTAAGTAAAGAACTGCTCAAAGGATTATGAGGACATACAAATGGCCAACGGGTATACGAAAAATTGCTCAACATCACTAATCATCAGAGAAATGCAAACTAAAACCACACTGAGACAATCATCTTATACCGGTCAGAATGGCTATTACTAAAAAGACAAAAAATAACAAATGTTGACCAGGATGCAGAGAAAAGAGAGCACTTATACATTGTTGGTGGGAATGTAAATTAGTACATCCTCTATGGGAAACAGTGTGGAGATTTCTCAAAGAACTGAAAATGGAACTACCATTCAATCCAGCAATCCCACTACTGGGTATTTACCCAAAGGAAAAGAAATCATTATATCAAAAAGATACCTGCACTTGTATGTTTATTGCAGCACTATCAACAATAGTGAAGATATGGAATCAACGTAAGTGTCCATTGGTGGAGGACTGGATAAAGAAAACGTGCTTCATATATATGCAATGAAATGCTATTCAACCATGAAAAAGAATGAAATCATATCTTTGCAGCAACATGGATGGAACTGGAGGCCAATATCTTAAGTGAAACAAGTCAGACACAGAAAGAAATACTGCATGCTCTCACTTATAAGTGGGAGCTAAATAATGTGTACACGTGGATGTACAGTGTGGAATGATTGACAACAGAGACTTGGAAGGGTGAGGGGGTGGAAGGGGTGTGGATGGTAAGAAATTATGTCATGGGTATAATGTACATTATTCGGGTGTTAGATACACTAAAAGCCCTGACTTCACCACTACACAATCTATGCATGTAACAAAATTGTGCTTGTACCCCATAAATTTATACAAATAAAAAAATAACTTGCTATTTAAAAAGAAAGAAAGAAAAACAAACAAACAAAAAAAGAATGATGAGGATACATCAAAAAGATACAGAAGCCAGATTGTAGTGGTTCCCACTGACCGACTCTGGGACAATTTGAGCATCAAAATAAACAAAGACAGCAACAGATTATCATTCATAGAATAAAATTAGAATCCATGAGTATCAATATTTATATAAGCAAATGAATAAATAAATAAATAGAGGGAATGAAAAGTGCTTCCTTATAGTAGAATGCAAACTAATAAATGAATGATGGAGTTGGAAAATCACCTTTTGGTAACCATAAAAATTGCTTTAGCAAGAGTCAAGGGATGGTAAAAATAGTAGGTAAAAATGTGAAGACTAATAGGGTACTTACGTAATATCTAGTAACTCCCTGCTAGATAGCTTTTCGTTTCAGAGTATAAAATGGCAACTTTTACAGTAGAGTGTGTTGGTAGGCCTCGCTTTCATCAAATTATCAAAGCTTGATATCATCAGTAGAGTGTCGGAACCACAGGATATACCTCCTGGAAGAAGGCACTAAGAAAAGTCACTGTCACTTCTGTGATATTCCTGCCCAAGATGCATAACATGCATCTAATCATGAGGAAACCTAAAAGAACCTCAAAACTCCTTTATAAAATAATTGTCCTATACTCTTCAAAAATGTCAGAGCCAGACAACAAAGGCTGAAGAACCACCCGGATTCAAAGATCCCAAGGGAATAAATGCCATAAGTGATCTTGGATTGGATCCTGGAGCGGATTTTTGTTTTTCTTTTGCTAAAAGAGCAACAGAGAGAAAATTGGTGAAATTAAACAAATTCTGTAGATTAAATACTACTAGAGTATCAATGGTAATTTTCTGATTTTCATAAACATAACCTGGGTATGTAGAAGACTCGTCTTGTGTTTAGGGAATACACGCAGAAGGATTGAGAGGATAAGGGAGCATCAGGTTTGCAATTTACCATCAGATGGTTCAGAAAAAATAACACATAGAGAGAGAGAAAATGAAGCAATGTGATGCAATGTTAGTATTTGGGGAATCTGGGTGAAAAATGTATTGGAATTCCTTATACTATTTTTGCAACTTTCCTGTAAGCCTAAAATTATTTCAAAATAAATGGTAGAGATAATGAGAATAAAGAAAAGGTCTTTCTCCTCCTCCATACACAAAGAGAAATGTGATTCAAGGAAATTTAGCAAAAGTGTTACTAGTGTTTATATTTGCATAGTGGGATTATACAGCAATTAAAATATTACATTTGAAATTAATCTTTATGTTTTTATATTTTACACATGCTCAGCCATGATTATGTATTTATTTTTATAAAATCCATTTACTTAAATTTTAAAAAGCACTAACTAGAAAGGTCTGTGGCCCTGGTCTGCCTGACAGGCAGGCACCTTGTTAGTGACGGTTGTCTTGTCCTTGTCGCTACTTGGCTATGCATGGACACACCCATCTGGGCTCCTCCAGCAGCTGTGGTGCTGCCAAAATAGTTCTGAGTAGCACCATGACAGTAAGACAGCTGTAGTCTCAAATGACTGAGTGTCACATGCTTTTCCCCTGAGGCACTGAGTAGACCGTGTACCAGAAGGAATTCTAAAAATGGCAATGTGCGTACTCTTTGGTGGGGAAGACCCTGTCACAGTCTGGTGGTCCAAGCGTTCCAGGATGATAAACTTAGAGTGTGTCTGCATTATTAAAAGTGTTTGATTTTTTTTAAAGAAGGTTATTTATTATAGACTTATAAAATATGCCCTTAGTCCTTGGAAAACTATTCTCCTCCCTTTAGGCTATTGTTTTTACTTTTTATTTTATTTTTTTAGAGATGAGATCTCACCTGTCACCCAGGCTGGAGTGCAGTGGCTTGATCATAGCTCACCGTAGCCTTGAAATCCTGGGCTCAAGCAAGCCTCTTGCCTCAGCCTCCAGAGTAGCTAGGACTACAGGCATGCACCATCACCCCAGTTAGTTTTTCTTATTTTTTGTAGAGAAGGGGTCTCACTATGTTGCCCAGGCTGGTCTCAAACTTTTGGCCTCAAGTGATCCTCCTTCCTTGGTCTCCCAAAGTACTGGGATTATAGGCATGAGCTACCATGCCTGGCCTAGGTTATTGTTTTTAAAATAAATTTTTAAATAGCACTTCTAACAGTGTTGGGCAGAAATAACAGAGTCAATAAATACTAGTTTGATTAGCCCATTAAAATAAATGAATCAAAAAGGTAAGTGACTGACATTGAGTAGAAAATGCTGTAGTCGGCTTTAAAGCGTGGATTACAGAATGGGTTCTCTATAGCCTCTTTGGCCAATTTATTTCACAGCGTTCCAATTCCTGCCAGTTGGAAGTGACGATGGGTCACAGAGCGTCCCTCTGGCCTCAGGTAGGATAGTGCTTCATGTCAGGATCTTCTCCAAAACTTCCAAAAAGTGCTTTCACAGCTTGATGTCAGCAGACATCCTGAATTTCGTATCAATCAAAATCCAGACCTAATTAAGCTCTTCACATCACACAGCTGAGTCTATTATTTACATGGTTTCAGAGAGAGAGAGAGAGAATGTGCGTCACATGTACGATTGTTCTAGATCCTTCTACTTTCCTTTCGTCACTGTGTGAGATCATTCCCTCAATTTGTTCTCAAAGGCTACCACCAAACACAGAGAAAAAATCTTCACTCCTCATTAAAGGAATGAGACTTGGAGTTTCTATTAACCCAATTTCCGAGCAACCTCTCTGTCTGATCAATTTAAGATACACTCTCGTGTCAAATGATATGTTCTTTGGGAAACCCAACTGATCTTCTGACATTCAAGAACTATTTAAGGAAAGAAGATAAAAGCCTCTAGAGCAAAACCCTGGAAATTTTTAACTTACTTTCCAAATATTAAACAGAGAATGTATGATAGTATAAATGTATTATTCTGTGTTAAAATCAGGCACTGTGCTTAGTTCCAGAAAATAAATTTAAATCATGATGTGAAATTAAATGTAAAAAATATAACAAGATTGGTAAATAGCTTTAGGGTCTTAGAATTCTCAGGTGTGTCTCTGCCGTTTGTATCATCATGACTTCTGCATTAGTGGCATTAATAATTCTATTGCCTTTTGGTAATAATAGCTAATACATATAGCTATTTAAGGTGACTGATACATATTAATTCATGTAATCCTTACAATAGCCTAAGTGGGGTACTATTATATCTTTTTTATAGATGAAGAGACAGGCACCCAGAGTCAATTGCCCAAGGTACCCAGCTAATAAAAGAGCACAGATTCAAATCCTAAATCCTGACTACACAGTCCCAAGTTTTTAGCTACTGCTTTTTGGCATGTCTGAATTATTATTAGAGGCAAATTGTAATGCCAGACTTTCCCCTCTTTCCTTCCAGCATAATTTATGAATGGTCTCTCTTTCTCATCCAGTAATGTTTGGTAAATGTTTAACCACTAACCTTCTGAAGAGCTCATTTGTAGCATTTGCCAATGTCTGTGGTGTAAATATTCCTCCACAGCCAATTTCAAGTTACCAACATGATGTCACTGACCATGGAGTCGGGAAGAGATGTACATACAGTTACAGCACACTGTTATACAGTATTTGTAGCATACAGATACAATAGATGTACCAAACCTCAAGAGCACAGAAAATAGTAAAATGTAGTAAAAGAATTAGAAAATGATGAGTTTGAAGCATTTTTTGCCTTTATTTTAAATAGAATTTGTAATTTATAAATTTATAATTCTATTATTATTATTTTAGATCTTGAATATTTAGCAATTTGTTTTCAAAAGCTGGTCCTAGATGATCATTCATTTTCCAGAAGTACTTTTACATGTAAAATTGGGGCAAGGGTGAAAGTAAGGTCTTCGGTTACAGATGTCTCAATCGTGTCTGACTCTGAGTCCTCTTCCAGACACATTTCTGGGGTTACCAAACTTTATTTGGGGAGAACAGCCAAAGTATGGGTTTGCCCCCTACTGCCGAGAGTCTTGCATCCCGCTGCGCCACCTGGTGGTTGCAACTGGCCATTGCTATATTCTCAGCTTCTGTCTTGCACTCGTGCTTCGGGGTTCTTCTCAGTGAAACGGGGAACATTCTTCACCCACTGGCACATTGAGCTACTAATTAGACTTCCAGTGGGCACTTGGACTCTTTAGTTTACAATCCCTTCTACTAAGGTCTTTAAGGTAAACTCACAGGCATTGGGCCAAAGAGCACTGAGTAACAAATTAGTAGACTTTTTGTTCTCCACAGAGATCACCCCCCAGTAGTAGAGAGCCTCTCCAGGCTTGGTTGATAAATGCCAACCAGAGTATCCAGTGTCCTAACAAATGTCCTGAAGTTCTTGTCACTGTTTTCTAAGAGGCTTACAGGATTCCTCAGCAAATAGGTCTTTAAGCATTCCATGTTGACATCCCATAGTTGCAAAAACTGAAGATACATCCCTATCCTCTATCCTGTAATCTTTCCCTTTCTGCCATAGAACCTCCCTAATGACATAATTTTAAGATTATGTGTGTGAGTGTGTGTGTGTGTGTGTGTGTGTGTGTGTGTGTGTGTGTATGTGTATGTGAGTGAGAAAGAGAGAGAGATAGAAGGGGGGGAGAGGGAGAGAAAGAGACAGAAATGATTCAAAGGTTACCTTTTGGTTGTGTTAATCCACATCACTGATATCCTCTTTAGTGTATATCCCTGAGCACTGGCCCTATATTGGGAGTGGAGGCTCCTCAACCATTCTTCCCTTCTTCATTTCTGTATCCTCCACTTAGTATTATTACTGTAACAAATATCTATTGAACACAACTATGAGCTAGTCACAAAGATGGATGTAAAGATGGATGAGACACAGACCCAGTCCCTGCGCTTGAAGGGCTCAGCATGGTGAGGAAGAGGCTTGGGAACACATTTGGAAGCTTTAGACAAAGCAGGATTCCGTGGGTGTCAATGATGACAGCAATCCATTATGAGCAGAAGGACTGGGGAAGGCTTTTCAGAGAAGCCATTAAGATGATCTTAAGCATATGTAGAATTTGGACACAGAGAAAATATAAGGAAAACTGAAGAAAGGAATGAAGTCCTAGACTGAGAGTTTTTAGCAGAAGCAATTGTGCCCTTTGGCTGGAGTGTAGCATATTCATGAGGCAGATGTAAATGAGAGATGGCGCTAGAAACTAGGCTGGGGACAGATATGACATGGCCTTTATTACCATGGCAAGAAATGTGGACTTCATCCAGTTAGTAATTAAAGGTTAGCCTTGCAACACTTTTAAGCAAAGGAGTGAGAGGGTCAGATCCTTGATGAAGGAAGTTATCTGTCCAAGCTTTGTTGGGCACATGTACTCAATGTGGGCTTGTTTTCTGCCCAAGGACACAGGACAATTCAAGCTTCTCACATAATAATAAGGACATGGACATTTTTAACAAGAGATGAAGAATTTTGGTGGCAACACTAGCCGGTTTTGGAAAGCCCTGCCCCATGAAACAAACAACTGTTCACTCATTTTAAAAAGGAGGAAAAGGTAGCATGAGCAAAGAGAAAACATGAATATTAAAAAGTTGGCTGGGCACGGTGGCTCACGCCTATAATCCCAGCACTCTGGGAGGCCAAGGTGGGAGGACTGCTTGAGCCTGGGAGTTTGAGACCAGCCTGGACAATATAGCAAGACCCTGTCTTCTTTAAAAAAATTTTTTAAAAAGTAAGAATAGCCCAACTAAAAAGGAGGGTGAAGAGGAAGAAAAGAGCTGATCTGGAGATTCAGACCTGTGGGCAGAGAAATTCTAAGGATAGACCAGGTAAGAGAGAGCAGGACTTGAACTAGAACATCAGGGATGAAAAGAAGGAATTTGAGGAAGGAGAATTGGTGGGATTTATTGATGTGGAGTTTGGGGAACTGAAAATTTAAAATGATTCAGACAGTGTTTCTAAAATGTGATTTGGTAGAACATTACAGAAGCCTTAAATTATCTTACCTATTAATCTTATAATTTTACTTCTAGGAGTTTATCCAGAAAACAATTCCAGATGAGTATAAAATATATATATAATATGCTTATCACAGTATTGGTATAGCAGAAAATAACTAGAAACAACCAGTAAAGGTATATAAATTTTAGTACCTCCAAAAGAGGCAAATAATGACATAAAGAACTTCTTTTGAGAGACATGATCATGTTAAGTTCAAAGGCAAACAAACCAGGATTCACAGCATATAGCATGGCTCCAATTTTGTAGAGAGACTCCATATACGTATAAAAAGAAGAAAAGAAACACAACAAAATATTAACCATGGCTGTCTCTGACAAGATTATGGATTGACTTTTTCGTATTTTATCAAGCACTCTAAAATTTTATGTAATTAACCTATATTATTCTCATTATGAAAGTTGTCAGAATCAAAATGGACTCACTAGTGTTTAAAAACAAACCCTGACACACAGAGCCAGAAAGGCTACGAAGAGAGGGTCTCACACTTGCATGGTCGACGACAAAAACTATTCTGAAAGACTGCAAAAACCACACCTCGCACAAAAAATACTTTTGTGTGAACATCTGCCCAGCAACTGCCTGTCCAACCTCAGACTGGTGTCACCCTTGTTATCGATCTTTGTAGCCAAGGACAATTATTTCAAAGCAGTTAGATAATCCTCCTCGTATTTCCTTTAAAAACCTTTGTTCTCTTTACCTCCCTGAATACACACACAGTTTACCCATGGCACATTTGTTCCTGTTGCAATGCCCTGCTCCCAAATAAATACCCTTTTCTTTTAGGGAGCCGTTTGCTGTTAGTTTAATAAACAGAAAAAAATAATAAATATAATAAAAAGTAAATGACCGAACCTCCTGACCTAAGTTACTTGCAGAAAGTCTTGTCAAAGACTTAGATTTGAACAGTTTGTTACAAAAGCACAATAAAATTTTTAAAATGAAATAAAAGTTGGGATCGATAAAAATGAGAATATAACTTTTTTAATTATAAGCTTCAACATAGTCGCTATGATTAAATTAGCTTGTGAGATTCTGGCAATTAGGGCAAAAAGGAAAATCAGGATTGGCATAGTTTTGATTACGATGTATAACTGAGTCTGATACCAGACCTGCAAGGGAAATACTATCTTTCTAAGCACTGCCTTCTAAATAAATTCCTTAGCCAGGTTTGTGGTAGAGGAGACTGAGTGATACAAACATCAATATGTGCTATTTCATTTTAATAAACTTACATAAGAGTGCCATGCATTGATCTGTTTCTTATAATGACTTTTACAAATTTCTAGGACGTAAGATGAAAACTTCATAAAGGTGCTACGACCAAAAGATGTAGCTAAGTATGTACCCTTCTGTGGGTTCAGCTAGATTCAGAAAATAGAGCCTAGATCACCAAGAGACTATTTCTTAAACTTTAGTGTGCTTAAGAGACACGTAGGTTGTTTAAACAGTTTCCTAGGTCCTTCTCCCTAAAGATTCAAGTTTAGTTGGTCTGGCCTCGGAATCTTCATATTACACAAACACCCAGATGATATTTGATGTAGCTAGTCCAGGAAATCCATTTAACATTGACCTAGAGAGGTGGCTCATTTCCAAGTCCCTTTGGCATCTTGCCTAAATAGTGCTACTTTAAGCAGCCTGTACTGTTAGCAAGAACCTGCAGTCCTGGAGTTCCGAATGAGTAGCTTTCAAACCCGGCCACGTATGACCCTGAGGTTACATAGAAACTTCACAAGCTTTTCTTGCCAGATGGTTTTCGGGGCATTCGTTTATGAACCTTAACTTCCCTTTGCACTGTTTTCTAAAATCCATCTGCAGTGGAGGCACAGAGCCACCAGGGAGGGGTCTTCTCTTCCCCACCTGCACTTTTGTCCCTCAGCCCCCCACCTGAAGTCTATTCATTGCCCTGGAGTGTTAAAACCTCTAGGCTGACCATCCAAAAAATTATTAAATATTAGTGTCCTGCTAGACTCTCGTGTCTGGGTAGCAAATGTTTTCACAAGTCAGGTGCAAAAGGAAAGAAGATCTGACTGATTTGTCAGCTGACAGGTGATTGGAATAACTTTCAATGATAGATCACATTGTAGTTTTTGGTATATCATTCCAAAGAAATTCAAAGAGTTAAATAACATTGCGGTAACAATATGCCTTCCGTGTCACTTATTTGTTTATGTGAATGAAGTATCTCATCACTGTCAACTAAAAAAAATTAAGCTTTTAAAAAATTAAAGTTAGTTTTATTCAGACTCTTACCGAGGACTATAGACTGATGCCTACGGCCTGGGAGCAGCCCGTTAGAGGTTCAGACTGCTCTGGCACAGTGTTTAACACTTGACTGCCACACTAGAAAAAAAAATTTTTTTCCTCGGGGCCACGTTGTTTTATTACGAAAATAGAATAAAAACTTTGAAAACAATCCTTTCTAATTTAATGAAGAATTTGTTATTATTTTCTGTGAGTTATATGCAACTTGAAAAATAGTTCATGTGGCTTCCAAGGTAAAAAGATGTGAGAGTTACATGTGCTTCATGAGGCCCCAGGCTCAAAACTAGCATGAGTTAAATACAACTCACATGGCAGTTAACGTGTTAAGCCCACTTCTTATATACAGGTGGTGGAGGTTCAGTACATGCAAAATCACATCAAACTTGCTTAGACAGCTACATTAAAGCAGAATCACATCAAGGTTTGAGTGTAAGAATATATCTGGTTATAGATTATAGAAGCATAATTATTAATCTTGTCAGACGTTATTTTACATGCAGAAAAAGGCAAAGACTGGGGTCATTTGTCTTTTAAGGAATATAGTGACTCAGCAAGAGGCATGGAGGCCCATGTGCTCTATCCCGTTTTTTCTTCCAAGCATCTTTCTGAAGAGCTGCATGTCATCACAGACAGGGGCTTTGTGAAGTTATATTGGCAAGCAGAAATGAGCAAACATGGCTTTTTATGTTTGTTACTTTGTCTCATATCACTTAAATAAGGAAAATTAGGAAGAGATTGGATGCTGACTCTTGTCTTATTTTAATCTACCTAATTTTAATCAGGAATTTAGCAATAAAAGATCTATACTGAGGTTTCAGGGGGTTTTTTTTGTTTGTTTGTTTGTTTTGAGACAGGGTCTGTCTCTGTCACCCTGGGTAGAATGCAGTGGCGTCTTCATAGCTCACTGCAACCTCAAACTCCTGAGCTCAAGGGATCCTCCTGCCTCAATCTCCCGAGTAGCCGGGACTCCAGGCATGAGCCACCACACCCAGCTAATTTTTCTATTTACAGGGTCTCACTCTTGCTCAGGCTGGTCTCGAACTACTGACCTGGAGTGATCCTCCCACCTCAGCCTCCCAGAGTGCTGGGATTACAGGCGTGAGCCACCGAGCCTGGCCCACATTCAGTTATTTAAATGATACATTGCCAATGCAATTTTACTTTCTATGTGTAATATTATCACAATTCGAAAGATCTTTATGCCGCATGGATTAAAATTATATGCTACTAGTTGTAAAGATAGTCAATACAAAAGAAACATTCTAACACTTAGAGTCCTATGGTCATAGGAAACAAGGAGTTCACTGTGTAGACTTTCACTTAGTGCCTAGGTTTTTTTTATTTTTTTATTTTTTTTTTATTTTTTTATTTTTTTTTTTTTTAACATGTCGGACCCTTATTGTACCTCTTTTGCCTAGGTTTTTTGATCTGGCATCTCATGCTGTCTGTCAGAGGGATCTTGGTAATTATCTCTAAAGAAACTCGTGGCTGTTCTTAGGGTTTCTTGTAACTTATTGAGTTACCAATCTAAGCCTGTCTACATTGTTACCCTTTTTCCTCTCATAATCTTGTTACTTCCAGTCGATGCGAGCATCAGAGGCACAGCTGTTGATTCTGTGACCATGTATCAGGGAGGCAAGAGTGACTGCACAATTAATATTTATAGTCTGAGCTACTTAAATTTCAGTCCTGATATATAAGAAAAAAAAATCAATAAAATGAATGTATGACTGACAACTGCTCAAACGCCTGTCAGTGTAAACTGTCAGCAAGTGATTATTTATAACTGATGATATTAAAAGTCTCATGTCATGAGAAAGACAAATGTATTTAGAAATCTTTTTCGGTGACATGATGTCAAGCGTCTGCAAATAAAAGTAGCCTGGTATCTTATGGCTATTGAAATTAAAGTTTGAAAGGATGCCACCACTCATGGCTCAGTAACTCTTAAAACCATAGTTAGGAGAGCTGTAATGGATCTTCTGGACTCATTTCCTCATTTTACAGAGGAGACTGAGGTTCGGAGTGGCAAAATAAATGGACTGTTCCTCACAGTTAAATCTCACATATTCTTTTATAACAGATGATTTTTTAAGTTGGGCATCTCTGCAGCAATTGCACTTGGTCTTTTGTGTTTCTTGGATCAGGGTTAAATTGTGTAGTGCGACATTAGGCATGAGATACTTTTCCTCATGTACTTGCTAAAGCTTAGAATTTGTTTGACTGAAAGCAAGGTTTTGCATTCCACAACGGGAGATAAAGCTTCAAGAGCAAATTCCTGAACTGCTGTCATCTCCTTCGCTCTCTGGCATCGCTCTGACAAAAGCCTAGCAACCAGCTCTCCCACGGACAGCCACATAGAGCCTAGCCTCTTTCAGTGGGTCTGTAATCTGACCCCGCCTTAGGCAAATAGTCCAGAGCTCGTGCCCACACCTGCTCTGGAGGCCACGTGGGCCTGCAGGGCCCAGAACACCCTGGATCTCAGCCACATCCAATTCCCTTTGATCCTCCCGTCTGAGTCCTCTGCGCCCCCAGTGACTAGCAGGGTAAACCCTTTTAGAGAGGTTGGGTCCTCTGAGAAGACGGGCACCAAGATGGGATCAGATGTGCAAGAGATTCCCTGGGGGAAGCCTGGGAGGGATGGAGAGGACGCAGGAGCGGGCTAAGGAGCCTTCAGACCAAGATGCAGCCTCTCTCTCCTGGGAGAGCAGAGGAAGGAGGGGTTCCGGGCAGCCATGCAGCTCTGCGGGCATTTGGCCGGGCTGGAGGGGAGCCCCTGAGCCAGAGGGCCCATTAGAAGAGCCCCAATCCTGCAGGAATTGGCCTTTTTGTGTGTATGTGTGTGGGGGGGGGTGAGTGGTCCAGGGGGAAGAGGAGCTGAGCTGTCCGTGAACTTGCTCCCCCAGCAGGAGGCCTGGCCTGTGCGGTTCCCATGGCTGCCAAGCTCCTAAACCTTCTGCCATTTGCTACTTTCTCATCTTGCCTCACTGACTGGTTGTTGAAGCCTGTCTGCTTATCAACAATAACTGCTAACATTTACAAAGCATTTACGACATGCCAGGTACTGTGCTAAGTGCTTCGTTAGTGTAACATACTAATTTCTCCAGTCTCAAACATAAGCTTTATAAACTATTTTTTTACGACTGAACTTATATTTGGGGTCCACAGTCTACAGAAGGTAGAAATGTAATTTCAGCCAATTCAGGTTTTCTCCACTTTCTCCTCTGGTTGCACCTAAGTTCCAAGAGGGTTTAAGGTCAAGGCATGGGGCGGAGTGTCTGGCCTCTGGATCTCATGTGTCCGTCCTGCCATCTCTTACTGAATCCTCATTTCCACTGGCCTCTGAGTTTCTGTGCCCACCAGCACCTGGAAGATGTCCAAAGTTCACCTGGTTTCCTACTGAGAAGCCTGAAGATAACCCTGCTTCCTTCTTTCTACACCTCGAGGTCTCCTGGGCTGCAGGTCTCTGACTACATCTGTGCCCATCTTGATGCCCACCTGTGCCACTGGGGATCTGGAGCTGTCCCTGGTGTTCACTTGTTGACTCCACGATGCCATTTATACTTCACTCTTGGGTCATCTCCTCCATTTAGGGGAGGGGGATGCTGGGTCCTGCTGCTGTCCCAGGGAGGCACCCGGGAAATAAGGCCCAGGCTACTTCTGTCTGCAGACCCTTAGGCTTCTCCGAGCATTCTATCATCCCACTCACCACATTCTGCCAGGACGGGACGTGGACGCAGAGCCCCATTCTCTGGTTCAACCAGCTGCATTTTAATGTTCATGTTCCTTCTGCTTCTCTCTGTCAAGCCAAGGGAATCATCTCTTCTTGGATGGGAAACTGGGTCAGCAGTATTTTTAAAAAATCTATTATTTACACCAGAGCCTTGGTATACTTAGCACACTAAGTATACTTATACTTAGCACTTTGCTAAGTGCTCTGCATGTATTATCTCGAGTCTTACAACAGGAAGTCAATGATATAGAAAAAAGGCACAGAGAGGTTAACTGGCTTACCCAGTGCCACACAGCCTGCAGGTGTGCAGCTGGGCTTTGAATGTCCTTGATCAGACATCAGAGTTTGCACACCCTTAGCCGCTACTCAAATCCCCCAGGAATCACCGTTTTCACTTTCTCCTTGAGGGTAGGTTTTATTTCCTCAATTAACTTTTAAGGGTTTTAGGAACAGAGGATCCAATAAATGTTTATTTACTCTGTAAAATCAGTTTAACTAGAAGCTGGGGAAATGTTATTTACATGTAAGAAAACATCTTTGTACCTGCCCTCAAAGACAAAGCACAGAAATATTTTTTCACCTGTCTGGGGTCAGCACTAAATCTTTGATGTGGAAGATTTTTAAGAGGTGAATAAGCTGACCTAGAGGCTCTGTCAAGCTGGTGCCACGAGGCAGGGTTTAAGGCAAGTGGGCTCTGGACACCTACTGGCTGCGTCTGCGGGGTCTCGCTCTGTTGCCCAGGCCGGAGTGCAGTGGCTATTCACAGGCGTGATCAGAGCGCACTACAGCTTTGAATTCCCAGACTCAAGCAATCTGCCTGCCTCTGCCTTCCACGCAGCTGTCACTACAGGTATGTGTCATGGCACCTGGCTTTTATTTTATGGATTCTGAGTGGCCAAGAGAGAATAAACAATACCCTTGAAAATCATATGCATACATACATAAAGAAGATTTTTTTGCGGTGACTTTGCTCCCCAAATGTATATGTATTTATATGCCTGTACATGCATATACATACGAAATACAGTATTTGTAATGTGTGTTACCTTGATGAATGGGGCTATCAGAAAGAAAATGGGGGGATGACAAGAACGGGTGAAGGCAAGCAAAGGAAATAACTGCACTAAAAATTCCCTCAGCGATGTAAGATACGACCAGATTAATACATTTAAAGTTATATTATTTAAATTCAACAGAAAACGTAAGCTTTGAAAGGAATACAAATAGCAACAAAAAGAAAGGTTTGCATCATCATAGGGTGTATTCTTTGCAGTTTTTGTGAAAAAGGTTTTGTGGCTTCATCATTTCACCACGCTCCCTGATACGTAGAAGACGTGTCCCTGTAGCTCCTGCCTGGGGACACCGTGTTCGTGGAGGCTGGATGCTCACTTTGGTTCATTGTGCAATATGCAATGTAGGCAATACATAAGGGACCTTTTGGCTTGTGTAAAAAGTGGCATTAAGGGAACATGCTGTGCCCAGAATCAGTCCGTAGGTGGCAGCAAAAACTCAGGCATGGAAAAGCCAATCCCCAAAGCCTCCTGCAGGTGTACCACAGAAGGTCCTCTACTTGCTTTTAGTGGCTTTACAAAAAAGACCTGGGAGCTTTAAGCAGCCACAGTTTTAATAGATTCAACACGCTATTTGAAGTCATTCTATCTGTTCTTCAGTGTGATTGGAGGTGAGATCATTAGTACAAACTTCAAAAAATCATGTATTCGTGTTTCTTTATGTAAAAACAAAACAAAACAAAAAATCAGAATGTCCTTCTCAGCAAAAGGGCATTATTGGGCTAAATCAATGAAAGAAAGCCTCCAGACAGTGGCCTGTGACAGCTGACATCAATGTTATTTATTCTGGAACAAGGGGATTTGACAGGGTTGCTAAGGAAACAATGCCTTCCCTCCTAGGGGTAGAAAGAACATAGAAAGGTAGCAAATGATTCCTCATCACTTATAAACCCATATGGCTCTCCCACAGCTGATATCAAAGTTGCTGGTTTTGAATTTAATTTTACTTAATATTATTTGGTTGGCACATGCCTGATTTATCTCTACCTATCCCTTAAGTTTCAAATTTTCTCTGAAAATTTTTAAGTGTGTCTCCCATAGACAGCATGTAGTTTGATAATGTTCCTTAGCCCAATCTGAGAGTCCTTGTCATCTGATACTGGAGTTCAACCCATTCACATGGCTTCCAGTGTTCTGGTAGGATTCATTTTGTATCTTCCTTTTTACTTTCTACTTCACTATTTATTATTTATTATATCTATTATTATATCTATTGTTCATGTTTGTTCATTGTTGTTCTATCTATAATTATTTACTATATCTATTGTTGTTCACGTTTTTTTTTTTTAGATTTCTTCCAGGTTAATCAGAACACGAATTTTAAAAATTCCTCTCTCTGCCCTCCTTCCTTGCAAACAATACAAATTTTACTCTATTCTTCTATATTTTAACTCATGTTTAAAGGTAGGAGCCTTTGTGAATATACTACAATCAAACAGTCACTCTGACTTCCTGTGGCGTCAACTTCACTCCTACTTGGCATTTTCACCAAGGAAGACATTGAAAGGCTTTTGATTTGTCCCTCATTCTCTCATTCCTAACCTCTATGTTTTGTTACTAAAATTAAGAATCAATAGGTATGGATAATTTTTATATCTTTTTTGAAAACAATTCTATAATTCCTTTTTTTTTTTTTACAATTCTACAATTAGAAAAATAAAAATAGCATGAAAAATATCAGCAATGTCCTTTACTCAGATTAACCAATTATTAACATGTTGCCCCATTTGCTCTATACATTTGCTTTCTGTCCACACACATGCATCTAGGTACACATGCATGCACACACATGTAATTATTTTTGGAACCATTCGAGGGGAAGCTACATATATATCCCTAAACACGTCCACATGGACTGCCTGAGTGATATTCTCTTACATATCCATACTATAGTTATCGGTTTCATAAATTTATATTAACGTAAATACTGCCATCTGATCTATGGTCCATATTCATGTCTTGTCAGGTGACCTCATGATGCCTCGTACAGAACTTCCCACTCCTCTCCCGTGGAGGGTGCAGTCCGGGTTGAGCATCACATTTAATTGTTATGTCTCTTTAGCGTCCTTTAAGCTAGAACTCTCCACAGCCTTTCTTAGTCTTTTATCACATAAATATTTTTTAAGGGTATAGTCCCCTCTGACATTTAAAGAATGGAATGCCATTTATTTTGTGTTTTTCTGCTTATTCTACGGTGATTAGATTCAAGTTAAACATTTTCATGTCATTCTCATTAAGAGATATCGTGTCTTCCTCAGGCAATCCCATCTGGAGGCACACAGTAGCGCCCTGTCCTTCACTGGGGATGTTAATTTTGGTCATCTATGCAGGTTGTTGTCTGATTTCTCTACCCTGTTATTATTAATACGTTTTTATTTTCCTCCTTGCAATGAATAAGCAGTCTGTGGTGCTTTGCCTTATTACCATGCAACCATCCTGTTCCTCATCAAAATGTCCCCCCAGATTTAGCATCCACTGATGACTCTCGCCTGACCCAATCATTACTTATGATGTTTGCAAAACAGTGGATTTCCAACCCCATCTCTCCAACACATTTGCTGGTCGGCTCACGGCATTCTACTGTAAGCAAAAGACTTCCCTTCTCCTCTGTCATCCGTGTGGACTCACTAATTACTGTATTTTCAATGGTTTATAATTCAGCACTGTACTTACTTTGGTGCTCGAATCGCCCCAGCTTTGCCAGTGGAAGTCACATTGGCATGTCCTCTTTCCCACAGGGAGAACCCAGCTCCCAACAGCAGCAACATGTTTTGTCATTTGTTCAATCCTTTAAGACAACATCTAAAATGGTTTTAGAATTGCTTTGTGCTGCTAATAAACACAAACCACTAACCACTAAAAAGAGTTCAAGATTTGTTTGCAATTCTTCTCCCCACCTTAAATATTTGGTAGAACTCGCCAGTGAACACATCTGGGCCTGAAGTTCTCTTTGTTGGAAGGTTCTCGACTACAAAGCTCATTTCCTTAATAGATATAGGACAATTCCAATAATCTATGAGAAAGTTGAAAGTGTGCATCTTTCAAGGAATTTTTCCATTTCATCTAAGGCATCTTTTTCATGTCTACGGGATGCAGAGTGACCTCTTCTTCATTCCCGATGCTGCCAGTTTGTATCCTCTGCCCCTCGCCCCGGTGGATCTGGCTAGAGGTTTTTTTTTTTTTGTTTTGTTTTTTTTGAGATTTCCAAAGATCCAGTTTTTAGTTTCATTGACTTTTTTCCTTATTCTTAAAATTTTTTCCATTTAATTGATTTATGATTTTGTCTATTTATTCCCTTCCTTCTGCTCGTTTTGGCTTTAGTTTGCTTTCCTTTTTCAGCTTCTTGAGATGGAAGGTGAGATCATTGCTTTGAGAACTTTCTTCTTTTTTTTTTTCCTTTTTGGAGACAGACTCTTGCTCTGTCACCCAGGGTAGAGTGCAGTGGCATCAGCCTAGTTCACAGTAACCTGAAACTCCTGGGCTCAAGGGATCCTCCTGCCTCAGCCTCCTGAGTAGCTGGGACTACAGGCACGAGCCACCACGCTGGGCTAATTTTTCCATTTTTAGTAGAGACAGGGTCTTGCTCTTGCTCAGGCTGTTCTCGAACTCCTGAACTCAAGCCATCCTCCCGCTTCAGCCTCCCAGAGTGCTAAGATTAGGCGTGAGCCACTGTGCCCAGCCCTTTCTTCTTTTCTAATACAGACAACAGATGTCTAGTGGTACCAATTTCCCTTTTAGTACTTCTAGTCCCACACATTTTAATATGCAGTGTTTGCATTTTTTTTTCTTTAGAGACAGAGTCACTCTGTTGCCCAGGCTGGAGTATAGTGGCCTAATCGTAGCTTACTGTAACGTTGAACTCCTGGGCTCAAGTGATCGTCCTGCCTCAGCCTCCCAAGTAGCTGGGACTACGGGTATGCATCACCACGCCTGGCTAATTTTTAAAAAAAGTTTTGTAGAGTTAGGATCTCACTATGTTGTTCAGGCTGGTCTCAAACTCCTGGCCTCCAGCAGTCCTCCTGCCTCAGCCTCCCAGAGTGCTGGGATTACCGGCATAAGCTATTGCACCTGGCTGTGTTTGCATTTTTAAATAGTTCAAAATATTTTCCAATTTTCCTTTGAATTTCCTCTTTAGCCCTCGGTCACTCCAAGAACCTAGATTCAAAGTAGGATTTTCACAGTTAAAGCTGGAGCAACTCACCCCAAACTCATTTGTCATCTACAAGTCTGGATTTGTGATTTAAAAGACACAAAACTTCACAAATAACATACTTAATGGCTTTTTGCCATGTTTAGAATTTGTTTCTATAAGTACAAACTTGTGTTGCAAATGAGGTACAAGTGCTATAGTTATAACTTGGTAACAGGTGCTAGTTATACCTTTGTAGCTGAATTTGCTAGTTTTCTTACCCAAAAGCCAACCTTGAGACTTGGCAGCTATTGTGCTGACACTCAGATATTTTTAGTATACGTGGAAGACAGAAAATTCACATCTGATGTTCCCGCTTGGCAGGCCTAAGCCCCTTGGTTTCTTGGAGTTTTAAACACTTCATTGGACTATCTTTAAATATAAAATTAAACCCTACAAAACTTGCTTCTTTTCAGTTTGGGGTCATCAAACCTCAATCAAATGGTACCCATGCATCCCTCTGTCACAGGTTACTTGTTCTGCATCAGCTTGTAAGAACTTGACTATTCCCTGGGTTTGCAAAGTCTGAGTCTCCTAAAAAAAAATATAGCATACTCTTTGAACAAGTCCTGAAGCAATGGGATGACAGTGGCCTGTGAGCCCGACCTGGTGACTGTGGACAAAACAGTTCTTGCGCTATAGAACAGGAGGACATTGAAGCCCTTCTCAGTGTTGAAAGAGCCATATGTAAAGAAAACGATCATCTTGGCGGAGAACCAGGAAGTGCCAGGTGAGTCCTCCTCTGTTGGGTTATTCTTTGAGACCCAATTTACCCGGCTCTTCCCCATGTGTTTTTCTAGGATAAAATCCTGGGTGTCTTGGTGTTTGTATTGGCAGTTGTCCTAACCTGCAGTTCAGCAGGGCTTCTTCCTAATTTGTCCATGTTCTGGAAGTTTCTCAAAGTTGCTAAATGACACGAGTCTCCGAGCACTCCTCAAAGTGTGCACACCGTGGCCTCTTTTGGGAGTCATCTTGCACATTAGCACATTCAGGGGTCTTAGTCTGGCAATAAAGGAATCCATATAATTTGCTTTAAACCGGTTTCCTAAACCGATTTACCAAGGAACCCATTTTTTTTTTTCTCGTGGAGTACATAGCAAGTAACATCTTGCAGAGGACCCTCCGTGCTGCTCCTTTAAGGCTGCGATACCAGGAAAAGCAACATTTTCCTTTGTGCTAAAGTTTTTTCAGAGTCATTTGGGTTAATCTGCTTAAACCTAGTTCACCTTTTTTCTTTTCATACAAACCTTTCACACAGAGCCAAAAAAAAAATCTGATCCTGGTTGGTGAGGCAGAAAAAGAGGCAGTCATGTCACAAGATTCAGGGGGGGCTTTTTGGGCAGAAGTGGGTAGAAATTCCAAGGAAGAATAGAAGCAAAAAAGGACAGAATCATTTCTTCCAGGTACCTAGTCCCATTCTGTGTTCTCATCTCCCTCGTCTATACTGCCTTACTTTTAGCTCACTGTTTGGTTTAACCTGACCTTAAGGATTAGGAAACATTAGGCATAGGGCCATATTTTTTAGGTGATAAAGTGTGGCAACAAATAGTTACTTTTTGGTAACAAATCCAAGTTTGACTGTCTACTAACAAATCTGTTAGGTTGCTGCCCTCGCTGTACTAACTGGTGACTTTCAGCAGTGTAATTCACACATCTCAACAAATGAGTGCCCACTTTCTGCTGGCCCCTGTCCTAAACTATAGGGTACAATAGCAGGGAGCCAGACAGAACAAGTCCCTGCCTGCAGAAACTTACTTTATTTTCATTTCCCAAACTGGAATAAAGCATCAGATAGTGAAAAACTTAAGGTTAAAGTTAGTAGGCTGGCAAGGAGGAAAAACAACTTGCTCAAATTCAGTAAGAGTACAAACGGGCTAGTGAAATACACTAATCTGAGGAGCTAGGCTGTGGGTCGGTTTCACCATTTCTTCCTATGAGGCAGGAAACTGTAGGTACTCAGCCGTGACGCGGTTTTCTGGAGGAGCAGGACAGTAGGGGCACATCGCCATCGCTGGAACCTGCTGGACTGACTTGCTGAAGCGACTGTTTGCTCTAGATCCAGAGGTAGAAGGGGCAGCCCCAGACATCCCTCCTCCTCCTCCTCCTCCACCCCCACCCCCACCTCTAGAGTTGCATCCATCCCCCGTCCCTTGAAGGAGAAGGAATGCATTTCTCCAGAGTGCCTCTTGGATGAAGAGAGCTGCTCCCAGTTCTGAGCCCAGGTCTGTCCCTGTCCCCTCTTCTCAGTCTTCCATGCCAGGTACACTGACTCATCTGTGGGTACGTGGTGTGAATTGCGAGTGTATTCACTATAATCACACTAACTCTCCACGGACACGTGAACACAGATGAGAGCCATAGCATGTCTGAGTATTGAATCTGAGTGTCCATTTTATCACATTGAAGTGTTTAACGAGGTACAATTGGAGGGGAGAAGAGAACTCACAATGGGGTCTTGCATAAGTCAGAACTCCCCTCAGTTTTTCTTCTTTTTTTTTTTTTTTTTGAGATAGGGTCTCACTCTGTCACCTAGAATACAGTGGCCCAATCATAGCTCACTGCAACCTCAAACTTCTGGATTCAAGCAATCCTCCTGCCTCAGCCTCCCAAGTAGCTGGGACTACAGGTGCATGTCACCACACCTAGCTAATTTTTAAATTTTTTGTAAAGACTGGGTCTCACTATGTTACTCAGGCTGGTCTTGAACTCCTGGCCTCAAGCAATTCTCCCACCTCAGCCTCCGAAAGTGCTGGGATTACAGGCCTGAGCCACCACAGCTGGCCTCAATTTTTCTTTTTGGCCCCACATCTGAACTCCTAGGCTTCTCAAGCCATCCTTACCCAGGAGGAAGAACCACCAGTCACTCAGACCTAGTTGACTGACAGGAATTACATTGAAGAGCTGTCTAATTTGGGGAGAACGTCTGGGTCCTGTAAGTCTGATAATGTATTTGCAAAGAGTGTGCAGAAGACCCTTCTGAAACCTGATCTAAATGTGGTTTTTTGGGGGGTGGAGGAATACGCAGGTAATAACAGCTGCTCAAAAGACAATGAAGGATGTGGCTGTATTTGCTTCCCAAACCCTGAAGGACAGACTTGCTGGTGTCCCAGTGGGTACCACGTGGCTGACACAAACACAAATTAAAGCTGTCAGATGCTCTGTGCCATCCCAGTAAGGATGGTCAGAAATGCATTTCCATGGAGCCTGTTCGTGATGGTTGTGCTGACTCTCTGGATGGACTGGATAACATGGGCCGCAGTAACCACTCATCACCTTGCATGACTTATTTTCAGTAACATCTAATTCTGCGATATCCCTCAAGTACAAGTGTGGGCCAGAATTTTATCTCAGCTGGCTCTCGCCTGTTGGGGGAACATGCAGATGCTTGGACTATTAATCTCTCTGCTTATCTTCCCAGATTACTACTTTATTCACACCCACATAGGGAATCAAGGGTATTGACTCTCTGATGAAAGACATGGTCTAAAATTCAATAATAGCAACCTTCGGCAAATCACTTAATCTGAACCTGTTTCCCCAGTAATCAAAATGGGATTAACAGAACCTACATCAGGCCAACTGAGCAATGAATGAAAATATGAAAATGCTTGTATACTGCTTAGCACAATACCCAAGTCTGATAACATGAGTCCAAATAATAGTAAATGTCTTTTCTCGGAAGACTTTTCTTGCTGGATCTTTTCTAGACTGTTCATGTTTAGCTTCTTGAAGAATGAATTTGGGTAGGTTGGCAAGCATCATGAGAAGGCCCAGGCTTATCATTGTGGGTATGGTACATAAAATAAACTGTGCTTTGCAACCACGTATAAAAATTCCCAAGTAAAGATCGACTTGACCCGGAGACCACTGGGGCTCCACATTTCCTTTGGAGGCTGGGCTGTGTCTCTGTGGCTGGGAGACAGAGCAAATATCATCAAGGTGCCTCAGAGGATCAGCTGTGTCCCCGAGAAACTGTGTCAACCTCAGAGCACCCTCAACCTCAACGCACAGAGCGGATCTGAGGTTTCCTCGCTCCCAAGAGCCAACCTCCCTAACAATTTAGCTCTTGGTAAGTCTCTGCCTCTGCCCATCCACAGAATACATAAAGACATGAAAGAATCATGCTCAAAACCACACATGAGTGATGTACAACAGTATGATGACTTTCGCTGGACAGGCTTACCTGGTCTCCTTTAAACCTTAAACTTCCCGTCAGCCTTCCAGGGCTTGTGTTCAGACCAGCTCTGTGCTGAAATGTTACCCCCAGCCCCACCCTTCTACTCTGCAGGGCCCATTTCCAGTTTGGGTTCCAGAAACACCTGCCATTTCCTCTTCCTGGGAAAGGCTGCCAACTGCATACAGCTAAATCTCCTACATATTGGATATGCACCCCTCCTCCCCCCGACTCCTGGCTTATTTGTACTATAACTTCTTCCATCGTTGGTCTCCTATGAATGTATGTCTAAGTATTATCCCAGCAGAATCTAGTTTAACGTATCCTGTTATGTTTTCTCCATTCAAGAATCTACAAAACGCATCTGAATGTCCTTTTCACTAGAAGGGCTTGATTTTACAGATGGGTATTCAAGATATTATATTTGACAATCCCTGGGCATCCCTAACCCCTAATTTCATTTTAATACATCAATTTCATAATCTTGTCTATTTGTAGAAATGGCAAGTTATCAACTCTAAGAACCTTCTATTGCAATCATCTCTATGTTACACATTAATTTCTTAATTTTTCTATACCTAATAGACAGACCAGTGAGCCTACAGCAGATGTAAAATCTGTATTTCCTTTTAGAAACTCAACTTTATACAGTGTTTAATAGGTTTGAGTTTTCTTCTAGAAGAACAAGGAACTTTAGAAAAATTAGTTCATGCTTTAGGTTCAAAGAGCCCTAGACAAAATTTGACCTTTTGTGTCTATTGCTAGAAATTAAGAGTTAGATTAAGCACTTTATATTCATTCTTTTTAGGAAACAAATGGATGAGGAGTCATGGATGGTGGGACGGAAGTACCAAGTTCCCACTTAAATTTTGGGTTTTATGGAAGTCAGAGAAACCCATGACTAGAATACGGAGTTTGTTGCTCTCAGACTAATTACTAGTTTAACAGGTGAGTCAACTGCCCCAACCTCCACTGTTCAAATCTCATTCTCCCCCCTCTCAGCCTCCTCGAATTCTTAACCTTCATCTTCAGAATAAAGTTAGAGAGCCCCTTTTATACTATCTAATTCAGTCTTCCCAGTTTTATGGATGAGGAAACTGAACTCCAGCAAGGGCAGGGTTTATACTATTGGGAGGCACATATCACCTAAGTTCTAGAAAAATCGCAGTGACTTCATTTAGCCTCCCTTAGCTCTGGAAGGAGAGGCAGCTCTTTGGGAGCTTTTACCCAAAAGATCGGGGTTCGTCTGCCTGGCAAGTAACCACTCTCCACAGAGAACGCGGGTCTTGATCTGCAGGGGTTTAATCATTTGCAGCAGAAAGTGAGAACACCTGGAATGTTCTCCAAAGCACCATCTCCCTGAGGGAAAGTGGCGTGGGATTTTTATGGGGCAGTAGAGAAAGAAAAAGATGTGCCATCCCATGTGGGGGTGTAGTTAGTCGTCATGCTCGCACACAGGTCGCATGTCATGGCAATGAAGTTATAGCAAAGGTGCCCGGTACCTGTGAAATGCACACACCTGCCCTCCCAGGCTCCCCAGTCGGAGTCTCTGCATGGCCTGGGCAGGCCAGTTGGACGAGAGTTAGATGGAGTCAAGCTTCTCCACAAGTCCCCGCTGAAGAATCAAGTCCCAAGTCCCATAGTCACCACTGTCCCCTTGCTAAGTTTGTCTATATTTTCCTTGATTTGAACAAATTAAGCCTTGTTTTCATTCGTTCGGTCCTGCTTAGTGGAGAACCACTGGAGGGGGTGATTGCATTGCGTGTAGGGAGGAGATAGAGGAATGTGGATAGGGTTGTTGGGGAGATTGGATGAAAATTTCAGACAAGGTTTCATTTGAAGTAATGATTGCATCCTTATTTTCCTCCTATTAGTAGTGACTTTGCCTTTGAGTTTCGGGGCCAGTGGCCTCAGGCTACACATCACTATATGCGTGACAGGTGGTGTATACACAGAGGCGGCCCTTGGGAACAGAAAACGCTTTTGAAAGTAACTTTACTAAATTGCCAATAGGCACTGAGGAAGTGTTAGCCTCCATCCCAGGACTACAAGATAAATAGAAACCATCTAGGCCTTTACCCTCGATTTAGAAGTAAAACAGCAAAGCACCTCAAGAACTAAGCCAGATGTAAATGATATGTTCAAATATGACACCTCTAAGTTGATGGGGACAGGATTACGTTAGAACGCGCATGTGCGGAAGAAAGTCATGAGAGTACAAACACAGGCCTTGGCCAGACCACGACAGAAATTTAAGAGTGGAGAAATATGTAAGGAAGAGCCTGGGAGGTTAAAAAGATGAATGACAGACCCTCATTTTAGGAAGATTGGAGATGTGGGGCGGGTGTGGGGAGAGAGACCCTGGTTGGTAAACTTTTTCATCACTCCCGGGGCCGTGACGAGGCGCTGAGCTTCCAATTTGTCATCTGCCTCCTGTATTGCGGGGCTGTCTATACATGGGCAGAATGGAAAGTTCTCCACCCACTATTCACTCATCAAATTCCTCATTTTTTAATTCTGGAAACACTCTGTAAAACAGATTGGATTTGTTCCAGACTGTGTTCCCTCCTAAAGAAGCCATTAGCCTGACAAAGCGTAGGGGCCAAGATGTGCTTAGCCTTTCTCAATTGTACCACCCTGTTCTAGAACGAAGCAGAAGCAAAACATGCTGGTAGCAGGAACTTGGAGTTTGCTGTTCCCTCTGCCTAAAATACTCCCCTGTCTCCCTTCTTTCAGTTCTCTGCTCAAGTATCACCTCCTTTCTGACCACCTTTCCTAAAATATCACCTTTTCCCCTCGATTCTAGATTTTTAAAAAATTTTATTTGAGCACTATCGTGCGAGAGGAGAGTATTTAAGTTCCACAAAGGCATGGCCCGCAATGGTGTTGTTTTCAACGCTGCTCACAAATGTGCTGGCAAAAGTGTCAGGCACCCCAAAACTTCGTGGGTGAATCATCTACGCACAGAAGGGGAGGGTGGCTGCTAAAGTGGCCTCTGCAGTGCATAACCAAGTGTGTGCTCCGAACCGCACCCCTCCTTAGCAGGGCTGTGCATCTCGATGGGGGCCAGATTGGTGAATGGGTGGGGCAGGAGCACGTTAAAGCAGTTTCTGCTCTACTTTCATGGATCTCTCAGTCCCTCTTGGCATCCCTTGAGTAATCTTGAAAAGATTTCATCCATTTAATGGGGACTCATACTTCATTTGGTGGATTAAAAAATGAGTTTTTTACTAGGTACCGTGCCTTACACCTGTAATCTCCGTGCTTTTGGGAGGCTGAGGTGGGAGGATCACTTGAGGTCAGGAGTTCAAGACCAGCCTGGGCAACACAGCGAGACCCCACTTCTACAAAAAATAAAAAATTAGCAGGGCGTGGTGGCATGTCTCTGTAGCGCTAGCTACTAGGGAGGCTGAGGTGGGAGGCTCGCTTGAACCCAGTGAGGCTGCAGTGAGCCATGACGATGACACTGAGCTTCAGCCTGGGCAACAGGTTGAGACCCTATCTCCAAAAAAAAAAAAAAAAGAAGAGTTTTGATGGCATCGAGGTATGAAGGGCTTGAGGCACATCAACCTGTGCTGCTGTGACAGGGAATGACCCTCAGGCCCAAACGGATCCCAGCCTGATGGAAAGTCTCTTTCCCTGCTGTCCTGAATACTTGTGTATCAATGAGAAGTTTTTATTTTTAAAGAGGAATTTTGGCTTTATTTCTCTTGATTGGGCAAAAATAGAGTTTTAACTCTCAACAACCAAATCTTAATCCACAGAGAGGAAGGGTTTTGCATAGAAGGCAGTGGAGAATCACTGGGGAAAAAAAGTGAAACACACAAAACACCAGTTCTGTGTTAACCCAGGCTTCCCAAGAAATAGTTGGAATTATGATGCAGCCGAGATTCAGTGGTTGCCAGAAACCCAGCATCTGCACGTTGTCTGCTGGGTCCTCCATTCTGGCTCTGTTCCCTAGAGCAAGTTCCCCAAATCATCTAGGTGGCAGGCACTCAACAGTCTGAATATGAGCCACCGGTTGGGAACTGAAATTTGAGCAAGGCATAGTCCCAGCTAAAGCTTTGCAACTCCAAGTGTGGTCCATGAACCGTCAGAACTGGCATCTCCCAGGAGCTAGTTAGGAAATCATTTTCAGGGCCTCTCTCCAGACCTACTGAATCACAATCTGCATTTGAAAAAGATTCCAGCGATAAAGCCTGCACATTAAAGTTTGGCTTCAAAAAGAGAGAAACAGGTGATTCCAGTACAAAATGGCAAGGGAAGTGATTGGGATCATCCCTTCTACCGCTAAGCAGCAGCACGTGCTGTTGAGTTAGTTCCATTGTACTATGACCGGTGCTTACTGAAGTAAATGTTCCCGCCTCTGAATGGCAGTAAAGATGAGATTCCGTTTATTTAAAGGCACCCTTTAGATCCTTACCCTTAGAGCAACCACTTGGAATTAAACCAGCCCTGCTGGAGATTCAGTCTCCCCCATGGAACACATAGCTGTCTTCCTGTGATTTTAAGCCACCACTGCTATTAATACAAATGGAAAAGACTTCCAGTCTCACCTCAAGTGGAAACTGGTGCTTCTAGTTTTTTCAACAATAGACTCGGCTTTGCACAGAAAACAGCACGAACCTGAAAACAATGCAATCAGAGATTTAAGTGGAGCCCATGCAATCAGAGATTTAAGTGGAGCCCGTTGGCTTCTTTTAGTAATCTTATGCTAAGAGGTGCAAAGATAGGAGTGCTAGATTTCAGATACTGCCTGGCAGCCAGGAAACTGTTAGTAAGGAAAGCTTAAACTCCCAAAGGTTGCACTGAAGACAAAAAAGCTTTTGTGGGTATATTGAAACTGTTGTTTTAAAATTTTATTTATAAATAAAAGGTATATACATATGTACTTTAACCTAATGCGATTAATAGGTTCCATTTTATACAAAATATTAAGTCTATAGTCCTGTGTCCGTGACGAGGTATCCAAGGAATGCAATAGTATAGCGTTAGGCCCTCTATGTCCCTTCTGGCTTCTGCAAGAGAAACTCTTGAGGGACAACTTTCACACCAAAAATAAGTGAGAAAAAAGATAAATCCTATTTATGCATGAAGAAATGTAGATATGAGTTAATCAGGTTATTTCATTCCATAAAAGCCATGGCTCTAAGTTTCTTTTAAGAGCCTCATTCAAACATAGCAAGAAATATATTGGTCTCTTGGAGTTTGCATGGCAAGGAGTTAAAACAGCAGAAAAAAATACAATCATTATATTGATGCCAGATTCATCAGTATCTTAGAATACTGTTGTTTCAAGGTGTTAAGTTGTTTTTGAGCCTCTACTTGCTGATTTCAACTTGTTATCTTCTCTGGTCCACACGACGCAAATGCCACCCCTTTATCTTCTTCAGCAAGAACTATGACAAGCTTGTCACTCCCTAAGAGGACCCCGATTCCCCTGGAGAGAAAAACTAAACTCTATTAAGAAGAAAACCGATTCCAATCTGAACGAATTGTCCAAGGAGTCTAGTCTGGCCACAGGAAAGGAAGACCGCCCTCCAAACTAGTCACTGGAAGGCGCCTCCGGGGTTCCAACTCTGAGCCGGGCGGGTCTGTGCGGGGTGAGTTCTTTGTCACTCAGCACTCCCGACGCGGGGGACTTGGGGGGCGCAGTCTACAGGTCGGAGTCGCAGGGCAGCGAGCTCTGGTAGGGCTGGGTGCTGCGCGAGGAGGCGCCGTGGGAGTCGGCCGGCTGCTCGCGCTCCCCGTCCAGCACGTTCGCGGGGTTGGCGTAGGCCTTGGGCGGCGGCCGCGGCATGGGGAAGCCCACCCTGGCCTTGACCCCCGTTCCTCGCTGCGCGGGCGGCGGCCGGTGCTGGCCCCCGCTGTAGTACTTGATGGCGGGCGTGAGCGCGGGCTCGGGCCAGTCCACGTAGACGGTGCTGATGCTGCCGCGGCGTGGGCCGGCCGGGGGCGCCTTGCGGCGACGCCGACAGTGCTCCTCGCACCAGGGCGCGAAGCTGAGCGTCAGGGAGAAGCCGCCCAGCAGCAGCAGGCAGCTGCCCAGGTAGCCCAGCACCAGGCTGTAGCCGACCTGCACCGTGACCGGGCTGGCCGGAGCGGGCAGGACGGTGCGGTCCTGCAAGAAGTGGTTGTACCAGGACACCGGGATGAGGCTGAAGAGGCCGGCGGCGAAGAGCACGACGCCCGAGAAGCCGGCCAGCACGAAGTGGGGCTCGTCCCGCCAGCAGCGCACGCCCAGCGTCGCCAGCAGCAGCCCCAGGGCCGTGGTGGCCAGCGACGTGACCATGAGGCCCCGCGCCACGAGCACGGGCTGGGCCGCGAAGTAGCCCCACTCGTCCGGCTGGCCGCACTCGCGCTCGCGGCTGCTCTGCTCGCGACACATGTCCCACAGACCCTGGTACAGCACCACGTCCACCGGCTCGTCCAGGAAGCCCTTCACCAGCCGCCAGCCGGGCGCCAGCGTGCTCGTCAGGTTGAGCAGCAGCCCGCAGGGCGCCAGCACCATGCCCAGCGTCATTACCACCGGCGTCCGCATCCCGCACCGGCCGCGCAGACGGCGTCCCCGCCCCTCTCCACCGACGCTGTCGCCCTCGCCCCGCGCGCCCCCGGCTCCGAGCCCCGGAGTGCGCCCCGCTCCGTCCCCCGCCGCTCTTTGTCTCCTGCGCGGGACCGTCCCAGTCCCCACTCCTGCGTCCCGCCGCTCCGCCCTCCCGCTGGCCCTAATCGAAACCAGCCCGCGGGCGGGTCTGACCGAAACCGCGGGCCCAGGTGCGGGCGCGCAGAGGCGGCCAAACCCGGCCGGGTGGGAGGGACGAAAGGGACGCGAAGTGCGCTCAGGAAGCAGCCGGGCCACCTCTCGCGCGGCAGGCGAGCGAAGCTCCCAGCCGCGGGGACGCCGCAGCCCGAGCAAAGGTCGCCCCGCCCCTGGCTCCCTGGCCGGCCGTGGGCGGGGAGGGAAGAGGCGGCGCCACTCGGAACGCCGCGCCCTTGCCGGTGGCTGCGCGGCTTCCCCGCGCGGATCTTCCAAAAAGTTCTTTTCCCGACCCTGCCGGTCGACCCTGCGGATATTGCTTCTCCCTCCACTCCCAGCAGGTCCCCGATGGCCACCGGTTTTGCTCTGTAACTTGCAGCCACTTGCAGCTGAGTGGGCGGCCCCGGGCGCTCCCGGCCCCTGGAGACGCGCGGGGTGGGCGTGCGGGAACCCACCTGGTCCAAGAGCCCATCCCGGGACGTTGCATTTCTTTAATAAATCTTGTTTAATTTGCTTAATAAAGGCTCCTCAGTGCGGATTGAATTTGACTCGGAAGAATCAAAGCAAGTGTATTTCTGGGTGGAAGGGTTCCAAGAGGATTTCCTTTCCCCTTTACAGCCTTGTGAGACTTTGGAGGGGAGGCAAGAAGGGGTGTTACTGGGTGTCCCGTTTAGCACACTTGGCAGCTTTATCTAATTCTAAGGGTCTTGTGGCCTTCCATCCTCTTTGGGCTATTTTACAACTCCGTAAATCATAGAAAATCTGCAGTATTGCAAATGACTTTTGTTCATAGAAATGCAAATGAGTTTGTCCCGGTGGAATGTAATTGATTATCGAGCAGTGGATTGACAAGTTTGGCATTGATTTGTCAATTTTAACGTTCCTGTTTGCCTATACCTGTGTTCTTTTTCTTTTTTTTTTTTTCAAATTGAGACGGGGATCTCACCATGTTGCCCAGGCTGGACCTGAACTGCTCAGGGAGAGGGACCCTAAGCTCAGCCTCCCCCTCCTCCCCCACCAGTAGCTGGGACTACAGGTGGGCGCCCACCCACACAGCTGCTTCGCATTTTCTTTTGAACTGGTTTTAGCATCATACTGCTTTCCTTATGAAATAATGAGTTAAATAACGTCTTTCACACTTGTCATTTTACATTTGTGTGAGAATAATCGTAATTTTGACTTTTCTAAAAATTATCCTTCAATATTTTTCCGTATTTTCTATGTCTTTACAATGGAAATGTATTACCTTTATAATTGGTTAAAATTAAAACTATTTGGCAAAGTTAATTGAGCATTGGTTTGAATATAGGATACCAGGGAGAGCCATCACTACTTTAAAAAAGTTTTAAGTTTAAAAAATTGTGAGAACATACACATAAAGTTTACCATCTTCATCATTTTTTTTAGTGTAGAGTTCGCTGATACTAAGCACAGCCACATTGTTGTGCTACCATCACCTCTATCCTTCTCCAGAACTTTCTTCCCAAACTGAAACTCTGTACCAGTTAAAAAAATAACTCCCCTCTCTTCCCTTCCCCCAGAGCCTGGCAACCACCATTCTATTATACTTTTTGTCTCTATGAATTTGACTTCAGCTACCTCGTCCAACTGGAATCATGCAGTATCCGTCCTTTTGTGATGGGTTTATTTCACTTAGCATCATGTCCAGGCTCATCTATGTTGTAGCATGTGACAGAGCTTCCTTCCTTTTAAAGGCTGAATGATATTCCACTATCTGGATATACCACATTTTGTTTATCTAGTCATCGTTCAATGGACACACGTTGCTTCTACCTTTTGGCTATTGCAAATAATGCTGCTCTGATAGTATACATTATTTTGAACTTGTCTTATGTCATGTCCTGTATGCTGATTGGCCATCTAAAGCAGGAATCAATGCGCCATCAGCTTTCTCATACATATCAGAAGGCATAACAGCATGCTGCTTCATAAACACTTTATATGATTTGAATCCTCTTCCAAAATGAAGCCCAAGTATTTACCTGCGGGGAGGAAGGGAATTCTGTGTTCCTCCTCCTAAATCTCTCTCCAGTCCTGGCACTGCCTCTCCCCTAGTCCACACCATGCTCTCATCTTTCTCCTTAAGCCAACCCTAACTGGCCTCCTACACCTGGCCTTCCTGGGAGCCTCTCCCCCTCACAGCTGGCCTGCATTAACCCTTTACAGGCCAGCCCAGCCCTGCATTCCAGCACTATCTTGCCCTCCCTTCCCTCCACCTCCTCACACTATAATCCAGGATAACTGGATTTTTCCCCTCCTTTCCCTGAAATATCGTGTTCCTTTTTGCTTCTAGACCTTTGCATCGACCCTTTCCTTTTCCTAGTGCCCTAACACTTCCCAACTCCAATGCATCCTTGAGATCTTTGCTTAAATGCCATTTTCTCTGGGAGGCTTTTCTTATCCCCTAGATCAGGTTATTGTAGCTTTTCCTATTGCGTCCTTCCACAGCCCCCCTTCTATCCGAGCACTCGCCAGTTTCTTATACTTCGGTCAGCTAGTTTCTAGCTCATCTATCCGTTCTCTGACAGCAAGGACCATGTTCACCTTATTCTGCTCTGCCCCCAAAACCCCATCTGGTGCCTGGCCCTCTACAGCCACTCAACAGACCAATGTCATGTCTTTCTGCCCTGTGTTCTTCCACAGAGTACCTGCAGGATTATCCTATAGATCGGCGGTCTCTAACCTTTTTGAACCAGGGACCAGTTTCATGGAAGACAATTTTCCATGGATGGGGGCAGGAGAGGGGAGGCGGAGCTCAGGGGATGTGGGAGTGGCTGTAAACAGGAAGCTTCCCTCACTGGCCCACTGCTCACCTCCTGCTGTGCATGCAACCCCCCCCCCCAACTTTCTTGGAAGACAATTTTTCCACAGATGGGTGGGGGCACGTGGGTGGTGGAGCTATGCAGCCCAAGCCCTAACAGGCCACACATGGGTACAGGTTGGCAGTCTGGGGATTGGGAACCACAGCAGATGACTGTCTGGCCAATATAGATTGTTACGTGCATTTCAGTAAGCAAGCTTGTTTGTTTGAATGCTTGTTTTTCCTCAACGTAGGAGACAATAAGATATGGGATTGTTCCATGTATTTATGACAAAGATGTGTAGGCCTGTGGGGGTCACTTTCTATGGTAATAAGAGAAAGGTGGTTGTGCTAAGTATAGCATCTGATTACAGAGCTGACCTTTGTTGCACGGGCTTCTGAGTTCATCCTACGGCTGAGTGAGAAACAAAGCATGAATCATGGCGCGGCAGGAGCGAATTATTGCTGGGGTTAGTACCTGCCTGTGTAAACTCATCCCCAGGTCTTTTAAAATAGCTTTCTATTTTAAAGAGTGGCCCTGCGGTAATGCAAGTTGACTATGCCACAGGTTTTGAAGTAAATAGCGGGCGCCCAGCAACCAATTCTGAAAGCACAATTCTAATAACCAGGTTACCCTGCATAGGCTGGACCTCAGATACCACCTGGCACAAAGTTGCAACCTTCTGCAACAACTTTGTCTTAGGAGATCACATGACAAATTTTGGCAGGTCAAGAGGGTCTGCTAGGTCAGTTTGCTGTGACAAAGTGTCTCATGGTCCCTATACCAAGTCTTTGTATTTTACTCTCTCCAAAGAATAAGGCCTGGAACACTATTGACATTCTTTCATGGTAAATCCAACTCAGTGGGTTATAGAATAAAAACTAAACCACGAAAGAAGTTAAACTATGATCTTTCTATATTTTTAAATAGCATTGAAACAGCTCGAATTGAACAAAGCCCCTTCAACATAGCATTAGCCGTCCTTGTTGGCAGATAGCCCAACAGCTGTTTTTCTAGCCACGTGTGCCTAATTGTAGAAACTAAGTGAATAACTTTTGACATCCAATTTAATGTAGCGCGGTTAGCTCAGTATCACATTACTGTAATTTGTTTTCTTTATAGAACTTATCACTACATAACAATATATTAATAAATATATTGTTTCCCCGACTGCATTGCAAGTTCCAAAGCTGAGGGAAGCTGCTGGTCTTGTTTGTGGCTCTATCCCAGCTCCTGGAATCATGCCTAGCTCGTAGTAGGTACTCAGTTAAGTATTTGTTACATAAACGAAAGTTTTGCAAAATTCCTACACGGTAACATGAAAGGAGAATATAGCATAAGTCGTTTTTTTAAAATTGTAGTAAAATACACATAAAAATTAGTCTTAACCGTTGTAAAGAGTACAGTTCAGTGGTGTTAAGTTCATTCCCCTTGTGTAATCTCCAGAATCTCTTTTCATAGTTTTGGGATGATTCAAGTGCAGTACATTTATAGTGCAATTTCTGTGTTTAATACATTGTAATACATAATGAAATAATTATACAACTCACCGTCATGCAGAATCAGTGGGAGCCCCGAGCTGAGCTTCTTGCAACTAGATGGTCCCGTTGGAATGTCGGGTTTCGGCACCAAATACCTCCGGGTGGGAGTCTGCCCGCTGTTCTTGGTATGCTCTTGACTGAAGAATGATCAGACACACCAAAGTGTCAAGTCCAGACTATTATCCCAGTTCTCTGACTCCTTTCTTAGAAAAAAAAAATCACCAGCCAGGCCACTACGACGGAGCAACCTCAGGCAAGGAGCAGTTTCACAAAAGCTGCACTTTGTTGTAGAATAAAACGGGTCTGTCTCCACGCGTGGAGAGAAACCAACTCACTCACTGACCAACCCACTCACTTCTTCTGACTTCTTGGATTGTTGTCTTTTATTAGCCTGGTCTGGAGGAGGGCTCTTGGGAGTGTAGGCATTAGCCAATAATGATCAACAGGTGTCCTCAAAATTTCATCTGCCTATATGAGCTCCCTCTAAGAAAGCCCACCTGGGGGTGGTGAATCACAACGAAGATTCAAGCTAATGTCAGTTTCTAAATCTTACTATGCCTGGGCTGGGGAATTCCTAGATTGATAAAGGATTCCCTCCTTCCCCAGGTGTAGAAGTTGCTCAGGATAGGATTAAGGATGGGGCAACCCCAAAACGGAGTGCCCACCCCTCTCCTTCTTCCCAGGTGGAGCAATTGCTCAAAACAGCACCAAAACAGGGAACCCTTGTCCGGAGAAGGGCCAGAGATCCTATCTACCTAACAGTCCCATCTGGGGATGATGGGAGACAGTGATACCTGAATTGTGTTGCTTATGTGCAGTCTACTCATAATCTCACTTCGGTTGCTGTCACTGCAGAAAATCCTGCTTCACAAAGATAGAGTGTTTGAAATGGAAGCAGGCTTTTCAGTGCTTTTGTGGCAATCTCAGGATATTCTGTTGTCTTGACTTTAATCCAGAACACATGGAGATTTGAAGTTGTTTCAAATATACTTTTAAGGGCACCATCATTTGCTATCTCAAGCAGTTGATCCTCCTCTAGTGCAGACAAAGTTGATTCACCTGGGTTATTCACGAATGGGTCACGGACCCATTCCTTCCCAGTTTGGGGGTCTTTTGTGGGTGGGAAGTAATGCTCAAACTCTTTTGAAAGCTGAGATATGTGATCATGCACCAGCTGGGAGAAAGAAGGCCCTGGCTCAGTCTCTTTCAAAATCTCTGCTAATATTTGAAATATGTCAAAAATCCCAACGTTCACTTGTTGCCCCCATAATTCCAGTTTGGCTTTGAATGCAGCCACTTTATCTGCCAACTTGAACACAGTTGTCATTCTCCCCGGAAGTGACAGATGGAGTTCATTGAGCAGGTTGAATATGTCACACAAGTAAGCAAGTTTTGCGACCCAGTCTGTGTCACTGAAATGTGCTGCCAGTGGCTACTGTTTTTCTAAAAGAAATCTCTGGAACAGCTTTTGTAACTCAAAAACTCTGACCAGTGATCTACCTTTAGAAAGCCATCTCACTTCTGTGTATAAGAGAAAACATGTGTGCTCTGTGTCCATCTCCTTACAGAGCTGCCCAAAATTTTAATGTGGTTGATAATTTTATTTACATCCTGCAAAATGTTTAATTCAGGTGAGATTGTTCAGCTAGCCAGCGTTTCTCTATGGATGACACAGTGCGTAGACTCACATACAGAAGTGACTTCCTTGACCCGAGTAGCGAACCAGAAAGCCGTCCAGTCATGGCAGCCGTTGTCTCCGGGCATATACCGGACACAAAATGACCAATTCAATTTTGCTGATACGTAATCATTCAAAGACTTGAATAGTTCTGCTGCTGTGGTGTTGTTTGGCAACAGAAGTGCACATGACATATCCTCATACATGTCCTCCTGAAAAATATATTGCACAAAAACAAACATTGTTGCACGGTTGTCAACATCGGTAGACTCGTCAACCTGGATTTTGTACCATAGTGACTCATTAATCCTCTCTAACAATTGTGCCTCAGTATCCTCTGCTAGTTCATCAATTCGTCTAGTTATGGTGCTAGCTGAAAAAGGAATACGTACCACCTTTTGAACTGCAGCCTCTCCTAAAAGTTCATGGCAAATGTCCTTAGCAACAGGCAGGATCAACTCTTCACAAGTAGTAAAGGGCTTCTTAGCTTTAGCAATGCAGTTAGCCACTAAGAATGATGCTCTCTGTGCAGACGCATTTGATGAAGTGGTGGCCTTCAGTAATCGCTTCTGTTCTTTGTGTTCACGCTTTTTCCTTTTGAAAAACTCCAAAGGCTTGTCTTTTAATGCAGGGTGCTTGCTATCCATGTGGTGAAGCGGTTTTGAAGGTTTCATGGCTTCCTCTGATAGCCGATTGCCACATATTATACAAAGCAGGCTCTGTACAGTGGCTTTAAAGAGAACTACTGCTCTATCCCAGAGGATTTAATTATTTCGGAAGAAGTAAAAGCTAATAAATTTCACATGCAGTTTTGACTAATGGATCCTTCGGACTTGGGAATGACAAGGAAATATAAAAACAAGTATCTCCCTCCCTATTTTCAGGACATGATGCTCTCCCCTCTCTGACTAGTAATAAGGAGTCAGATCTGTGAGTGACAGGGGATGTTCATTTCCTGCCACTCATTTCCAAGTGTTGAAAACAGTGTAGAACTCTGCTGGAAAGTTCTTTACCCTGTCTTGCTGCTGTTCTCAGTTATGTTTCACCCATGCAAAAATAGGGTAAATTTCACTGAAACAACTGCAATGTGAGAAGTAGTTACACATCACTGACATTGTCATACTGCTTTCAAAGTACATCATATAGATGTATGCAGAAGTGCGTGTTGCTCACTTTATAATTAGTGTAGGAATTGTTTAAATTCTAGTAGGTATAAAATGAATGTCCCAAAATAGAGACATTTCTAAGCATAAGTTTTTAAGACCATTTTCTCATCAGTTCAGCCTTCTCCACCTCCGTATTGTAAATGCAATTAAAAATGGAAACTGGGCTGGGCGTGGTGGCTCACGCCTATAATCCTAGCACTCTGGGAGGCCAAGGCAGGCAGATTGTTTGAGTTCAGGAGTTCGAAACCAGCCTGAGCAAGAGTGAGACCCCGTCTCTACTAAAAATAGAAAGAAATTAATCGGACAACTAAAAATATATATAGAAAAAATTAGCCAGGCATGGTGGTGCATGCCTGTAGTCCCAGCTACTCGGGAGGCTGAGGCAGAAGGATTGCTTGAGCCCAGGAGTTTGAGGTTGCTGTGAGCTAGGCCGACGCCACAGCACTCTAGCCAGGGCAACAGAGCCAGACTCTGTCTCAAAAAAAAAAAAAAAAAAAAAAAAAAAAATGGAACCTGTTAAACTTGCAAAACTTGTCAGTTGTTTGTGAAGCTCGATGCCATCAGTTAGGTATTTTATCAGGTTTTGGTTCCTTTGGATCAATATCAACACATAATGTTAACAACCGGACAGGTATATTTTGGTTCCTGACCTTCTTATGGGTCAGAAAGATCTGGAAAAACCCAAATACCCGACAATAGGTAAATGGGCAAGCCTACCATGGATGTCCAAATAAAGCAATGTTGGAGCTGGAAGGATGTTAGAAAACATAGGCTCTAACCCTCTTATTTTCCTGATGTGAGTATCAAAGTGCAGAGAGAAAAAGTGACTTTCGGACTGACGAATGAAGGTAAAAATTAGCACCAACTCTCAGAATCTTTTTTCTTCAAGTGTAAAATGGAGCAGTTTCTACTCAATAGTATTGCCATAAGAACGAATGAGATAATCTTTGTAAAATATGTAATATATAAAATGGTATTTTTATTAATATTAACAAACCTGGATTAATCTATATTTGAATGATACCGAGTTTAAGCATCCTTATACGTTTCATCTAGTATTTCTAAAATTTATAACAAAAATGGGAACCTACAAGTCCAAGAGTGTAGTCGAGAGTAGTGTGTTCATACCGATGATGTGGTTAATGATTTGAAAAGGCAACATTCAGGTATATCTAGTTTTCTGTAACTGTGGGATATAGCACAAAGGGCCAACATTCAATGCAACATGAAAACAAGTACATCCAGTCTACAAACTGATAGAGAGCATGGAGCATGAATGATAACCTCAATCCTTAGCTCTTGCTCTGTTTGTGTTTAGACTGAGTTATTCATTATCTAAGTCAAATTCAAGTGTTGAAAACCCAGACACTTTTAAAATTCAGTTAGTTTTGCAGAAGAGGTTATATAAAAATCTTAGAAGTTGGTTCTAGCCAATTTTGATACAGAAGTGTAAAGCTAATTTAAAATATTTTTTCTCAGTCACTGAAAATGTAATTGAACGTTTCTAAAAGTAGAATTTTTTATTTTATTTACTTATTGCTTTTTTTTTTTTGAGACAGGGTCTTGCTATATTGTCCAGGCTGGCCTTGAACTCCCATGCTCATGGAATCCTCCTGCCTCAGCCTCCTGAGCAGCTGGGACTTCAGGTGCACACCACCATGCCTGGCTGAATATTTACATATAATTGGACAACCGGAATACAAAATTCCACACTGGACTAATAAAATGAAGCTGTTAAAGGAATATACAAAGTACGGAATATACAAAGTACAGTGAGTAGAATGGGGAAAACAGAAAATAAAAGAAAGTGAACACTTAGGAATTGGAGTCTCTCTTTAAGAAATCTAGAAGGATGGCCAGTTGATGCCCTATGCTATTAATATTATCAGACCCCAGCCACATGTTATTTGTGTTTTTGATTTCGATATGTTTTAAATCTGTTGGACAATTGATTTTATCAGAGTGTAATTCATGAACAATGGATTCTAGTAATGATGTTGCTTGGCTGCTAACTCTGTTCTAAACGCCAGATTTAATTAATTGGAAGATGCCTGCTCCCTCTTTGCCTGGGGAATGTCTGCCGATCCCATTGGGAGGAGGCTGGCTGGATGTAGGGGATTAGTCAGCTGGAAGACTCTTGGGAGGAGAAATGACCTAGGATTCAGAGTCCTGCTGTGCCACTCATTAGCAACATTGCCTGTGAAAAGTTACTTATTGTACAGGCAATAAAACCGACCTCAAGGAGGAAAGAATGCTTATCTACAACTGCTTAGGAGAGGAGGAACTTTCTTGAGAGAAACCTACGTGGTATGTGAATTTTGAACTGCATAATTAAGGCAGCTGAAAGTAAGGAGAGGACATTGGTAAGAAATGACATACAGGTGACAGGTTTGGCTAGTTTAAAGTCCAATCACAAGAGACTTGAGAGAATTTGGCAATGGGTTTTACTAATTAAATTTAGTATGAGTAATCCTCTTTATAGATATAGCATGATTTCTATCTTAAAGTCATAGAGTACTAAATCAGTTGGTCTTTGCTGTCTAAAAATTAAATCAAAATTGTGTGATAAAACAACAGCTTATTATTTCTTTCGATCCTGTGGCTTGGTTGCATGATGGTTCTGCTGGTCTTACCTGTGCCTAGTCAGGTGGCTGAGGTCAGTGGGGCTGGGAGCTGGGCGTGGCTGGAAGGAATGTGTAAGAAGACACTATGGCGTCTTTCCTTATGGTCTCTCACGCTCTAAGAGACAAGCCTGATTGCTTTGCTAGGTGGCTCAGGGTTCCAGCGGCAAGCGAGGGCATTCCTAATGCACAAGTACTGTTAAATCCTCTGTTTGCATTTGCTAAGTCACATGGTCAAATCCAGAAGAGGTAAATTATCCAGGACATACATAGAGAAAGTTAAGAACAAAGAGGCCATTACTGTCACTATATATATCACGAGTATATTTTGTCTTTGAATCTTTGAATATTAAACTATCCCAGAAATATCTACCACCAAACAGTAGAATTCATCTAGATCAGTGATGTCCCATAGAGATATATGTAATTATGTAATGTAATTTAAAATTTCCTAGTAGAGACATTAAAAAAGGTAAAAAGAAACATGCAAGCTTAACTTTAATACTGTATTTTATTTAACTCAATTTCTTAAATAGTATTATTTCAACATGCACATGATATAAAAATTATGAATGAGAGGCCAGGTGCAGTGGCTCACGCCTGTAATCCTAGCACTCTGGGAGGCCGAGGAGGGAGGATCGCTCGAGGTCAGGAGTTCGAGACCAGCCTGAACAAGAGCGAGACCCCGTCTCTACTAAACAAAAGATAGAAAGAAATTAGCTAGACAACTAAAAATATATAGGAAAAATTATCCGGGCATGGTGGCACGTGTTTGTAGTCCCAGCTACTCGGGAGGCTTAGGCAGTAGGATTGCTTGAGCCCAGGAGTTTGAGGTTGCTGTGAGCTAGGCTGACGCCATGGCACTCTAGTCCAGGCAACAGAGCGAGACTCTGTCTCCAAAAAAAAAAAAAAATTATGAATGAGAGATTCTACATTCTTTTCTTGTACTAAGTCTTCAAAGTCTATATATATTTTATATTTATGGCACGCCCCATTTCAGACTCACAGCATTGCGAGAGCTCAGTGGCATCCTGTGGCTGGTTACCACTGTGTTGGACGGCACAGATCTAGGGGCTAACAGCTGGGGATAGGGAGACGTGGGAGTGGACAGCCGGGATTCATGGACAGTCTGTGGAATTGTCACCTCCCGGCAGCTAAAGGTGGGAGGTGGGGGAGGGAGGCTTTGTATGAGAAACACGGTAAATGCTCAATATTAGAAAATCTATTCTTATAACCTATCATATTAATAGATCAAAAGAAAACAAATAATCATACTAAAAGATTCTTTTTTGTTGACATTCAACATGAATTACTAATCAAAACAAATAAACAAAAACAGCAACAACTGTTAGTGAAATAAAATACAGGGATCTTTCCCTCAGTGGGAAAGAACTTAAATCAATGGCCAACATGATAAGTGGTGAAATAGCAGAAGCATTCCCAGCAAGTCCAGAACTATTTTTTAAACGTTGACCTGGAAAGGCTCACCAATGAAATTAGGTAAGAACCTAAGTTTAAGAATAAAAATATTGGCAGGAAAAGGCAAAACAGAAAAAGATCCCATTTACAATAGCAGCAACAAGAAACTTAATAGGATGTCTATGAAGTTGTGGTAGATTAAACATGACTGCAAATTCTTTGCTGCTTTGCTCAACAAGAGGTAGAGTCTAATTTCCCCCTTGTTGGCCAGGCTTGGCTATGTGACTTACCTTGGTCAATGGGACACCAATATACATGACGTAGCAGAGGCTTGTGCATTGGAGCTTGTCCAAGTGAGGAAGCTAGTGCAGTGTATGGAGGATGAGTGGATGCTTGGAAGAGGACCAGGCACCCAGCTGCCAGCTAGCACCGAGGCCCCTGTCGTGATGAATCCATCTTCATCCTTCCATCCCAGCCAGCTGAATGCAATCCACGAATGAGCCCAGACAAGACCAGCAGAGGAATCCCCTTCCAACTATATAGAAATAATAAAATAGTCAATCATTCATTTTGTGGGTGGTTTGTTATGTAGCAATAATTGACTGATACAGAAGAAAACTGCTTTAGATTCCTAGAGTCATAGTTATTTTAGCAATTAATGGCATTTCCTTATAACAAAGGGATATTGGAAACTGGGACTATAGAGGTTAAGCAAGGGGTGACATGCGCAGGCTTGATGCCAGAAATTCTGTCTCTGTTATGCATTAATTTATTCATTCTTTCACCAAGCATGCTCACTCAACTTGGTGCTCAGAAAGATGAAACTGGCTCTGTTCCGAGGGAGAGACAGTCCTACAAGTAAACAGTCATGAAACCGAGAGATAAACACTATAATAAAGGTATGTGTTGCTAGTACACACAAATTAAAAAATAATCATAAAATAAATAAAGGTATGTGCAGAGTGCTGTTTCTGGGAACACCTGGTTGAGGTGAGAGTGTCACTGAAGTGACATTTGCTCAGGGTCATAAAGGATTAGTAAGATTTTGTGAGTCAGATGAGGCTGGGAGAGGACATTTCAGACAGAGACAGAGCAAAGGCCCAGAAATGTCTAAGTGTAAAGGGAGTCTGGGAAAAGGGGCGGGGCCCGGCGAACTCTCGGGCCACCTGATGGAAGGATTTTATTTGATTTGACCTTTGCTCTTTGCGGACCTTCTTCTGCAAATCCACTGTGGATTGCTTTTCCTCCAAAATCCTAATTTTAGCTAACTCCTTCACCATCCTTTTTGTAAGAGGTTCCAGCTAGGGTCTATAAAGTGAAAAGGTTACAACCTCCTGCAATCTTTAGCATTCAGAATTTATGCCTTGTATCCATTGTGCTGTTCTCTCTTTAATGTAACGTAAGTTTTACTGCTGATTAATTAGCGATCATAAACTAAATTATGTGTGCACACATAATTTCCCACACGATGTTTGGCGATGGCCTGCACTTGTGAAATGAACTGGTGTATTTTCTTCCCGGCAGAAGATGGAAAAGGAGAACCCTACAAGTCTCAACCAGGCCCCCCGCCCTTAGTCATTGAAATAAGCCCTTTAACTTCCTTGTGGTATCTCTGAATATCACTTATTAGAATTTGGCTCAGAGTCATGTGTTCTTCCTTGTCTGCGTTTATAGCTAGGGAATGTGTCTACTAGGAGTTTTAAAATTCCAATCCATCATCTAGCTAATCTTTTTAGCCCTGTAGATAAAAATATGTATGAAACATTGTTTTTATTTTAATAGCCATATCCTCATTCAGGGGTCGCACTGTTGACATTAAGGAAATCAGGTTCTTTTCTAAACACCTGACACATGACTTGTTCCTAGTGAATATGGAAATAAATAGCTCTCTCCCTCTCTTTTTTTAAGGCTTAACTGTTCTGTTCCAGGGCTTAAAGTGAAATTCAATGTCATGCCAAGCCACTTGAAAATAAAAAAGGAGGCAGGCGTGGTGGCTCACACCTGTAATCCTAGCACTTTGGGAGGCTGAGGCAGGAGGATCGCTTGAGGCCAGGAGTTCATGACCAGCCCAGGCAACATAGCGAGACCTCATTTCTACAAAAAACTCTAAGTAGCTAGGTGTGGTGGTGTGTGTCTGTAGTCTCAGCTACTTGGGAAGCTGAGCCAGGAGGATTGCTTGAGCCCAGGAGTTTGAGGTTGCAGTGAGCTGTGATGACACCACTGCACTCTAGCCTGGGCAAAAGAACAAATGAAACGCAGCCTCAAAAAAAAAAAAAAAAAAAAAGAAAGAAAAAAAAAGAACCAGAAATCATTTATCTCTTTATTTTGTAACATGCTTCATTCTTCTCATTTTGGTAATTTTTTTTGTTCATTAAGTGTTTTCACTGTTGTTATTTAAAAAAATTTTTTGTGTGTTTCTTTGATTTTCTTAAGTAGCTTAACCCACCCCCTCTCCTACATATACACATTTATTCTGCCAGGTTTTGAGGGGTTATCAAGTGTGTGTTTGTATAAATGTGCTTGTGTGTGATCTCATCATCATCGTCACCGTGACACTGCTAAAGCGGGTTTGGAAAGCACTCCCGCATTAGGCTGGGGGGAATGGTCTCCATTCTGCAGCAAGAGAACCCCGAGTGGTTTTAAAGCAAGGTCATGCCACACTCTGATTTGGTTTTGAGCCATCATTCTGTAGCAGAGTGGAAAGAAATGGAGAACAGGGCACTGGTTAGGAGGCTAATTTGGAATGTTTTAGGTGACAGATGTTAGACTTGGGCATTAGATACATTGGTAATCCAGAAGAGAAGAGCAAAAGTAATGTCGTGAGAAATTGGGAGTGTGGGTTTTTAAGCTTAGTGATTGGGTGAATGGTGAAAGCCAAGACTCAGAACAAGACAGGGACACGGGTGTTGGCAGATGGGCAGGGCGGGGCTCCAAGCCATTGCATTGGATGAATTTGACTTTGGACGGTTTAGAGAGTGTAGGGAGGAAGATTCCATAGATGACTCTGGGATCTGATATGGATCAGGGTGAGATCTGATGTTTTTGCTCAGCTGTGCAGTTGCTTCTCAGCTCTGACAACATTTTCAGATGTTTTTCCCCGTTTGGGTGCTCTAACAACGTGCACCCCCAGAGTTTTAGTGTTGCTTTCTGTATGTAACAGCACAAATTTCACATTGCTTTTTTTTCTGAAGCTGGAACATACTGTTCTAGTATTTAAAGTAAAAGTGAATTGAATATCAAATCAACCCACTTGAAAATAAAAGGGACTAAGTGCCATAATAGGACTTTTTATTTAATAAAAAATAATAAGGCTGTTGTTTCCTCTCTCTTACTTTGTTTTTACCTTTATAACTTTATCTCGTAATTTATCTACTCCCATTTCCTCTTTTGATATTCTTTTCTCATCTTCTCATTTAGCTTTAGATACTGGGACATTTGTTCCCGGCCATCTTCAGAGCACTGGTTCTGTGCTCTGCAGGGTGGTTACCCACAACCTCCCCGGGAGGCCGTGGCACGGAGGAGGAAACCACTTCTGCCTTTCCCCAAATGTCACCTCGAAATCCTTAGAAATTCAGATTAACATTCCCATCCCAACAAAGATACATAAAAATATCCCCGGAAAAATCTTTAGCCACAGATGTCAGAAAATACCTTGCTTACAAAATAGAAATGTAAAAAATGTCTGCTTTTTATTACAACACTGATCTGTGTGCACATAATAGGCCTCGATGAATACTTGTTGGGTGAATTATAATCTAAATTGTTACAAAAGATTTCTCAACTCTATGGGAGACTCCTCCTCGTCATTACCCAGCACCGGTGTTGTCACAGATAATTATGTCAGTTTTGATTTCCAAACTAGCTCTGTGTTACGCTGAAAGTTCATAGTGACTCATAGACAGTTTGACTCTTCTCAGTAACCTAATTGCTACTTACAAAGAGAAAGAACCCTCTATGAGATTAAAAAAAAAAAAAGGCCTCACACAGAATATTTCATCCCAGAAAACACATGCTCATCAAAATGGATAATAATAATGGAATCTACGATCAATGGATGGTTTTATGGCCAGAAAAGTGACTTTTTCTAATTAGTTCATATTAAAGAAATAGATTATGAAGGTTTGGGCTTCTACGTAATGACATGATCCTCGGCTATTTCTTAGAATGTTGCAATCATGTTTTTCAGCATTATTTTAATGAAATTCAGCTGAGTCAAGTTACCTGTCCCTGGTCAGGTACCAAATCAACACCTCGGAGGCAGGTTCAAAGCTTTGTCTACACTGTTTGCCTTTCATTGAACTTTCCAAGCTCGTGCTGGGCTGCCACAGGGACCTGACAACTGTTTCTTTCTAAGATCCTGTCAGACAAATGAGCCATTTGGACAGGAACCCACAGTAGGAGCCTTTTGTGTGTTGAATGTTGCAAAAGGCAGTGCCCCTGTGCCCAAACGGGTCCTCCCGGGACTGTGCTGGGACTGGAGTTTACTATTCAGCATTTTTATTCCCATAATGAAAAACACCTTCTTAAAGACAACTTTATTATTCAGAGGGTGGCTTTCAGATTATAGGTACCGTTAAAGATTTGAGTGAACTTTAGCAACCATTCTGCTTTCGCGAAGACTGAGATTCTATACCTTTCATATACCATTTCCTGGGTGCCTACTGCAAGCCGGGCATTGTACAAAGTACTTAACTCACATCCATGCATTCTATTCTTTTGTAACAGGATGTGAAATGTGGCTTTTCTTCTGCTCTCCTTGTATTTGGCAGAGGCTTCAAAGCTTGAGTGCAGAAGGTGCCAGATCATCTCTGCAGAACGAGTTTGGCCACCATGACCCATCACCCACTGCCAGGCTACATACGAGAAAGTGCAAAGATTCCCTAAGGACAGTTTGGGCAGAAAATGCTAAAATTCCCTCTAAAGAGGGCACCCCCCCCCTTTCCTGCCTCCTCCCAGGCCCGCCATATGAGCTGGGCTCTGAAGGAAAAAAGTGGAAACCAACCTGATTCTTCCTGTACTTGTCTATAGAATTGTTGCATCCTGCCCTTGGATGAATTTCAGACTGAGTCCATAGCTTTGCTTGCGACTTCCAGATGTTAAAACCTCCACTGTAGTCCAATATTAAAATGCCAACATGCATTTGATTCACAGCATTTCCTCTGGCAGATGCATCCTGCATCTAGAATAAGAAATAACAAGGATACGGTGAAGCTCATGACTTTTGTTTGCTTTTCAATCCTTGCATTGCTCTCGGGTAACGTTGCATTTGGAGTTTGTTTATTTTTCATTTAACACTTATCACAGTTTCCTAGGGCTGCTGTCACAGAGTAACACAAACCAGGCAGCTTAGAACAACGGAAATTTATCCTGTCCCAGTTCTAGGGGCCAGAACTGAGATCAAGGTGTCAGCAGGGCCCCCCTTCCTCTGAAGTCTCTAAGGCAGGATTCTTCCTTGCCCCAAACCAAAGTAGCTTCAGGAATTCCTTGGTTTGCAGCAACATCATTGCAATCTCTGCCTTCATGTGACATGGGCTTTTCCCTGTGTGTCTGTGTCCAAATTTCCCTCTTCTTAAGACACCAGTCATATTGGATTTAGGACCACCATTCTCCATTATGGCTTCACCCTAACATGGCTAGTTACCTAGACACTGTTTCCTCAGGTCACACTCTAAGGGATTGGGAGTTAGGACTTCAACAAATCTTTCTAGGGGACACATTTCAAACCGTAACAACACTCAGTTATATATTCATCCCTGTGGACACAAGAGCCCCAAACAAGGCACTTCTGTAAAGAAGCTACAGTTATCTTTGAAGCCAATGAGAGATGGAAACTTCCACCTCTCGGCATCTCTGCAGTCTCAAAGCCCTCCATGGAGCCACCAGGAGTCTCATACGTTCATATGTACAAAGTAGGCCAGACATTGCTAGCCATGAGTGATTTTACAGTTATTCCTCCTAGAACTTTTACTTTTTAACACCTTGACTGCCATGTGAGTTGTATTAACTCATGCTAGTTTTGAGCCGGGAGCCTCGCGAAGCATATGAAGACTCAATTTTCTGAAACAAATTCATTAATTATGTCATGAGTCACAAAGTACTTAATCTTTGCTTGTATTTTAATAGGCAGTATTCAGGTCTAGTGAAAATAATTCAGGTCTCCTGTAATATTAGCATTTGCTTTCTTTAGTTTTTAAAGATTTTGATGTGTGGGAAATTAACTCTTCTGTTTTCAGTTTTCTCATGCATAAAATGAGGACGATAATATTTGTAGCACAGCACAATTGTAAGGATTTAGGCGATGCATGGTACCATCTTTAGAACTTCATCCTTTGATCCCTCATCCTGGTTCAGTTACTGCCCCAGGACTTCCTGCTAGAGCAAGTCTTCTCGAAAGAGTTGACCTCAGGCCTCTCTTCTCACCCACTCTTTTCTCATCTTCCTCCTCCAATCTGTTCTCTCCCATCAAGTTGACCGGTGACTTCCATATCTGCTAAATCTCTGGTCAATTTTCTGCCCTCAGAGCAGCATTTGACACAGCTGAACACTCTGTCCTTCTGGAAACGCAGTTTTCTCCAGGCTCCCAGGACTACACAGTTGCCTGGTATTTCCCTACCCACACAATTCTCCTTCTTGTCTCTTTAGTTCACTTCTCCTTGGTGGATTTCTAAATGCGGGAGCACTCCAGGATTCTGTTCTGGGACATCTTCTCCTCTGTCTCTCTTCCCTGCTGTGGCCATCAAGTCATCTCATGCATATGCTGATGACTCTTGGCTCTCATCCTAGCTCCAGAATTACAATACATATGGAATTGTCCACTTGGATTTCCAAGAGGCATCTCAAACTTAACACGACCCAAAGCAAACTCTCCTTCTGAACTTCCCCATGTCACCATCGTACCTCTTGCCTAGTCTTTCTTTTCTTACTCTATGGGCCCACCTTCCCTTTAGTTGCTCAGGCAAAACACTAGAAGTCATCCTTACTTCCTTCTTTTCCTTGCCGTGTCCAAATTCATCAACAGGTTCTATCTGGGCTGCTTCCAAAATGTATCTTGAATCCAACCACTTCTTACCATCTCCGTGGCTAAAACTGTAGTCCAAGCCACCATCACCGCATCACTCATCTGGTTTTCTACCAGTGTCTTATATCCTGACGGCCCAGTATACAACTTCCCTGTTAGTGGAAAGAGTTACAATTCCCATCCCTTTCTCCTTTTCCTCACCAGGAACTCCTGTCCCAGCTTGTCCCTCCATTCCCAGAGAGCTGATGCTTGGGGTTTTGCTTTTGCTGTTCCATAAGTGAAAGCCCTGGTATGGGTGAGACACCACAATAGTAACAAGAGTAGAGGTGGGATGGAAGAGCTCATGAAACACGTAAGTGAATCCTAACGCATCTTCTTATATCATTATCTCGTGCTCACTAACCTCTCTGAGTTCCAGTTTCTAGAGCTATCACAGAAATCTTCAGAGAATTAAATAACGTATGTAAGCATTCAACATGGTACTCATTGTAAATGTCCAAGAAACAGAAGCCTTTTTGATCTTTACCACTGTTATTGGCACCAAGCGACACACGAATGCCCAAAATGGACATTAGTTTCTTTCCTTTTTTGTCAGCAGGGCGGAGGGAGAAGTAGCATCTGCGTGGTGGACCAGTTTGGCATTTGGATACCCTGCTTTGCCCATTTTAGGACTGAGATTGGAGAGAGCTGGAACAGACCACGGCGGCCAAGTCTCATCTACACACAATGCGATGGTCCTGGTGGGAGAGTAAGTTATGAATAAAAGGATGGCTAATGTGGGGGACATATGAACGGGGTGGATGGATTGAGCGCCCTACCGATCTCAACACATGTAAAGCTTGGAAAATGCTGGCAGCCCCAGCCTAGGATGGCCGACCAGTGACGTGCTTCAGGTCTGAGCTTTTGGCGCCACCTAACGGAGAAAGTTGGTACTTCCTTCTTTTAAGAGCCCAACCTCGTGGTCGACTTTAGACCCCATTGTTATCAGTAAAAGGGATTTTGTTTTTTTGTGTGTGTTTATGTTTATTATTATTACTACTACTATTAATCTAAACATAATTTGTGCCAATAAGAATTGAGTTAGGATGATTCCTAACTAACGCAGCAGCAAGGAGTTGCTCAGGGTTACCTAGTGAGTGGCAAAGGTAGTTTTGCTACGTGCATTGTTAGAAATTAATCACTGATTACACGATGCTCAGTACACAGAACGTCTCCGGCCTTGTGTGGGACCACCCCTCGGGGCAATAAGGGGTTTAGTGCAATGGGGCGTCCTGGCCTGGGCCTGCGGGACTGCTCGGGTCTCCCAGAGTCCTTGCAAGTGCCCTCTGCCTTTGTCTTCACTGCCTTCTTCAAGAAGGGGGATGTTGAACTTCCGCCGGCAGCTCCAAGGCTTTTTATGCAAACGTTTTCGCTCGCTGCTATCCTCCCATTGGTCTGCAGGTGTCAGCAAATCTCAGGCAGCAAAATGCACTGTACCAAGATGTGGTCTTTTGTCACTAAATTGGTCAGGAGCGTGGGAGAGGAGGATGAAGCAAATTGATAGCGGTTTGCAAGAAACGCCTCCATCAGAGTTCTCCTGGGCTTCCTTCAGAGAGGCAGCGTCATTTTGGAGAAATCCCTTGAGATTGCTGTCCAAATACCAGAGCACATCTTCAAGGGGCTCTGCCACTTCTCCTGCTTAAATGGCTTAAGCTCTTTGAGCCACAGCTTACTGATCTGCAAAACCGAAAACAATACTTACTGTACCTACCTCCCAGGATGAAGGGTGATAAAGCATGTTAACTTTCTTTTTACAGTTAACGACTGCGCTCTAGAAGTGCAGAGTATTAAGAAATCATTTTTTGGTAAGAGACAACCTTGAATATCTCCCCTCATTGCTGAGCTGACTCCAGTCCAACTTACATTAAAAACTTGATCGGTAACCTCTGCACAGATAGAATTGGTCATTTTGGGGTAAAAGAAGGTGCATAAAGGGAACAGTTCTTGGTTTGCAGGGAGTTTCCTGGTGCCTCTGAGAGGAAGGGGTTTTTTGCGGCATTCCGGGACATTCACTTTGTTGCAGTGATGTGAGATCCAGCTCATCCCTCACACACTGTCTCGTGTCTCTTGGAAGCAGGAGAATTGAGTACACATTGGTTCCCTCGGATTTGCATCTTGCCTGGGGTGAGGGAGTTTTTATGAAGGTGTCTGGCTCCGCTGGAGTTGAAAGGAGGGTTTATTAGTTTCCTGTAGTTTGCCACAAATTCAGTGACTTAAAACAACAGAAACGTATTCTCTGACAGTTCTGGAGGCTGGAAGTCTGACATCTGGCAGGGCTGTTCTCTCCCCGAAGCTACAGGGGAGAATCTGTTCATTGCTTCTTCCAGCTACTGGTGCCCGCTGGCATCCTTTGGCTTGTGTCTGCATCACTCCAATCTCTGCCTCTTGGTCACGTTGCCTCTTCCTCTTCTGTGTGTTGAATCTCCCTGTATCTCTCTCATAAGGACACAAGTGATGGCATTTAGGATACACCCAGATAATCTAGGATAATCCATGTATCACAAGATCCTTAACTCAATCACATCTGCAAAGACTTTGCCATCTAACATTCATAGGTTTCACAGACTGGGACCTGATATCTTTAGGGGATCATTTTTCACCAGCTACAGAGAGGATTAGAGAGTCTGCCATTTGTCACCAGGGGTGGATCCCAGGAGGCAGGGCTGAGGTTCCTTGAGCAGAGACACTGCTGTAATCTCTCCTCTGCTCTAAGACAGGATGTGTTCAGAGAGTTGCAAGAACCTTCCTGGCTTAGCAACTGTGGGACTGGCAGAAGCGTTGGGGGTGTGGGACATTGCTGGAACGGAATAGAAAGCCTTATATAGTAGCAATCAAAATCTGCAATTTGGGAAGAGGCATGCAGTGAAAAAGGGTTCAACAGACATTTCTTCCAAGGGCTTCCCTCTGCCATCGTAGCAAGAAAGCTACGGACAACACGTAAAGATACAGCCAAGGCTCTGCTCCAATAAAACTGTATTTATAAAAACAAAATTTCTCCTATATCTCCTATTTCTCCTATATCTCCTGCAAAATACAACAGGAAACCCTGGGCGTTGCATGTCAGACAAACACAGTAAAACTCTGGAAGGTGAAGAGAAGAAGGCAGACGCCCAGGGTCTGAGGAACAACACAGCCTGCTCTCTCTCGCCAAAGGACGAGAAGAGGGACAGCCCAGGAAGACAGCAAACTTGTAGAAAATAACTATTCCAGACAAACACCACAGAAAACGCTATGGTACACTCTCCACCCATGCCAGCAAGGGCTGAGTGGGGAATCTGGACTTTCGTTCCATCCTGGCGAGGCTGGAATAAGGCATCTTAACTTCCCCACCAGTCCAAGTAGAGAACTGGGACTATCTTTCCAGCAGGTAAGGAACCCCCCCTGCAGTGCCAGTAATGGCCACACGGGGCGCCTGGACTTCTACCTCCCACTGGAAGAAACAAGATGTCTCTCTACTTTCCCACTAGGGTGGGATATCAGAGGAGACCCAGTGAAAAGTCAGGACTTTTGCCATTACCCAGTGGTAATGATGCCACTCCAGATGTCTTTCGAAGTGTGAATGATTAAACAAACGGTGGCACATTTATACCGTGGAATACTACTTCCCAACAGAAAGGAATAGAAATATTGATACCCACAGATACATGAGTGAATCTCCAGAGAATTGTGCTGAGTGAAAAAAACACCAACCCCCCAAAGTTACATATTTTATGATCCTATTTATATAACATTCTTGAAATGACAAAACTTATAGAACTGGAAAACAGGTAAGTGGTTGCCAGGGATTAAACAGGGGATGGGGGCAGGTGGGAAGTGGGTGGGCTGGAGAGGGCACCATGAGGGGTCCTCATGGGCATGGATCTGTTCTGTGTCTTGACTGCATCCGTGTCAACATCGTGGTTGTGATATTGTGCCACAGGCTTGCAAGATGGTACCACTGGGGGAATCTTGGCAAAAGCTGTACAAGAACTCTCCGTGTTATTTCTTACACCTACATGTGAATCCATAATTGTCTCAAAATTAAATGTTTAATTTTTTAAAGAATGCCAGAATAACACTGGATTCTGGAATTACAGCCTTTTTTCCCCCATTTTATGTCTTTTAAAAAAATTATCCTTCTCAACGTTTATTTTCCATAGGCTTTTATACGATGGCTGTTTAAAGAAAAAAACTTTGGACAAATTATATTGAGCAGAGTTAACTGAGTAAAGAGTGATTCATGAATCAGGCTGCCCCCAGAAGCAGAACAGGTTCAGAGTGACACCAGGGTTGCCACGTGGTTGGACAACATTTATGGACAGAAGAAGGAAAGTGAAGTATTAATAGTACAGAAAACAGAAATGAGGTACAGAAACAGCTGGACTGGTTACAGCGGGGTATTTGCCTTATTTGAGCACAGCTTCAACAGCTGGCAGCCTGTGATTGGCCAAGACTCAGCTACTTGTTACGAGAATGGGTTGCAGTTTGTTTACACATCAAATTAGGTTGCAGTTCACTATGTACGGAAAGCCTTTAGGCCAAACTTAATTCAATTTAGTTGAATTACTACCAACAGTTTCAAAGAAAATACAAAGAGAGAAAATATATTTCTAAATAAATGAGTGAAAAAAATGAAAAGAATTAAAAAGTAAACTGTGGATACAGATAAGAAAGCCTTCCCTACTGGGACTAGCACACAATCAGATTCGTTTATGAAGTTTCCCCTTAGGGATGCGGTATCTTAATACAAGTCCTTTCAGAAGCAGATGCCAGGATGGAGTTATAGGTGCAAGAGATTTCCTGGAGGAAAACTATGAAGGATAAAGGTGGAGGACGCAGGAATAGGTGGGGAAGACCTTTGGACCATAACGCAGGTGTGAGTCCTGTGACAGGAGAGGAGGAAGGGAGATGCGGAGCAGGCCCCTCAGTCTGTGCTGCGTCTCTGAGAAAGTCTAGGCCAGGCTCCGCAGAGCTCCAGAGCAAAGACTGAGCATCACAGAATTCCCTCACTGGGCTGGAAGAGCCTGACTCTAGTACCCCTGCCCTGCTCAGTTATCCACTTGGATCAGACCGGGGGGTGATGTGGCTTTGGTGTGAAAGCTGCAGCAGATCAAAGGTGTGACAGGTGGAGACTGTCCACCAACTACACTCCTTGCGTTAGGGTCTTCTTGAAGAGACAAGTGAGAGCTCCACTTCCCGGGTCACTACCGTCAGCATTTCAAATGATAGGTGTGCTCTTTAATAAAGGGGATTTAACATCATCATTGAACTGTTTGTCCGAAAGCCATACCAGAAAGCTCTTCAAAGCATGGATGGCTGTGTAGATTTTCCCCAAGGATTTGGGAGTAGAAGTGAGAACAGTGAATTAGACGCCAGGATGACTGGTCGATCGTCACAACGTGGAAAGTCTCTTCAGTTTTTCTCTGAGTCTCTTGAGCCCTAGTTTTCTGTGACTTAAGATGCCACTGACACCTGCCTTTCTACTTAGAACCTTCCAAATCTAGTGAGGATCCTGGGATTTTAATCCCGATTCTGCTATTTACCAACAGGATACTCCGGGGCACATTTTCCTCAACGCTACAGGGGAAATGACAGCATCCCCCAAACTTCAGACTTCAATTTCTGCTCCTTCTTTCTAGGGTTTTTGTGTGTGTGTGTGTGTGTGTGTGTGTGTGTGTGTGTGTGTGTGTGTGTTTGGATTTCAGATAAAGGGCTAAAACACAGAAAGAGTTATTACAGAAGAAAATCCAAAATGATGGACATAAAATTATGTGAAACGAATAAGGCATTGAGTATCATCATCATGATCGTCAGAGCTACCGCAGTGTATGGGCAGCATGGCTCATGGCTGGCTAAACACTGGAACCTCAGGCCCTGCGAGTCCCCCCTACCCCTGGCCAGGTCTTGGGTGGCTCATAAACATTCTTAGTGTCCTTGGCTCTCCCACTTAGACTGCGGTGACGTTGTCCTTGTCCTGCTGCCTCTCAGCTGCTCCTCGCCAAAGGAGATGCCTTTATTTTAATTTCTTACAGCACCCTGGAGAAACATCACTTGCCACATTTAATAGAATCTCAAATGCCCTCCATTGTAAGTCCCATCATTTGTTTATGTATCACAAAGAGAGGAAAAAACACTGTCAATGAGCATGTTCATGACAGACCTACCTGATGAGTGAATCGGTCACGCAGGCCTCTCACTGCATTGGAATTTCATTTGTGGATCTGGAAGGACTTGATGGTTCCCATCTCCGGCTGCACTGCTTGGCTTCCGATGAACGTCCTCTTCAGATGTCTCCCTAATTCGGCATCACGTAGCCTCACTTTATGTTATTTAAAGCAGTGCTTGCAAACCTTCGTGTGCCCACAAATCAAATGGGGATTTTTGCTAAAATGCAGATCCTGATTCAATGGGTTTAGGGGAGAGCCTGGGATTCTGCGTTTCTGCCAATCTCCTAGGTGCTGCGGCTGGTCCATGGACCACACTTTGGGTAGCAGAACTGTAAAGCACTTGGTTTGTTTTGCAGGAAAATATGGAATCCCAATTATTCCTCCTGTAATGAATATTCTCGTCACAAATAGCAAACACATGCTCCGCTGCCCGGTCTCCGTGCCTTTCTGAATACACTGTAAGTTCCCTTTCAATGCCGAATCATGCTATAATCTTTCTGAAGACATTTTACATGGCAGTTAAACCCGGCACACGGAGTGCCAACAATGCACATAATCCTGTTGAAGTAACGACAACAGCCACAGCAGTGAACACGTTTGCACATGTGGCAATGACGAGTGGGTCACGTGGGTGCCCGAAGGACAATGATTGAAAGACACTTTTGATCTCTTCCAGTTCCAGACAGTTCAGAGCTGTTAAAAGGTGAAAAAAAAAAAAAATGTGCATTTTAGAATCAATACGAAATGGAAAGTAATCTATTTTTTCAGTTTCTTACATTTCCCCTTTTCCTACTTCTTGCCTTGCTCTCAAGTTAAAGAAATTTTTTTCAGGGGCTGATTAAACCTAATGTCTGCCGCACATTGGCTTTGCATTTCAAGGGATGAGTTCTCTACGCCTGTGATCTCCAATCCCCAGGCCACAGACCGGTACCAGTCCCCAAGGTTGGGGACCACCGCTCTGCCCCATGTAGAGCTCTGCCTGAGAGGTGGCAGCTCTTACCCCATGATCTTGTTTGAGGCTGTCTGTACTGGGGCTGCCTGTCACCCTCCAGCCTGGCTACCTGTCTTCTTCCTCAGCAGCCCATGAGTTCTAATGCCTCCTGGATACTTCCTTGGCATGGCCACACCTTCTGTGAGCTTGCAAAGTGAGTGCCCTGCTGAGACGATTGTTACTAATACACTAAGCCTAGCACGAGACAGATGCCTAGCAAATGTAGTGAATGCTTTGGGGAGATAAGCCACAACCGATCAGTAATACCTGAAATTCTTGAGTTACTGAGGGTGCATTTTATCTGAAGAGGCTGTGAACTGCATTAGTGTTTCAGCTGGGGGTGAGGTCGGGGTGGCAATATCCATTTGTTATGCTAGGAATTTTTCTCACCCCTTGACATTATCAACCTTTGACCTAGAGTGAAATATCATCAGAAAGAGGCGACAGGCTAAATAAACAAGCAAAGAATTTAAATCACTAGCTCCACATTGCCCCAAATATTTTCCATGAAGAAACATTTGTGTTTCCAAAGATTTTAATAGGTGTGTCCCCAAAATGACTCTGCCTACCAGATGAAGTAAATACACACCTCCATTTATCTTCCAGTTGAACTCAACTATAAAACCTGGACAGAATACATATCAAATAAGTTTGGGAAATTCTGGGATAAACCAAGTTAAACACTTTACTGCACAAGCCTGTGTTATCTTTATTAAGTGCTGTGAATCCTAAGAGGGGCCCATTTGTATTTAGCACTTCCCAAACAATTTGATTACAGATTTTTTTTCCTTAAGGAGCATCTTAAGAGATGTGCTGCTTTATTTTAATGTGTCCTATGTCCCTACATGTGGATTAGCTGGTTACGACACCTTACGTATCTCACATGGAAGTCATATTGTTTTTTGACAACTGTCATATGTTTGGAAAACAGCCTGTCAGTTCATGGTGACTTTCAGTGGGCTATCTGATGGGTACTACAGATGGTTACTTATTCTAGGTTACTGGTTATACCAGGTGTCCCTGTTGAGTGGTTCATGTGGCAATAATTAATGCAATAACATAGCAAGATTAATTTTCTTCCATAAAATTCAGTGAGCTTAATGAACCAAAAGGGACAAAGGAAATAGAACTAATGAAGCAGCTTATAACTGCACAGAGATGAGTTGTTAGATTCAATATTGCTGGAAAGTCGATGCTGAGCAGATTTGAAACTTTGAGATATTTCTGTAATACCATGTTGGGAATTCAGAGAAAGGAAAACCAACAAAGGGCTTTGTTAGAAAAGATATTGAGTAATAATCAGCACTTTCAGGATAACATTTGCTCAGACATGAAGTCATATTGCTATTCATGAAGTCGAATCTAGAATACCTAGATTTCCTTTTTCTAAACATGATTCCAGATAGGGTTTATATTAGATTTTGCAGTGTAGCAAATTGCTACAAAGGTAGAAGCGTAACGCAACACCATTCATCGAGCCATAGTTTCTGTAAGTCAGAAGTCCCAGCAGAGCTCAGCTGGCTCTTCCGCTCTGGTTCTCACAAAGCTGCAATTGGGGGTGGAGGGGGAGGGGTCTCATCTGAGGCTCAGGGTCTTCTTCCAAGCCCATGTACCTATTGGCAGAATCCATGTCCTTGCAGCTGTAGAACTTCACAGAAGCTACATCTTCAAGGCTGACCAGAAAGTCTATCTGGCTTTGAATTTTTCTGACTTCTATTGCCCTCAAGGTATAGGGCTAAAAATAAATAAAAAATAAAAGAATTTTTCTGACTTCTTTTAAGGGCTCATCTGATTAGATCCAGTCCATCTAGGATGATCTTTTTTTGATTACTTCAAAGTAAACTGATTAGGGACCTTAATTACATCCATAAGATCTCTTCTGCCATATAAAGTAACATAATCATGGGAGTGACATTCCATGATATTCACAAATCCTGCCCACATTCAAAGGAGGGGATTATAAAGCTCATCTAAAGGGTGAGAATCTTGCAACCCATTTTAGAATTCTGCCTGCCATATCAAGTCAATACATTTCTCGGCTTACCTCCCACTAAACTCAACTATAAAACCTGGGCAGAATACAAGGACGGCTATTTGCAAACTCTGCAAAATAAACATCAGTAGGAGATCAGGGAAGAGCAACAGAATTATAGGTACCATAAAACCAGCGGATATAAACAAGACCCAGTCTATAGCATGATACTCAAAATGTTCAAGATACAAACCAAAATTACTTGTCATATAAAACACTACAAAAACCTCTACTCACATGGGAAAAGGCAATCAACAAACACCAATGATTAGACAACATAGATATTAGAATTTTCTATAAGGACTTTAAAGCAGCTATTATAAATGAGCAAGCTCCAACACTCTTGGAACTTTGGATTTAATTTGGTCTTCCTTTTTTCTACTTTGTTAAGGTGGATGATGAGATAATTGATTTAAGAACTTTATTCTTTCTAATCTAGGCATTTAGTACTATAAATTTTCCCTAAGTACTGCTTTAACAGCATCCTTCAAATTTCAGTATGTTCGTTTTCAATCAGTCGAAAATACTGTCTAATTTCTCTTTTGGTTTCTTCTTTAATCTGTTCAGTATTTACAAATGTATTATTTAGGTTCCATTGTCCAAACATTTGGAATTTTTTAAGAGCTATTTTCATAATTGATTTTTAATTTAATTCCACTGTTGCTGGAGAACATACTATGCATGATGCAACACTTTCGAATTTGTTGTAACTTGTTTTATATTCCAGAATATTATCTATCTTGGCAAATGCTCCCTGTGTACTTGAAAAGAATGTGTATTGTGCTGTTGTTAGGTGGAGTACTCTATAAATGTCAATTATGTCAAATTAATTAATAGTGACTTTCAAGTCTTTGATAAGCTTGTTGATTTTCTTTTTACTTCTATTACTCATTGAGAGATAATTATTGAAATTGCTAACTATAATTTTATATTTGTTTAGTTCTTTTTGTAGCTCTGTAAGTTTTTGCTTCGTGTAGTTTGAAGCTCTGTTATTAGTATTGCCACTCCAATTTCCTTTTGATTAGTATTAGCATGACATATTATTTGTTATTCTTTTACTTTTGACCAGTGTTTTAATATTTAAAGAGCATTTCTTATAGATAGTATTCATATGGGTCTTGATTTTTTTATCCAATCTGATAATCTCTGCATGTCAATCAAGTGTTTAGATTGTTTATATTTAATGTGATTATTGATATAGTTAGTTTTAAGTCTATCATCTTGCTATGTGTTTTCTGGATGTCCTTTCTGTTCTTTATTCACTTTTTCCAAATTTTTTTGGCCATCTCTTAAATTAACTGACTTTTAAAATGATTTTAATTATTTTCCGTTATTGGTGTATTATTGGTGTATTATTGGCTATAAATCTTTGTGTTATGTTAGTGGTAAAATATAGTATATATAGTGTAGTGTATAGCATGCATCACATTATATATATTTATATATAAATACACTATATTTTATATATATAAATACCTATATTATATAAATGTACTATATTATATATATATTTATCACTATCTTCTAAGTAATAATCTACCACTTCATGCATAGTATAAGAACCTTTTAACAGAATATTTCCATTTTCCTTCCCTCCTCCCAGTTATGCTATCATTGTCATATATTTTACTTATACATATTATGTAAATCCCAAATACGTTGTTGTTATTTTTGTTTAAATAGTCAATTATCCTGTAAACAGATTTAATAAGAAAAAAATCACATGTATTTACAATTTGGGGTGTTCTTTGTTCGTTTCTGTAGACCCATATTTCCACCTGGTATTATTTTTCTCTTCTAAAAGACATTAAAATTTCTTATAGTGAGAGTTTGCTGGTGAATTCTATCTGTTTTTGTATGTTTGAAAATATCTTTATTTCACCTTTGTTTTTGAGAGATATTCTTGTCGTAAAATTCTAGCTTTATAGTTTTTGTCTTTGAGTATTTTAAAGATGTCTTCTTGCTTACATTGATTCCTATAAAAAAATCTCTCATCTTTATCTTTGTTTCTCCTTATATAGCATTTTATCTTTTTCCTCTGGTTGCTGTAACATTTTGTATGTATGTATTATTGGTTTCTTTATCAATCTGATTTTGCTATGCCTTGCTGTAGTTTTCTCATGCTTCTTTTGCTTGGGGGTTCTTTGAGCTTCTAGGATCTGTGGGTTTATAGTTTTAATTATTAATAATATTGAAATATTTTCAAACATTGTCTCTTCAAATATTCATTGTTACCTCTCCTCTCCTTTGGCAACTCCACTGCACATATATTAGGCCACTTGAAGTTGTCTCACAATCATACTCTTTAAATATTTATTGATTTTTTTTTCTCTGTGTGTTCTATTTTGGCTAATTTCTGTTGCCATGTCTTCAAATTTACAAATCTGTTTTTATGCAATGTTTAATCTACTATTAATGCCATTGGTTTATTTTTTATTTCAGATAGTATAGTTTTTCTTCCATAGAAGTTCAGTTTGAATGTGTTTTTCAAAACATTTTAACTTTTTGAATATCTGTAATACAGTTATAATAACTATTATTACAGTAATGTCCTTGCCTACTAATTCTAACATCTGTGTCAGTTCTGAGTCAGTTTTGATTAATTGATTATTCTCTCCATTATGGCTTATATTTTCCTTATACTTTGAGTGTCTGGTAATCCTTCCTGGATGCCAGCCATTGTAGTTACTGCCCTTTTTTGATGCTACATATTTTGTTTTCCTATAGTCATTCTTGAGCTTTGCTCTGGGATGCAATTAAAATACTTGGAAATAGTTTGAACCCTTCAGGCCTACATTTTATGATTTGTGGGGTGGATCTGGAGCAATATTTGGTCTGGGGCTAATTACTTCCCACCACTGAAACACAACCTCGATGAGTATTCTGCCCAGTGTCCAAAAATTTTTTATTTTTTCCAGGCTGACTGGTGTCCAAAAAATTTCAATTTTTTTTCCAAGCTGGCTGGAAGGAGGGCTATATTCTTGGCTCTTTGTGAATACTGGGTGCTATTATCTAATCCTTCTAGATTTTTTTTTTCCTTCCAGCATTGAGTAGTATCTTCACATGTGTGTAATGATCAATACTTTGCTGAATATTTGGGGGAATCTCCTCCAGATCTCCAGGATTCTGTCTCTGTGAAGCTTTCTCTGGCACTCTGTTCTGTAAACTCCAGCTCCCTTGGTATCCCTGGAATCTCATCTTCATCTTCTCACACTGGAGAGTCCACCAGCCTCTGCCTGGGTTCACCCTTTCTGTGCCACAGTCTGCAAACTCTCTCAAGGCAGAAAGCCGGGGCAAGAGTAGGGCTCAGCTAATTTGTTTCCCACCTCTCAGAGATCACTGTCCTCCATTGCCTGATAACCAATGGCTTGCAAACTGCTGTTTCATATTTCTTGCTCTTTTGGGGGTATGCATGTTTGTTTCAGGCAGGAGGCACAATCTGTCCCTGTCTTTAGTGAAAACCTGACTCCATCTTAAACAGAAGCAAAATTCTTTAAGCAGTATATCTTTGCCATGTATGCTGAAAAATCACAAAGTGTTGTGCTGATGTGAAAGTGAAATGTGGAGAGGTTAAAGGCCTTCCCGTAGAGTCAACCCACACTCTACTCTCCCGATGCTACTTTCTGTTGGAAGGGTCTGTACTTCCTGTGTCTTCATGAGAAAAATTGTAGTAGAATCTTTCCAACATAGCACAATTACTTGGCTGTAATTACATTACAAATGCTAATAGGAGTTATAATCAAAATTATGCTAATCTCTGTGTTTAGTGCCTTCTATTGCAAGCAATTATGGCCAATGAACTCAATTCGTAAGTTAGAAATTATTAAATTTAGTTACTTAAATATACCTCTGTTTTAGGCAGATCGCCTCTAACATTTGTGACTACAGCTATTTACTTAAAAACTTTCCTAATAAGGCATAAGAACTTATAAAAAGGCTTTTCATCTTTGTTTTCCTTTGATAAGACAGAAAGGAAAACATGCCTGGCTCATCTATGAGATAACATGTTTTGGCCCATCTGCTAGATAACAAGGACTCTGGGAAGCTCTTGAAAAATATTTCAGAGAATGTTTTCTGAAGAAATTGCCCAGTTCTGGCTCAGAGCTCTTATAGGTCATGCACAAGCATCAAGGAGGAGAAACCATATATCCTGAATGGCAGCAAATAAGAGAGTTGGCAGCGTGTGTAGGCAGAGGAAGACAATTAGGACAGGGTGATCTGGCGGCATCATTTTCTCAGGACAGGCCCTTAGTGTTGGTGTCTTTTTTTTCTTATTTTTTTAGATGATGAAGAAGAAGAGGGTGGACAGGGGAAGCCAAAAGAGGGAAGTGAAAACAACGAGAGAGAGAATTGTGACTATTTCTTCTGGGTTTTGGCACCAAGATGTCAGGGTTGGGTTTTTGAAAAAGAAATGTTGTCCTGGTTCTTTGGCTCCTTGCTTGGAAGAATTGCAAGCAGGGCTTGTGCGACAGAGTGAATGCAGACAGGAAGCAGTTCCACACAAACAGCTTTCATTGCAGAAAAGAAAGAAGAAAGAAGAAAGCTACACAAAGTGAAAATATGTTCCACAGAGAGGAACGGGTCAGTCTCCACGAGTGTAGAAAGACTTAGTGTTGGTAGCTTTACTTTTTCTCTCCCTCCCTTGGGCCAGTCATGTTACGCAGAGAATAAACTTTTAAGCCAAGGTGTAGTCTTGACTCCCAGCATTTTGAGAGCTGTTTGGGAAAAGAAGTCTAGAGAAGCTCTACATTGGTACATGTCCCCTCTTCCCACTCTCAGTGGGCCTGGAGTCTCCCTTCCAGAGACCTTCTGTTTTACCCTCTTCGAAGAATACACCTCCAGTCTTTTCCCAGTGTGGCAGGAGAATTTGCTCTGGGCTTGGATTTGGGGAGACCATGGGAGGTGTTTTTCAACAAGCTAACAACCAATTCTCTGTCTTTTCTTCATCTTTGCCTCCACTTTTAGAAGTACCTGGTGCTACCGCGTCCTGAGCTTTTGGAGGATTCTGCAAAGGCAGTCAGGATTTTCCTGACTTTGTATGTTTATTTGCTTTCCAGCTTCCCAAAGTTTGTCACTATTGTCTCCTCTCTCACTTTGTCCTTTGCATCTATGTCTTTAAAAACCTTGTTGCTGTCGTTTTGTGGAGTTTTACAAAGGTGTAGCAGTACGTAGGTTATGTTCAGTTCTGTTTTTACTCAGAAGTCTTGTTCAACAAATTTTTGAACTTGACTGTCCAGCACCTTGACTGTGGTTTTTCTAGATTGAATAAGCCTCTAATACTCGAAGAAGTAATACTTGTGCCAAAGCTTTTACTTGTTTAATTTATGTTAATATTTATTCACCAATTCTTTATACCGATTCTTTTAGACTAGCCCAATAAATTTTGACTCCCATGCTTGTGGGCTCAGATTAACATACTGAGTTCTTTTCATTTTTCCACAGTACAGGTATCATTTGCTGAATTATCCTCTAGGCTCCTTAGGAATCTATAGAAGTGTGGCAGAAGAATGTTTTTGATGCTACTCCAAGGTCCACTCAGTGCATTGGATTAACCTATAGAGATTAACTCAAACCCTTCTCTTTGAGGAATTTATAATCTAAGGAGGCATTATTACTTTTATTTAAGGGTGGGGCTTTGGACTCAAAAACCTAGCTCCAAATCTCAGGTCTGCCACTTCTCAACAGTATACTCGAAATAAGGTTTTTGTTTGTTTGTTTTGTTTTTTAAACCTCTAGTGCTTTTTTCCTTATTTGTAAAATGAGAATAATGACACCTAACTGACAAGGTTGATTAGACACATTAAATGATAATGATATATTATATTTAATAGAAAATGTAAGATAGCCTAGATCCCAGAAAGTAATAAGTGGTCAAATGATTTATTATTTTTAATGTAAGGAGAAAGACAACAGAGAAATGCACTGGTGAATTTTTCAGTTAATGACCTGCTTGTAGTTTGAATGTGTCCCTTCCAAAATTCGGGTGTTGCCAATGTGACAGTATTCAGAGGTGGGGTCTTTAAGAGATGATTAGACCATGAGGGCTCCTCCCTCATGACTAGAATTAAGGACCTTATAGAGGCGGCTTCAAGGAACATCTGGTGAGCTTGCCCTTCAGCCTTCTGCCACATAAGGACACAGTGTCCTCTTGTTTGGACAAGGTGCCATCTGAGAAGCAGAGAGCAGCCCTCACCAGACAATAGAAACTGCCAGTGCCTTGATCTTGTACTTTCCAGTCTCCGGAATGATGAGATGAATTTATGTTCTTTATAAATTACCCAGTCTCAGGTATCCTGTTCTAGCAGCACAAAATGGACTAAGCCATGATCCTTAGGAAAGTGTCACCTGCATTGCCCAGAGACGCAGAAGTGTGGCATTACCACCCAGGAGCTGCGAACCTGTTCAAGGAGAGGGTGATTACCCAGATCTAGTAGGATCTCAGCAAACTACCCAATGGCAGACGCAAACACACTGGGACCAGGACGTTTTATGGCACATGTATGTACTGCTTGCTCATGAGGCAAGGTGTGAACAGTCTCACAACCAGGGCTGAAAGCTCCAAATGGCGTTTTCAATTCCAGAGCAAAGAGGGTAAAGTCAAGATGGAAAGAATACCAGTAAGTAAAATGAATTACACATTAAGGACACTTGAGTGGGACAATTCTCTAAGATAGCCCAAGCTCCCATGTCATCTTTCTCATCAGGGTCTCTTGGAGTCTATTTCTGGTAAAGTCCCAAACACCCCTAAATGTTCTTTCTTGATTCTTCATATTTTTCTTTCCCTCTCTGCTGTAGACCCCCCGCACTCCCAACTGAACAGATTCCAAAGGAACACTGGCTGCAAAGCAAGCACCTTTAGCACATTTAACACAGATACTCACAAATAATGGTCGCTTTGGAGCTAGTAATGGAAAAATGCATGGGACAAGTGATTTTGACGAATATCTTTTAAAGAGATAAAAATAGTGGGATAATAGATGACTCATTTTATCTTTTTAAAGCATGAAATTTTGTCGTTGTGGTGATGTGTGCTTCCTTTCTTCCTTTTTTCCCCTTTTTTGGCCACATTATCATTAACTCCTGTCTGCAGGGTTCACCCCAAGTTCAAATTAGACCACTTCCCCCTCTCCTTGACTTAAGATTTCTTGGCTGTTGCTGTGATTTCATTAGCTATTCTAGAGTCTGGAATCAACTGATGCTCTAAAAGTGATTTCTGATGTTGGAACTTACAAGATACAATTACCCTTAACTTTATGTCAAGATTAGAATGGAGAGAGAAGAGCTGGACCTGCAGTTGTTAACTCTCTCCTGTCCTGCAATATCAGGAATGGTAAATGGGTACGTTTTTTTTTCCCAATCTCAGTGGCCAAAAATGAGCACAACTGAAGAACTCAAAAATGAACTGGGAGTACTACAGAAATCGGTAATCAGACTATTCTCGTGAGAACATCATAAAGAAATGGGAAGGTTATGATCTGACCAGGTAAAGTTAGGAGTATGCAGCTAGTGTAAGACACGCACACGAATGCAGCAGATCAGGATTTCTGCAGAACTTGGGGACCGGCCCCTTTGGCCAGGAATACTGTCACTTCAGGTGTGGAATACTTTGCTCTTTTCTACAGATCAAGCGACATTTCAAAAGTTAAAAAGGTTCTGACACCTTTCAGGGCCAAACAGGCACTCCCGGCTGAGGCACATTCTAGTAGACTGAAGTCAAGTTGTCCTTTCACCTTGAGAACAATTCCTGGCAACCAAAGGCATCACGAATGTGACCCAGCTCTGCTTGTGTTCAAAAAACAAAACAAAACAAAACAAAACAAAACAAAACAGAAAAAGACCCGTTAATAATGATGCGGTCCACTGGTTTATGCCCAAGACACTGAACCTGAGGGTAGTGGCTATTTCCAAGAGATGATCTGTGCCCGAAGGAAACACATAACCTTTCCCCCAGTTTGTCTTTTGAGGTTCAACTACCTTGAAGTCACCTCTTTATACCAGCGGCAACACCCCAAATTAGCCTCCATTCACAGATTATCTCTGATGCAGCCTCCCTGGGAAAACTTAAAAGCTCATTTAACGAGAGGAACCTGCTGCCAAGAAGTTGGCTTGGGAGGACGGCAGTAATTAAATGATGATAATATTTGGGCTCTTGCAGGTATAACAAAGGCTCCTTTCTTTGTCTCAGGTGGGGACATGTTAACACGTTGCCTCTGTCTGGGAAAGGAGGTAGACAGGGAGGAAAGAAACCATTGTGGGGGTGTGAGAAAGGGGAAGAGGAAAGCGTGGGGCGGGAGGGGAGGCTGACTCCTGAGGTCTGAAAGGAGAGATTGATATTAATATTCATCAGAGATGGGCCCTGTGGCATTTCAGCCGAAGACAGAATAGGTGCGAGATGGAACAAAGCCATGTTCTTTGTTAAACGGTTTATTGTCTGTGGGAGGAGGGGCAGGGAGGAGTGCCAGGTTTGGAGAGGAGACTAAGGGAAAGAAGAATAAAAAGAATTGCCCTAGGAATGCTGCATTTGAATAAATAAGTCTCAAGTGTACATTTGGCCAGAGCTGGAGGCTGCTAAGATCTCAGTGGCAGCCTCGTTCACAGTCTTGCAGTGGTGGGAAGAAATGGGAAGAAGGACATTTGAGTCCTAATAACCAGCTTTTCCTCTTTCTAGTTGTGTGCTCTCACGTAAGTTGCTAAACCATCAACCATGCATCTAGGAATGGGAAGCTGCCTGACCACCCCATGTGCACTTGCACAGGGCCACGCTGCCGCCCTGCGGGTCTGGGTGCATGAACACGTCTGTGACGTGCTGTCTGCTCGAGTGTGTGCTTGTCTCATGATTCGAGTTGATCCAGGGGTCGGTATGATGGATGCATCCTGCAGATCTAACAAGTAAATTTGTGCCACTTCCTTCAGCTAAAGCAATTTCATCTGTTCAGCCCACAAAGAGGACAAGTGGCGTGCGCAGTCCAGGGCTCAGGGCCAGGGCTCCAAACATGGGAAGGGGTCTGTATTCCTCGTTCATTGCTGCCTGACGTGGATGGATTCCATGTGGGAAGGCTGAATCCCAGCTCTACCCATCTCTGTCTTTCTCTCTATTGGAATTTAACTCTGGGTAGGACGATCTGAAACTTAGAGGATCATGGTGCCATCAAAGACCAGGTTGCTGCTTGCAGCATTTGTCAAGGTTCTCCGTGTTGGAGTTAGGAGTGGGCAGGGCAGTAGAAAAGAGGGTAGAAACTTAGCCAGAGCATCCTCTCCTATTGAAGAAAAGCACATTTGACCTGGGCTGAGCATCAGATCCAGCACTGCTTGCTTTTAAGTGGTCATAGGAAAAAGAAGTCGGGAAATCCCAGCACAGGAGGACTAGGGTAGGGATGGGAAGGTAGGGAGGAAAGAAGGAGAGGTGGGGTCTTCCTTATGCTTCCGTTACTGTTATTTTTTCTGATTATAAATGTAGCATGTATACATTATAGAAAACTTAGCAAATACAGAAGAATTTAAAGAAGGAATTTAAAACACTCATAATACCAAAATTAAACACCATGAACCTCTTGGAGAATTTTGTCATTTTATATCCTGCATTATTTTTCTCATAATAACTGTTTTCCAAAGACATTGCAAAATCTGCAAAATCATGGTGTTTTTAAAAGTCAGCTGATTCATATTTCATTGTATGGGTAAAAAAATACAGGTTATTTAAGCATTCCCTAATGCTACATACTTAGGTTTTCCCCATAGCTCACAAGAAAAACGCCAATGCACACCTTTGCGCACACACTGTGTGTGCGTATGAATATACAGCTATTTTCTGAATGTGTGTTCTTAGAACTAGAATTATTAATTCTTGATTCTCTTCCAAATCCTAGGAGGCAGAAGTGTTTTGGAGAACAGTCTTAGCGTCACACAGAGGGGGCTCCAAAATCTCAGCTTTGGGACGCAGGGTAACTCACGTACTTCTCTGGCTCACATGAATGCAGGTGTGCGTGGTGTGTGATGTGTGTGTATGTATTTGGCATGTAGGTGGGGTATGCGGGGTACGTATTTGTGGTGTGTGGTGCAGCGTGTGTATGGGGTGATATGTGTGATGTGTGTTGCATGAGGTATGGGTGGTGGGTGTGATGTGTTTGTGGTTTGTGTGTGGTATGTAATGTGTGATGTGTATGGTGTGTGCATATTTGTGGTATGTGTATATGGTGTATGTGTGTGCGGTGTGTGTGTCTCGCTAGGGGAGGTGGCGTCTCGGGTGGTCCCCTGAATTTCTCTGACCCGCCTGGATCCTGGGACGAACCTGCCGGGCCGCTGTGCTCATGCTTACACGAGTGTTCAATGCCTGAGGTGTGCCCCCCCCACCGAGGGAGACCTGCTGACAGAGCCTGGGACCCCTGGAGGATGGGGAAGGCGGAAGGTCAGGCCTTCCTCATTCTGACACATGGGAGGGGACCTCCTGATTTTCTGGAGACTATAAATGACAACCATTTCCCCCTTGGTCCCCTGGCTCCCTCGGGGACATCTGGATGAGACCTCTTAAGATCTCACTAGCACCTTTGGGGAGAAAGGCTCCATGAACATTGTGAGTGGCAGCCTGGGCCCCAGGTAGAGGCAGAGGGTGGCGGTGTTCCTCCCGCATGTCCGGGGACAGCGGTTCCCTCACCTGGCTCACTCACCTTGAGCATGGTGGGGCAGGTGGGGATAGTGCGTCGGGCCTCACGTGGTTTCATTCCACACTCAGCCGTGTTGCGGCTGGTTTTTGCTCCTGAGCTCGGTAGTGAAGGAATGAGTAATTACTCCAAACACAGTGTTTCTAGAGAAGGAGAGAGGCCAAGATCTGAAGGAGAAAATGGTCTCCTCAGCCAAGTCCTTCCCCGTATTTATTTCCAAGGACACGTGCAAAGGGTTGGGGCCGTTTGCTAACTTCTTTAACAACTTCCATATAGGTCAGCTGTTTTCAGCTGACCTTTGCACTCAGCAAACAAGCAGCTTTGGGCAGGTGTTTTCACCTGACCCTTCATTCACCTGCTCACGTTCTTTCCATCCGTCCATCCTTCCTTCTAGGCCCAGCCCCCACAGTGCCGCATCCTTCTAACTTGTGTAAGGATGCTGAAGCTCTGCACCCTTGATAGGGAATGGGGCCTTTTTGTCACTGGAAAGAAATATCCCCCAGTAGAAATGAACAAATCGGCACTTGGATTTGCCTACTGGAGTGACAAGTGATTCAGGCTTCCCTAATCTGTTTCCACCGGGCAGCCCATGAGTATGGGATAGGGTCACTGAGGTCACCTGCGAGAGCCTGCAGAAGCCTCTCCTGGCCTCCTCCTGGAGACTCCGTAGACTTGACATTACAGCTTGTGCTACTCTTATGCTGGTCACCAGCCAATAGCACCAGGCATCTTCTAAGGCCACACACTGGCATTTGCTCACCTCTTTGGTTACTTGGAACTGGCACGACAGTCCTTTGACTCCTATTCTGACACTGGCAGGTCCACATATGCACATAATCTGTGTGCAGGTAACAGCTGTCATTTTCCTCCCTAATATGGAACCTGGATTACTGATACTCATATAGTAGATTCTGTCCTCAGAATGTACACACAGTCCAGTCCCCGACTTGACAATGGTTTGACTTAATGATTTTTCTACTTTATGATGATGCGAAAGCCATATGCATTGAGTATGTCTGGATAAACACATCGTAAGTTGAAAATATTATTCATTTATCCAGACATAACCTCATTGTAAGTCGAGAAGCATCTGTGTATGTAAAGACAGGACCACCCTGTACAGTCAACAGTATTGTTCACTGTTAAATTGTATCCCATTAAAATTTATGTCAATGTCCTAACCCCTAGTATCTCAGAATATGAACTTATTTGGAAATAGGGTCATTGCAGATATAATGAGTTAAGTTAAGGCCACACTGGAGTAGGGTGGGCTCCTCATTCATACAACTGGTATTCCTCTGAAAAGAATGCCACGTGAAGAGACACACAGGGAGAATTCCATGTGAAGACTGGAGGTAAGATGCCTCAAGCCAAGGAACAAACGGAGGCTGGGAGAGAGGCCTGGAATAGATCATTTCCTGGCAACTTTGCAGGAAGCATGGCCCTGAAAACCCCTTGACCTTGGACTTCTAGCCTCCAGAACTGTGAGACAATACATTTCTGTTGCTGAAGCCACTCAGTTTGTGGTATTTTGTGATGGCAGCCCTAGGACCTGATACATTCATCATCACCCAGTAGCTCAGAAGTTTGGTAGACCATTAAAGAACTCTCTCTTCCGCCCGTACCTCTGCTTTATAAAGAAAGCAGAGGAAAGAGTCAGGCCCATTTTGTAGATGGAGAAACTAGAAAATGAAATGATTTATTTCACATTACTTTCTTATGAAATTTTTTAAAAGGATACAGCAGAGAAAAGTTAACCCTGGCAGCATGCTAATTGTCTGTCACCTGTTAACCTCATACCCAATGCTACTGACTGTCTTAAAGTTAGGCCTTTGGGATACCCTGTTTTTTGGAAGTGAACTGGCCACATGTGAGTGACCAGTCAGAGGGTACTGAATAGTACACCAAGCCAAGTCCCACTAGAATGTCGCAGGACTGATTTATGTAAAACCTGCCAATAGAGAAAGGTGTGTCCGCCTAAAGTATTTATTTTTAATGCCATGAATTGCCAAAGAATGCTTTGATTTTTTTGTTGTTGTTGTTAAGTAGTTTTCACCCTGAAAGGGGAACTCCCTGGGCTCCCAAATTCATGTGCACATACCAGAATTACATTTCAAGTGCAGGCACCAGGCACCAGGGATTAAATTTACAAGACTCTAAAAACAAGCTGCAAGGTACAGAAAACAGAGCAGAGCTCTGGAGTCCAGAGATGCCAGTGGAGTTCCCGCTCTGCTCCCTCTTAGGCAAATTCATTAATGCCTCTGGGTCTCATCTCAAAATGGGATGACCAACACACCAAGTTCCGGAGGGTTCCAATGGAATCATGTATATGGAAGTGCTGAATAAAGTACAAAGTCACTAAGCAGTACAAGTGATTCAATCTTAGGGTGGAGAGAGGACAGTTACAGCTCAGAATTCTGGGGCAGCCTGACACCTGGGAGGACCCCAGTGTTGACCCCTGAGCTCACCTGGAGAAGGTGCTGGATAGTAGCTTGGTCAGAAGCTCTGAGCTGGATTTCTGCCTTGAAGAGAGGATTATGAAAGGACTCAGCAGGGGTCAAAACTATAGATTTTTTGCAAAAATGTGGCATGTATGCTCATTTTCTGGGGAGAGAACCCATGGCTGTAGGGGTCTATGACCCATCCAGTCTCCCTCCCAAAAGTTAAGGACCCCTTCCTTTGAAAGGGTGTGGAGGGGGTCTCACAAGAATGGAAGCAGGGCAAGGAGCCGGAGTACCTTGAAATAGCTGCAAACAATAAACCTTGAGACTTGCATTCATCAGATCAAATCAAATCAGCAACTCTCTCTTCCCATTTTCTACACCTTCCTGCACACCCCGCCATGCCTCTCCCTGCAGCAAGCAGCCTTTCCAGGACTCCTTTATTCCCCTAAGTCTCTACCAGTTTTTTGGGGGAAGGAGGGGCAGGTGACACTAGAGTATGCAGTGTCACTTGCCTCATAGGTACGCCCCCTTATGGGAGCTGGGCATTCTCTGGACACCTGTAAGAGACTCTGGAGAAGTGACTGATGTCAGAGTGGAACCTGAGAGGCAGACTGCTATGGCCACTGCCCCACATCCCATCCTCCCAGGAAGATGTGAGAGAAAGAACCTGAACAGGATGGGGTGTGCATTTGAGAGCTAGGAGGATGCAGGCTGGAGGTGGAGTGGGCAGGGGGAGGGAGGAGGGGAAGGAAAGTGAGAGGGCCGTGACTCACTCTGAAAGAATTGGGTTGTTGGACCTCATAAATTCTCAAGGGCTGGGAAAACCTCAAATTTAGCTAATAGAGAACATTGCTTTCCTTTATAAAGCACAGCCAAATGCATTTAACTTCTACTTAAATATTGCCAGCAAGTAGCGTTCAGTTCTTATAATAAAATCCTCCTTTAAGGTCACCCTCAAAATGTCCCGACTGTCCCTTTGAGGAGCTGCATTCAGTGATAATGTCTTAACGCAGCAAGACATCTTACTGCTAATTATACTGCCAATGCGCAGTGTAATTCCTCTGTCAGGAAAACAGAGAGAAAAAGACAGACCTTCGTTCTTCCAGAGCTATTTTGTCATCCTGTGTTTATAGCACTACTGTACATATATGATCCCCTCTTTGGCAGTCTGCCTCCGGGCTTACCTGTCCAGCAGCCATTCAGCCAAGCCCAACGATGGCATTTATCAGTGGAAAGCAGTGGCTTAGTAACAACAGCAACACAAAGAGCAAGAACAAAACATATTCTTTGTTCACTCCCCTGCTGCTACGCTACATCATAATTACGGTTTCATACAGCCTCTGTCTTTCTTTTGTCTCACTTCAGGTGACAGTACAGAAAGCGAATGATGCTTTCACTCTCCTATGCCTTCCTGTTAAAATATATATAGAGTTTGTAAACTGACAATTACCAGAAACTAAAGAATACTTTATTATCTAAACTAGTTATCGTTGTCATATTTAGTCTAACAATAGGAAAGTTTCAACCTCCCTCCTCCATGGAAGCTGTCTAGGAAAACACATCTCAACAATTTGAGAAATTCTCATGCCATGGGTGTTCCTGGCTTCCTGATATTTTCTCACTCCTGTTCCTCTCCACCTCCACCCCCGCCTTAATGAATATTCAGCCTGCATCCTTCAACCAGGATTTTGAATAGGATGCTTCCTGTTTTTCCTATTAAAGATTAACTGTTGTCCTGGGTAAAGGGGATTGTTTAGTAAGAACTTGCAGCTGGGAATTCCTGTTTATTTTTTATTGTGACCCTGGTCCTGGGGACAACATATATCTCACAGTTGCAAATAATGCCTTGTATATTCCAAGGGCTCTGTTAGCCCCGACTCTAAATTGCAATTTTTTTTTTTTCCACCTACCTCCCTCTCCCATCTCACTGCGAGCAATTCAAAGGCAGGAACTAGGTCTTATTAATTTTTTTTCTGGTACCCAGAACAGAGCAGAAGCTCAATAAAATTTGTTGAATGGATGGAAAGGTATAGAGATTATATATTCCAGAGAGAGGAAAAGTGGTCATATCATTCATCATTTTCTTTAGGCTAAAAAAGGATAAGGAGAAATGAAGAGTCATTTGTACCCATTGTGTGCACTTTTTGGCAAAGTAGTGATTATTTAGGCATGTTACAGCATGAACCATTGGGCCCAGAAATTAGGTTTTATTATTTTTTTCCAACAGTGTATTTTTCCACAATACACTTCAAGAGCTTCACTCAAGCTCTTAGTAACTGGTACAGATTTACTTGGTTACAGTGGATCCGTGGATGCTGGCTGTTGTTCATTATTGTTGTGTGCCTCTGAAGTCAATAGCTGAAGATGTTTTGTGAACCCTTTGGTAGTTGTTACCTGGGTACACTGGGACTATGTCAGAAGAATTAATTTACGAGCAGGTGATGGTTTTTTCACTTTATAGGGAATTGTGCGCAAACGCATGTTTGGAAGAATGATTCCCCCAAAGTTGTTTATAAATATGTGGCTATGTGTCATTTCAAGCATGTTGCTTTTTGATCTATGGCTTGGGCTTCATAGGATTAGCCATGATGAAAGATCTGGGAGCCCCTTCACAATTAAAAGGAGTTCCTAAAGTTTTTTTTCGTAAAGACTTGTGGATAGTGTTTTGCATTTGCCACCTGGGAGAAGAGATATAAACACCTTGGTATATTTCCTTAGTACTCATTTTTAAGGGCTGCAAATATACTTTAAAACAAACATGATTTGTCATGAATTCTTAAACCAAGCCTGGGAAATAGTAGATACGTTTAACATTTACCGAAACCCTTCAGTAGCTTCCTGTCACCCTAGGGAAAAATTCCTCCACAGCCTGCCCTTTCTCAAGCACTAAACCTCCAGTTAAACCAAACTATTGCAGGTTTAACCTCCTGTGTACTCTTGCCATCAGCCTTTTGTGCATGCTGTTCCTTCTTCCAGGGTTACCTTTCCCTATCCATCCCTCCCCACTCTTGGTCCTCCTTTAAGGTGAGAAACTTAAATGTCACCTCCTGGGACAGCTTCCTGATTCCTACACCAGGTTTTGTCCCTTGCTATTTACTTCTTCACAGAGGGAATTACGCAGAGAAATTAAGACTCCCTGATGCAAACATTTCCGGAGTAATCACATTTTTAGTTACTTTTGATATAAATAGGAAATATTTGAGTTCAGGGCTGTCCTCTTTGTGACAACCCATGTCTTTCTATTTATGTGTTTCAACTGATATTCTGTCAAAAGTTGTTGCCAAAATTGCATTCTATAATAAAGGAGCCAGGAAGAGCCTGTCCAACATCTTGACTGGTAGCTTGGATGGTTTAGTTTGGTCACATGACCTTGGCTGTCCAGGGAAAAAGTAAGTCACCCCTACCCTTCACTCCTTCCTCTGGGTAGTTTAACATGTTATCAGTAGTTTCACCATAATTAAGATTCCTTTTTTAGGAACATCAGAAGATGGTATGACTTTTCTGATTTTATTAGAACATTCTTTTAGTTAATGTTACTTAATTAAGCAGTTAGCATGCGGAGGCTGAGAAGCCTCTTGGTTATATAAGCTGCTTTATGATGGTATTATTTTAATCACATTACGTATTTGTTATTTGATATTCAGAATGGCAGAAGGGTCAAGAGGGCAGATTTTGAAGAAGACGATGCCACTTTTGACATGTAAATGAATATGTCTGCGGCTCAGTTGTCTATGCGATGGAAATGACAACAGTACCCACCTAGTAGGATTATTGTAGGGGTTCACTGGGAGTAGCTGGTTTTGATTCTTCTTTATTGTTTACTATACTATGTTGTGAAAAGAATTAAGAAGGAAGCAAATTTGGTCAGTTATTCACTCCATAGCACTCTGATCTCTATAATCCTGCGTCTCAATTTCCCATCTGTCTGTTGAAGAACACGAATGTCCCTAGATGAGACTTAAAGACTCTCAGAGCTGTAACATTTTTTCATCTGCCTGTGGGAAAAACTGGAGGAGGTCTCAACAGTTTGTAATCCCCCAAGCGCAAAGGAATTCTAATTCCTTAAAAATTCCATTCTGCTAGGACTATTAAAAACCATTCTGTAGAAATACTTGACTTGGACGCCATTATATATTTAGATGACGAAGTTGTCGGTATCATAATTTATAATCTGATAGCTGCTTCCTGTGCCAAACTCTGAGTTTGTTTATTAATCCTGGAAACCATTATAGTCAAGTTAATAGGAAAAAGGAGATCCCTGAACTCAGTGTACTTGGAAATTCCAGAAAACAGCCCAGAGTTAGTAACTGGCTGCCCCCAGGTAAAATCACAGCAGTGATGAGAACCTCTCTGAAATGCCCCGCCCCTCGTCCTTTGCTTAGTTATTTATGTTCAAGTGACTTCCTTAGGACCATGTCCTTGTAAGACGGATTAGTGTAAGAATATATTTATTATAGGAAATTTGGAGGAAGAGGGTTTAATTTTACAAATTTATAAAGAGGCAATCAATTTGTCCCTAGCCTGAGATATGTTATATTTGCTACGGAAACGTGCTTAACTAAGAGTTAGCAGATTCTGTTAATTTGAGGAGGATCCAAACGTTTAAACAGAAGATTTGAGCTGACTCACAACTAAATCACTTCTTAGGAATTACTTCACCCATTATGGGATGTCTCATTTTGTTTACTGGAGGTATCAAATGGCTAATGAAAACAGTTGACATGAATGGAGTTTTCACAGTTAGGCTTTGGCAAAATGAAGACTAGAAGATTTTTCTGCCTTGCAGTTTTGGCATCATGGTGAATGGGGTAAGCCGTGGGAAGAATTTTGAAGAGTACCTGGCATACAGATGGTTCTCAAAAACTGTTAGGCAATGTTATTATTATCATTAATAGAGAGGCTTGACTCTATGATTCGTGCTAGAGATATCTACTAGTCAATATAAATCTAGGTCTCAAGAAGTTACAGCTGTCCACTTTCCTCTAAGGTTTCGATGGAATCTGCAGAAACTGCTGTCCGCTACCCTTTCTCACTTAGCCCCTTAATTTAAGGAAACCAGTTTGTTTAAATATCTCATAGGGATCTGCCAGCAAGACCAGAAGTCAAGGTTTCTATCATTATGGAAGCAGGTCTCTCTGGAACATTTTTATTCTTAAAAAAAAAAAAAAAAAAAAAAATCATGTGTTTTTAACCATCTAAGAATACACATTGAAATTTAGAGGATTATCAGAACAGAAGCAAAGATTGTAAAAAAGCATATTGTTGGTAAAATAGGCACACGAAAATATATATATATATATATATATATATATATATATATATATATATATATATATATCAGAAAATGGAAAAGGTCTCAAGTGTCTGCATTAGGAGGCTTCGGGAAGCTGGGGAAACCCATTTCCTGACCGGTGGTTTCTGGAAGAGGAACCAGAGCCAGGCCTTACTCATAGCCTTGGCCTCAGTCCCACACATCCTTCCCTCCCGCCAGCCTGGTGGCCTTTGCTTTAATCCTACAGTTTCAGCTCAGTCATTAGCCCTTCCCGTGACCTTCACCCCTGACCTGGATGTGATCATCCTTCTTTTATGCTCTCATAACACTGCCAGCATGCAAAACACTTCTGTCCTCCTTTGATTAAGGTCAACTCTCCTTACTTTATAGTTTCCTTCATGGCAAAGTCTCTTTGTTACTCATTTTTATATTCCTGTGCTTAAACCAGTATCTTGTATTTAGCAGGTACTTAAAAAATGTATTAAATGAGGCTGGACATGGTGGTCGATGCCTATAATCCTAGCATTTTGGGAGGCTGAGGTGGGAGGATTGCTTGAGGCCAGGAGTTTGAGACCAGCTGGAGCAAGAGCAAGATCCCGTCTCTACAAACAATAGAAAAATTAGCTGGGCATTGTGGCATGCACCTGTAGTCCCAGCTACTTGGAAGGCTGAGGCAGGAGGATTGCTGGAGCCCAGAAGTTTGAGGTTGCAGTGAGCTATGATGATGCCGCTGCACTCCAGCCTGGGAGATAGGGCAAGACCCTGTTTCCAAAAAAAAAAACAAACCAAAAAAACCCCTAAAAGCACATATTAAATGAATGAATAAAATAAAAGTAAAATAAAATAAAATGGTATAACATTTATCTTGGTACCCTATATAAATTAGGTACTCAATAAAAAGTAGCTATGATTATGATGACAATTTCAGAGCTAAATTATGAAGTATATTATTGCCATGCATTAAGTTTCTCAACTGGTATCTGAAATATAACTTTAGGTGAAGAATTTTAGCCTTCTAGATCATATTTTTAAAAAGTTATTAAACAATGAAAGTCTAAATATATAGCAGAATTTTTCTTGTATGTTAAACTATCCAGAATATGCTCCTGAACACATTTCTTTTCCCAAATAAACTAATTTTATTCTCTTTGTTATGAAAATGCTAATGTTACTTATAAGAATTTTAAAATAGACAAAACCATGCCTAGATTTATCATCAGGAGATAACCATACCAATATATAAATCTTGTTTTCTGTGCAAGATTCTTTTTCTTTTTAACACAGTTGTGATTCATTCATTTATTCATTTAACAAATATTTGTATGTACCAGGGCTGTGCTCTGACTGTGTATATTGTGATTACATAGAGAATATAATTTTGTATCTAATTGTTCAGTTAATATGACAAACATTTGCCAATATTATTCAAAACTCTTTGTAAATATAATCATGCTTTTTTAAAACTAAGCATCCTGTAGTTGATCATTTTGGTGGACCTTAAATACTAAAATGCTGCAATGTTTTGGATGTTTAGAAAGCTTTGTTTAGGAAAGATTCCCAGATGTAGATTTACTGGGAAGAAAGCAATGAACATTTTAAGACTGTTGATGCATTTGCCAACTTGCTTTTCTAAATTAGGTACAAATTAACTGACTTGAGAGATAGAAACATGGAAAAAAATGTAGAAAATGTTACTATATGGAAAACATAGAAAAAAACATAGAATATGTTTTTTAGATATAGAATATAGAAAATATAGAAAAAAAGTATTCCTCAATATTAAGGTTTAAATGGCAAAACAGCGAGCGAGGAGGTGACGTACAATCCAACTCAGTCTGTCAAATACTTGAAATTCATTTGGAGTTGCCAGTTTGTCTGGAGGGTCTGACCACGCTTAGAGAGAGCAGGAAGCGTCTGGTGGAGGCGCCTTGTTGCTAATCCAGTGTCTCCTAAAAGCACAGAACCTTGGTAATTTAAGCAAGATGTCTCTTTGGTATGCCTAGGGCACCTAACACCATGACAAAGTGAGACAAATATAGCAAATTGAACACACACAGCGGTTTCATGTAACAAGTAAAAGCAACGTTTCTTTAAAGGCTTAGAATTTCTTTCATGTTAAATATACTTTTTAAATTTTTTTTTATTTATTTTTAGACAGGAGGAACTCCAGGCTGAAGCGAGCAGTGTAATATAATCCCGTATTGTCTTGTCTTGAAGGAAATTAGCCAAGGAATTGATTCACGTTTAAGCCGTGACATTCCAGGAACCTTTTAAGCTGACTACAGGGAAATAATATTTTCTGAGAGTAATTTTGGCCAAAAGAGACACAAACTCCTGAGGCAGAAGAGGCAGACATTACCGGCATGTTTCAATTCAATTACGTTTGTTCTCTGTCTCCCTTCTCTCTGATATATGATACAGTACACATTTAGGAAATTTAGGTGACTTCAGTGATATTTGAAGATTTTCCTTACAACTGGCAACTGAGTATCAAGCTCAGAAATGCAGCTGTGATTAAAGAGTTAGAAGATTTACCTGTCTGGCTCTTGGAGCCCTTTCTCAAGGCATGTTCATAAAGGCTCAGTGTTTAGCTAACTTTTGTAAATGCAAAGATTTATCATGCCTTCACTGACTGGTTACAAGTGTTATACACATGAGGTCATGATCTCAATCCCCATATAACACAGTTAATTGTGCTCTATTTCATAACCACACTATTCCATCCTCCGTTAAATTTGTGCCCGTAAGGAGAGAGCAATGAGGTAGACCCTGGGAAGGAAGAAACATGGAGGTAGAAACTTCTAATTAACTCCCTAGTATGTAGCATTCATTTTACAAGAAAGACCCACTAAGAGAGTAATAATAGAGCCCTCATCATAAATTCATCACCAATGTGGGAGGAAAGAACTGCATTAATGTTGGACCACATTTATGTGTCTGAAAGAGAGAGTTCATTTCAAATTATGATATATAAAAACACTATATACAAATAAAAGCATATTGTCATTAAGCTTTGTATTTCTTATCTAGCAAATTCAGTCATTCATCAATAAATATTTATGAAGGGCCTATTATGTGCCAAAGTTCATGCATGAAAGGTTAATTTCTTTCTTTTATCTAGAAAGGGTTAGGAGACACAACCTTTAGTAAGTCATAAAACCAATTATCTTAGTCCATATGGGCTGCTATAATAAAATACCATAAACTGGGTGGCTTATACACAACAGAAATTTATTTCTTACAGTTCTACAGGCTGGGAAGTCCAAGATCAAGATGCCAGCAGATCCGGTATTTGGTAAGGACTGTCTTCTTCTTCTTCTTCTTCTTTTTTTTTTTTTTTTGAGACAGAGTCTTACTCTGTCACCCTGGGTAGAGTGCAGTGGCATCATTAGAGCTCACAGCAACCTCAAAATCCTGGGCTCAAGTGATCCTGTTGCCTCAGCCTCCCAAGTAGCTGGGACTATAGGCATGTGCCATGATGCCTGGCTAATTTTTCTGTTGTTAGTAGAGACGGGGTCTTGCTTTTGCTCAGGGTGGTCTCAAACTCCTGAGCCCAATCAATCCTCCTGCCTCAGCCTCCCAGAGTGCTAGGATTACAGGCTTGAGCCACTGTGCCTAGCCAGGACTGCCTCCTTGTTTCGTCTTCATGTGGTGGGAGGGGCAAACAAGCTCCTTTGGGCCTTTTTCACGAGGGCACTAATTCCAGAGCCCTCATGACCTAGTCACCTCCAAAAGGCCCATCTCCTAATGCCATTACCTTGGGGATTAGGTTTTAAAATACGAATTCTGGGGGGACACAAACTTTCAGACCATAGCATCAACTGAAACCCTGTCAGCTCATCAGAACTAGGAATGACTTGGCTATGTTAATATATGGGTCTCTTGCTCAGGGAGCAACTACACTTACATATTAGCAATCTGTACCAGGTAATTGATTCCCTGGGAATAGATAAGGCCAATTAAAATTATTAATAGATAGAGTGAAAAGAAAAGTGGGCTGGATATGGGAACTTAGAGAACCAACATTCCAGGACGTCAGATAAGAAGACATTGAAGATACTTAGAAGGAATGACAGAAAGGTAACCACTCCTCCTCTTCAAATCAAACCAAGGTTTTGCTATGTTAGAAATGGAGGGTAGAGCTCCTCCTTTGAAAGGGCAACTTGACCTAATCAAAGATTTGACTTTTCTTGGGGACTCTGTTTCTAGAGATCAGTGTCTCTCTTCTGCCATCTTAGGGAGACTTCTCCTGTTGAGTTCTGATTGAATTGTGTACATCTGACACATTAGTTCCCTATAGCATGGCTGAAATACAGCAACTATATGTCCATCAGACATCTCTAAATTCAAGGGCAGCTTCTTTCAAACTCTCCCCCAGTCAGTAGTAATAACACGGTGAGTGATGTTCACTAGGGCCACCTGGGTAAATGCAACCACAAGTACACGGGATAAAATAAATGGTTAAAAACCTATGTTACATGTTAAACTATCATAGACACAAGGAAAGGATCTTCTTGGAAATAATTTTATTCTGCCCTGAGAGTAAAACATGATCATTATAACAAAGTTCTGGCAAATCTCCAGATTTCAGAGACAAAGATGAGATTCTAAACACACACTTGGCTCTTTTTGTTTCTCAGTGAAATGACAAAACAATGTAATTTTAAAAATTGTATAGATTGCTGATGAAGAGAGAAGGGATCCACTCTGTTGGATTTCTCAATGGATTTCCTGCATTTCTGTACCTCTTACAAGCTGAGGGACTGACCACATTTGTGCCGGACTATCTTTTCAAGAATGTTTGTGTAGCAAACAGTCTTGGATGATAGAGATAGCATCACCCTACAGAAAACAGGGCAGGCATTATAAAAGATTCAGGTTCCCTAAACTCAGTGTTCCTCTCCTGTAAAAGGAGACACCTGGTCCTCTTACTATCACTCTGTGGGATTTGAAACTTGGAGAATCAGTATAAGATAAAGATAATACTCTAGCTACTGCTATTGCTGTAATAAAGTTCTTTGTCTCTGACCCAGGAGTCTCATGTCTTCTGTCGACATCCATGAAACTTGGCAGGTTAACCTGCTGACCTGCAAGTACAGTAAAATCTCAGGGATTTTTGCAATTCTTGACAGTGTTGCTGACATGGAATGGGATGCCAACAGAGACATGGTTTTCTAAAAAAGGAAGAATCCTATGAGCCAATGAATGGGATTTTAGGGAAGTCCATGGGAATCACCAGTGAACATATTGACCACTATTTTTTATGAATGCCTGCTTCAAATCTGCTTTTGGTTTCTTTAGTTGTTTCTGTTCTAGATTCTTGAGTGGAATTCATAGTTAGTGATTTTTGATATTTTTAAATAACAAAGGCATTAAGCCTATGAATACGTCTTCCCCCAAATCCAGACAGCAGCATCCTCCACCACTGGAAATGGCCATGGAATTCCTGCAGCTTGCCAACAGGGAGGATGGAAGGAAAATGGCTGGAGTTCAGTAGCTAGAGTTTGCATGAGAATGGATTCCCTATACACTGCTGGCTCACGGGAGAGCATCAGAAACTCCAGGAAAGTTTAAGGGATTTCAGACAGAAGGAACCATTGCTTGGCTTACCAGGATTAACTGGGAATTCTAAAAGCCTCATAGAGAAGTTCCATGTATACAACAAGGTCTGTCTGGAAAGTATCCAGCCATTATTAATGCAACGAGAATGGTTAGCATGACACCGATGTAACCTGGCAGCCACGGAGAGTGGACTGTAATGAGTATGTGTGAACAATGATGATGTCACTGTACTAGTCAATGGGGCACTAGATGCCATTGAGTGAGCATGTGTACTGCATGGCCGTCACATTCAAAATGGGTGAGTAGAGCAACGAGTCTGCATCAAATTTTGCATTAAGTTTGAATATTCTTCTGTGGAAACTATTGGGATGATTCACAAGGCTTTCAGGGACGATGCAATGAGTGCAGTGCAAATAAAAGTGTGGCACAAACGCTTCAAAGATGGTCGAGAATCTGTTGAAAGTGATCCATGTTCTGGAAGGCCTGCGACAGGAACACCTGAAAATGTTGAACGTGTAGGGGTTAGGTTAAGAGACGCTGGCAGAACGGTGTGAGGTCCCAAGGTGCCTACTTTGAAGGGGACTAAGGAGTCACGGTCCTATGTACAATGTTTCTGGTATCTTGTATGTTCTTCAGTAAAGGTATCTATTTTTCACATTACATGGCTGGATACTTTCCGGACAGACCTTGCATGTGTGCAATGGCCGGGCAATGGCTGGGGATGTGGTGAGTAGGCGGGTGGGCCTGAGAGCAGCCCCTCTGCGTGACATGGGCAGACGAAGGCGTCCTGTCATTCAGGTTACGATTGAGCATGAAAGTCCCAGCAGGGTCCAACCGGGTAGATCCAGCTATGTTGCAGCAGGAACCAAGTGTGGGGTCAGCAGATAAACCTCTGGGAGACTCAGATCCCTTCCGGGGATAAGAGACGGAGAAGCAGGAGGACAACTTTCAATATGTTTGATACCATTGCCTGAATTTGTACTTAAAACCAAAAGTGAGAGCGATACCGAGTTGAAATGGGGATATAGGAGCTAAATTCGATTCCATTATAGACACGAAGACAAAGTTACATGTTTAAACACCTGAGTTGCAAGGTTTAAACCTGCTATATCTTAAACGCATTCTTAATCCTGTCTCCCACTGACTGTTTTTTCCTCCTCCCCGGTGCCTTCAGTCTGTGTCCACCAGCTGTTCTGGATTAGTCATTCTCCTGTGACTCATTGCCCTGCTCACCGAAGAATTTTTTCTCTGACCCCTCGTGCTCTTAAGCTACCACTGCAATTCTTGTCTCTCCTATCTAAATTTCCCACAAACGTAGCCAGTATTTTACTTATTCAATTCGTGTTCATTCCTAGGGGTCACTGTCATTTAGCTTTCGTCATCATTATTCTACTGGAGTTGAGCTATAAATTTCACACACACACACACACACACACACACACACACTCTCACACTCACACATACACACACACTACTCTCCTCTTCCCCCACCTCTCTGTGATATTTGCTAATGTTGACCAAACTCTCACTCTCCTTCTTGAAAATTCTCCTCTTTAAAATTCTTTTGTGTTCTATTTTCTCATAGGTTAAGATTGTCCGGCTCCTAACTTTTGGTAGCCCTGGTTAATTTACTCCAGGCACTGATGCTTCCCTTTTGGGTTTGCTTGTTTGACTTGAACATTAGATAGAATTGTGCTTGCTTATTTTTAAAGGTAAAGAAACAGATCACTGGCAAAGCCTAGAGCTGGTGGATGAGGTACACTGCTGCCACACTGGAGAGCCGGTGTCTGGAGCTCTTTCTGTGCAGAGTGGGAAAGCCTAACTCACCCCAGTGATTGTGCTATCTGGCAGAGACAATCAGATTTATGCATAAATGAGTCTCATGTTCCTTTTTCTTGCTTAACTTTCTCAGAAGAAAGACTGCCCAGCCTTGGAGGAGATGGAAGTCAGAAGACTGGGCTGTGGTGACCATCTGACATCGGGGTGTGTCAGCCTGTCATTAACCATGGTAATGACCCCAGTGGAGTATATTGTCCTGTTGGCACCGAAAGGGCTAGATCCTTGTTTACTCCACAGAGGGACCATATTTTGGGATCCCACTTGCTTTTTCAGGGACAACATATATTTGGGAAAACTTAACCAATTGGAGACCTCTCTGCTCTCTGATCTGGAAAGGGCATTGATAGAACGTTATTTCTGTTTGCTTTTTCTTTTTGTTTTTAACTATATTTAACAGCTAAGTAGAAACAAATGCATTTGCTCCCTGAAATAACTTCAAAAGCTGTTTCCTTAAAACACTGCTGGTGAAGCTCGTGGCTACCAGATAGAAGTGTGGCTTACCAGATGCAAGCACATGGGGTTAGAGGACAAAACCCCCAAGGGAAAAAACCCAAAAGGAGCAAAGAAACCAAAGGGCCAAACTGCTTGGTTGACCCAAATACTTGTTTATATCCATCTCAGAGGATTTTGAAATGAGATGTTCTCTCCAGGCCCTTCTGTGGTTTGTGCAAATATCCTCAAACTCAAATTATAGTGTTTACCTTTTGATAGTGAGACCAAGTGCCTGTTGAAGAACAAGGTACTGAGAGAAGGATTTCAATTGTGCAGGATGCAATAGGTCCTCAGAACTGCTATCTTATTTACCACCTTTTGGTTTTGTTATAAGAAGTAGTTGGTGATAATATTAGTTAGATATCACCATGTAACAAAGCACCCCAAATCTCAGCGACCTAATAAGAATTCATTATTACTCGTGAGTCTGTGGGCCAACTGGGCAGTTCTGCTGACTCGTATCGGGCTGGCTCATGCGTCTGTGGTCAGTGGGTAAGGTGGTTGGGGGCAGGATTGGCCAGGTTAGCTTCAGTGGGAAGTATGGCTGTGGGCTGGCTGTCAGCCAGGACAACAAGATGATGGCACCCCTTGTTCCTCATTACCCAGCAGGCTAGCCAGGCTTGTTTTTATGGTGGCTGGACAGGATCCCAGCAATGAGAGCAGAAGTAAGGCAGAAGCTCAGAACCGACTCAACATCATTCCCACCTCATTCTATTGATCAAAGCAAATGACAAGTCCAGCCCAGACTCAGGGAATGGAAAACTGCATTCCACTTCTTGATGGGAGGAGCCACGAAGTCACGTTGCAAAGGGTAGGGTGGATACAGGGAAGGGAGAAGAAATTAAGCGAAAATTTCCAATTGGAAAACCTTGGATCAAACCCATACCCCTCATTTTATATTTGGGAAATATAGACTTGATTTTTTTTTTAAAGACTTGATTTTTTTTGTTAGAGCAGTTTTAGGCTCACAGCAAAGTTGGCAGGAAGGTACAGAGACACCCCAAATACCTCCTGCACCCACACCTCCCCCATTATCAGTATCCCCCACCAGAGTGGTACATTTGTTACAGTGAACCTACATTGAATCATCATCAAAGTCTATAGCTCCCATTAGGGTTCACTCTTGATGTTGGGCATTTAATGGGTTTCAACAAATATACAATGACAGGTATCCACCATTATAATATCACTGAGAATATTTTCACTGTCCTAAATATGCTCTGTTTATTCATACTTCTCTCTCTCCTTACCCCTGGCAACCATTAATCTTTTTACTGTCTCCATAGTTTTGCCTTTTCCAGAATGTCATATAGTTGGAATTGTGCAGCATGGAGGCTTTTAAGATTGGCTTCTTTCACTTAGCAACATGCATTTAGGTTTCATCCATGGCTTTTCATGGCTTGATAGCTCATTTCTATTCAGTGTTGAATTGTCCGGATGTGTCACAGGTTATTTATCCATTCACCTACCGAAGGACATGCTGGTTGCTTCCAAGCTTTGCAATTATGAATAAAGCTGCTATAAACATCTGCATGCAGGTTTTTGTGTGGACATAAGTTTTTGACTTCTTTGAGTAAATAGCAAGAAGTGCGATTGCTGGGTTGTATGTTAAGAGTATGTTTTAGTTTTGTAAGACATTGACTAAGCTGCTTTCCACAGTGGCTGTACTATTTTGCATTCTGACCAGCAATGCATGAAAGTTCCCCTTGCTCCAGGTCCTTGTCAGCATTTTGTGTTATCAGTGTTCTGGAGTTTGTTCTTTGTGATGGGTGTGAAGTGTATATCATTGTTTGAATTTGCATTTCCCTGATGACATGTGATGTGAACCATCCTTTCATATGTTTATTTGCCATCAGTAAATCTTCTTGGGTGAGGTGTTTGTTAAGGTCTTTGACCCATTTTTTTAATTGGGTTGCTTGTTTTTTTATTTCCAAGTTTTACGGGTTCTTTGTATATTTTGCATAACAGTCCTTTATCAGATGTGTCTTTTGCAAATATTTTCTCCCAGTCTGTGGCTTGTCTTCATTTTTTTGACAGTGTCTTTTGCAGAGCAGAAGAAATTTTCAATTTTGATGAACTTTAGCCTATCAATTCTTTCTTTCATGAATCATGGCTTTGGTGTTGTATCTAAAAGTCATTTATCCAAGGTCATCTAGATTTTCTCCTATGTTATCTTCTAGGAGTTTTATCGTTTTCTGTTTTACATTTAGGTCTTTGGCACATTTCGAGTTAGTTTTTGTGGAAGGTGTAAGGTCTGTGTCTAGATTCACTTCTTTCTTTTTCTTTTTTTTCCTACATGTAGATGTCTATTTGTTTGAACATCACTTGTTAAAAAGAGTATCTTTCTTTATATTGCCTTTGCTCCTTTGTCAAAGATCAGTTGACTATATTTATGTTTGTACATTTCTGAGTTCTCTGTTCTATTCCATCGATCTATGTTTATCCTTTTGCCAAAACCACATTGCCTTGATTTCCGTAGCTTTACAGTAAGTCTTGTTTCTTTTTACTCCTAATTTCCTGAGAATTTTTATCATGAATGGGTGCTGTGCTTTATCAAAGGTTTGCATCCATTAATAATATGATATTTCTTTTTTAGCCTGTTTACGTGACGGATTACATTAACTGATTTTTGAATGTCAAACCAGCTGTACATACCTGGGATAAATTCCACTTGGTCGTGGTGTACAACTCTTTTTATACATTGTTTGGATGTAATTTGCTAATATTTTTTGAGGATTTTGGCATCTATGTTTGTGAGAGATATTGGTCTGTAGTTTTCTTGTAATGTTTTTGTCTAATTTTGGTACTAGAGTGAGTGAAGAAGTATTTCCTCTGTCTGTATCTTCTGAAAGACATTATAGAGAATTGGTAAAATTTCTTCCTTCAGTGTTTGGTAGAATTCACCAGTGAACCCATCTGGACCTGGTCCTTTTTGTTTTGGAAGGATCTTAATTATTGATTCAGCTTTTTAAATAAATAAAGACCTATTAAGATGGTCTATTTCCTCTTGTGTAAGTTTTGGCAGATTGTGTCTTTTAAAGAATTGGTCCATTTCATGTAGGTTGTCAAATTTGTGGGCATAGAGTTGTTCATTGTGTTACTTTATTATTCTTTTAATGTCCATGGGATCTCTAGTGATGTGCCACTTTCAAAAATCTTAGGAATTTCTTTCTTTCTCTCTTTTTCCTTCCTTCCTTCCTTCTCTTTCTTTTTTTTTTCTTTTTTTTTCTTTCTTTTCCTTCTTTATTTCTTTCCCTGTTAGCCTGGATAGAGGCTTATCAAATTTTGACCTATTGAAAGAACCAGGTTTTGGTTTCATTGATTTTTCTCTATAATTTCCTGCTTTCAATTTCATTGATTTCTGCTCTAATTTTTGTTTCTTTTGTTCTGTTTCTTTGGATTTAATTTGCTCCTCTTTTTCTAGTTTCTTAAGGTGGAAGCTTAGACGATTGATATTTACATCTTTCTTATTTTCTAATTATGCATTCAGTGCTGTAAATTTCTCTCTAAACACTACTTTTAGTGCATCCCACAAATTTGGATAAGTTAGATTTTCACTTAGTTCAAAATATTTTTAAGTTTCTTTTGAGATTTTTTTCTTTGAGCCACATTATTTAAAAACATGGTGTTTAAACTGCGAGTATTTTGTGATTTTTTCAGTTATTTTTCTGTTACTGATTTCTAGTTTAATTCCATCATGCTCCCAGAGCAGACATTGTATCATTTTTATTCTTTTAAATTTGTTGAGGTGTTTTATGGCCCAGAACGTGGTCTATCATGGTGAATGTTCCATGTGATCTTGGGAAGAACGTGTATTCTGCTGTTGTTGGATGAACGAGTCTATAGATGTCAATTATATCAAATTGATTGATGATGTTTTTGAGTCCAACTGTGTCCTTACTGATTTTCTGCTTGCTGGATCTTTCCATTTCTGATAAAGGAGTGTTGAAGTCTCCAACTATGATAGTAGATTGACCTATTTCTCCTTGCAGTTCTATCAGGTTTTTTAAATTGTTTTTTCTTTGGGCCCCTTGGTCAGCTGAAGTTCTGTCAGTTTTTGCCCCTGTATTTTGATGCTTTGTTGTTAGCCACATAAAGGATTATTCTATCTTCTTGGAGAATTGCCCCCTTTATCATTATGTAATGCCCCTGCTGTCCCTGATAACTTTGCTTTGAGGTCTGCTCTGTTAGAAATCAATATAGCTACTACTGCCTTATTTTGGTTAATGTTAACTGTTAGCATAGTATATATCATTCTCCATCCATTTCCTTTTTTTCTTGAGACTGAGCCTTGCTTTGCTGCCCTGGGTAGAGTGCCGTGGCATCATCATAGCTCACTGTAACCTCAGACTCCTGGGCTCAAGTGATCCTCCTGCCACAGCCTTCCAGGTAGCTAGGACTACAGGTGTGTACCACGATGCCTGGCCAATTTTTCTATTTTTTGTAGAGATTGGGTCTTGCTCTTGCTCAGGCTGGCCTTGAACTCCTGAGCTCAAGTGATATTCCTGCCTTGGCCATTTACTTTTAATATGCATATATGTATTTTTATATTTGCAGTGAGTTTCTTGTAGATAACATATAGTTGGGTATTGATTTTTATCCACCCTGATAATCTTTTAATTTTTGCATTTAGACCACTGATGTTCAAAGTGATTATTGATATAGTTCAATTAATATCTACAATATAGACTTTGTATTTATTCACCTGGCATTACAACTTCCAGATCTTTCCACATCAATCAGTACATACAGATCAGCCTAGAATTGTTTTAGCAACTGCCTGCTATTCCACAATACAAATGTACCACAATTGATTTAAGCAGTTCTGTGGTGATAGGCATTGAGGTTGTTGAATCTTTTGCCATTGTATCTTTCTTTTCAGTTCTGCGTCTCCTTCTGAACTGTTAGTGCCTTCCAAGGGCAAAGGCTGTATCTTATTCGTTTTTATTCCTCCAGAACCCTGCACAGTGCTCCGACCTTAATATTACCACTTATTAAAGAAATGAATAAAAGAACGAATGAATATAGGTAGTATGTGGGTCAATGAATTTATATTCTGGTCCTGATTTACTATGAATGGTCTCTCTAACCTTAGGCAAGTTCCATTACTTTCCGGGCTTCAGTGTCCCTACTAAAGTGAGTACATAAAATGAGATGGTGCTTCCAGCTGTGAAATCTTTCTAGGACCCTTAGAGTTAGAGTGACCCAGGAGCTGATATCCTTTTCAGCCTCAGGAACTGAGGCAAGGAAGAGTCCCTCTCCTGCTGTTGAATAGAGCTTCCTCTTACCCAGGCCACCACTGAGAGCTCAGTCTGCCCAAAGCCAGATCATTTTCACTTGGTAGTGGAGATATGAGGAGTTGATCTTTTAATGTCCCAAGGGCCATGTGAGGTGGCTTTGCACAGGGATGGAAATCTTTCTGTAAGGGGTATTTGCCTGGGCTGCAGGGACTGATACAGAACAGTTTCACACAGCCTGACTGCTATTTGCATAAAATGTTCCCATAATGCAGGGCATTGTGCCTTTTCTGCAAAGAAAAAAAAAAATGCATTAACAAAGGGCCTCACAATGATGGGAAAATGGATGTTAACATTTCTGCCTGACTGATAATCTCTGATGTTACCCTTGGGAAGCCCCAGCTTTCAGAATGATTTATTTGTCAGGGTTCGGAGTTTTTTACCCACATAATGGGTTATCTGGCAAACGCAGCCATGGACAGTGGAAGGAGAGTCAATGCGGGAAGCAAAATGGAGAGTGTTTTATATGTTTTCAGGGGATTTTATTTGTTTCTGATGTCTGAGGTGAAGTTTTCATTTCAACAAAGAAAGAATAAAAAGAGACAAAGAATCAGTAGGCCTTGTTTGGGTTTGTTTTGTTGTTCTTTATGTGTCCTTTTTTTCTTACTGCCAAGCTCTGAACTTGAATGTTTGGCCCTTGGGGTGAAGCTGAGGGTGAGTTTTCTTCCTGACATTTCCTGTGATATCTTTGGTTTTATATTTCTTTGGTGTACAGAAACCTTGTAGGGATATGATTAGAGAAGGCATGAGAAGATACCTCGGCAAGAGGCCAGAGCACAGTCTGTTTTGTAGCACACAGCAGGCAGTGAGTGGGATGGACACCAAAGAGCCAGAACTTCAGGGTTCCTTTCCGAGGGAGAACATGAGAGACTATCTGAGTTAGTTATCTGCTATTACTTCACTCTTGCATTTGAAAATCATAGCACCTTGGTTAAGACCCCTATACAGCATAGCTTGATTTCCACCGGCTTCCTCAAATCCCCCAATGTTAGGAAATAAATATCACACTTTAATGCCTGAACTTTTGAGTCCAGAATTCAAATTAACAACTTTTAGCAATGGTGCTAATTGCGGCCTCTACTGGGTTATTGGAATTGTATGGGGTCTTTGTTGTGTAGGCAAAGGTCCATTTACTACTCACTATGTATGTATTTAGGGCCAGCATTGAAATGGGTGCTTTGTGTATAGCATATGTTTTCTTCTCTCACTAGATTTATAATATAAGGGAAAGAAGAAAAATTAGCAATATAAGATAGAGCTTAAGTCTGTTTTTAATTAAGTTCCAACAAGGCAAAGAAGCAGTTATACATGCTGAGTGTGATATCTGAGATAATCTGAGTCAAGAAAAAGCAAAACTTCACACTTACGCCAATAGAGGAGCCTTTTATCTTTAACCTCAAACATGTGAGGCAACCTGGTAGACAGCTCAGAGTTTGGATTTCAATAACTCCATTGACAACACTCCTTGGCCTTGAACTTGTCCCACACATGAAAGGTTTTCATTCCAGTACAAAAGAAAAACGACTAAATGACCTCCATCAGAGGGATACGGTATCTCATTCATTAATTAAAGAAAAAGTCTTCTGGGAACCTTACACATTCCTTGGGATAGCAATTTCTGCAGCCTCCCTTCTGATTTACTGCGAAACACTATTTTAGGACAAGACTTTGGCACAGGAAACACCATCAGAATCTCTCCTGCAGGAAGTGTAATTACAGGGGGCTTTAAATTGACGGGGGCTGACAGGATTTCAACCAGTACATTAGAAAATCAATGACAAACATACTTTTCAACACAAGGGAGCTGGGATGGCCTTCCCTTAATCGACAGCCAAGGAGAAACGTGTAGCTACTTGTGGTTCAACTAATATTGGTTTATGTACTTCCTTACAGGCTAACTACAAGGTTTCTCACCTCCTTCTGCCAACTCTCTGCAGAGGAGACTCAATTGAATTTTGTTCATTATCACTCCATCTTGAAGGAGAATTCAAATGCATCACTTTGAGGTCTAAAAAAAAGTCCCTCTTCAAGAGTAGGTAGATGGAAGATGAAGTTAAGTATAGTTCATAAAATCACTCCCCTAGAAGGGCGAATTCCCTCTGCTGAATTAGGGGGTGCCTGCTTTTAAAGTTTCTCCCTTCGTATTTTAAAAGAATAATAGCAGAGATCTGTCACCATTTGTGTGTGTGTATTTGTATGTGGGCACATATTCTAAATAAAAATGAAAATTTGAAATTGGCCTCATGATTTTTTAAAAAGCATTTTCTACATTATCCAATTGGTTCTTAGGAGTAAAATTCATGATTCTACTTCATTTTTTTGGTTGAACCCTATGAAACTACTGTTATATATTATAGGGCAAAAACTACTGAATATTGGTAATTTCATAAGGACCAACCAAATACACTAGCTAAAAGTGTGATAGCAGCTTGGGCATTGTGATTTCAGGAGCTCTGCCAAGGACCCTTAACCTTAAAACTGGCTAAAACCACCTGTTCCGTAATTTTTAAAAATAATTATATAATAATAATTAGTGAATAGCATCTCAACTCGAAACCAAGTAGAAATGACCAACGTCAGAGCCATTCCTTCTGGCTAAATGAGGCCACAGCAGGCAGCAGGGCCCCGGCCTCTCAAGGGGATGGCTGGTGGCGGAGGAGGGACACCTACAGGCAGGCTTGTCCTCTGCAGAGTTTCTATAAACAACTTTGCCAACCCTGTGATGCCTACTTTTCTGAAAGGTCATCTTTCCAGGTTACAGTCAGTGTACTGGCTGAGGACGGGCGTTCCCAGATCTACACAGACCCATCGGATCCTCACTGGGTCTGCTGGGAAGAGGATGGCTTGTTTCTTACCCAAACTTGCAGCCACTAAGGTGCAACTGGTCCTATGCGGCCTTTCGGGCTGAAATTGGGAGACTGAGTATACACACAGCGGCCAGGCAACATGGAAAACCAGAACACTGACCTGTTGCCTGCAGCAACCTGCCCAGGGAGCCAATCCCCTTATTTACAATAACCAGCCCGGAGGCCAGCCTGCTATAAGTCACACTTGTGGGAAGCCAGATTGCTATCTGTAGTAACAATCCTGGAAACCAAACAATAACTTCTGTGTCAGTTGGTCCCAAATGGCTAGGACTTGATTAATAACTCACAGCTTCCCTAATTTTTGTCCCCGCTTCCAACTTAGGACCCACCAGAGGAAGCCAAATATGCACCCCTAACCGACCCCATAGGATGTTCTGCTTCTAGTTAGCCTGTCCACAGCTTCCGCCTGCCAACAGCCTCCAACCAGGGCACACCTGCAGCCGCTCCTTTTTTTCTGCTATAAAGCTGCCCACTGGTCTGCCTGCTTTAGAGTCTCTGCCAAAACGCAGGTGATGCTAGCTGACTCTCTTGCTATAGCAAGCTCTGAATAAATAGTCTTTGCTTTTCTCATTTGGTTCGTTTATTTCCACAAGGAACTACGCATTCCACCCATGGTTCTGAACACTTGCCCTTTGCCTTAAAAGTTACTGCTTTCATCAGCTTCTTTGTCCAGTCCACTAGCACCGGAGGTTTGGATCCTCTGTGGGCCACCGTACACCGGGCCAGGGAGGCGGAACACCTTCCCTCCGCGGTCTGCCCTGACGTTGGCTCTTATGCTATTTTGGAGGTGTCCAAGGCTAAGGCAGGGGAAGCAGAGAACGCCCCTTTTACTTTTGGATGTTTCTAAATAACTCCAGCTCCAACAAGAGTAGGTGAAAAAGGCGGTGATGGAAGGATGAATATCCTGGCTTCTCCCTCCTTGCTGTCCCTTTGTGTCTCCTGTCTCCCTCCCAAACCCTTGAGCCGCTTTCGGGCTTCTTTCCCTTTTCCTCCCCTTAGTCCAGACATTCTCTCCACTATGAAAGAAAGTCCCTCTGGTCCTTTGTAGATGACTAGCCGCTGCCCCAAGCCCCTGCAATGTCCCACCAGCCCAACCCCTCCCTGAAGACACCTGCTGTAGCAGGTGGCCACTAGAACTTGGCTCCCGCTGCATGGTCTGTCCTGTTCTGATTGGTTGATGCTTGGTCTATTCTGATTGGCTGGTGCCTGGACTGTTCTGGCTGATGTTGATCTGTTCTGATTGGTTGATACTTGCTCTGTTCTGATTGGCTGGTGCCTGGACTGTTCTGGCTGGCTTAGTCTGTTCTGATTGGTTGATTCTTGGTCTGTTCTGATTGGCTGGTGCCTGGACTGTTCTGATTGGCTGGTGCCTGGACTGTTCTGATTGGTTGATGCTTGGTCTGTTCTGACTGGCTGATTCTTGGTCTGTTCTGATTGGCTGATGCTTGGCCTGTTTTGATTGGTTGATGCTTGGACTATTCTGAATGGCTAGTGCCTGGACTGTCTGGTCAGGTAATGCTTGGCGTGTTCTGATTGGTGAATGCTTGGTCTGTTCTGATCGGCTGGTGCCTGGACTGTTCTGATCGGTTGATGCTTGGTCCGTTCTGATTGGTTGGTGCCCGGACTGTTCTGACTGGCTGGTGCATGCACAACGTGCGTTATTGAATGATTGAAATCTCATACCTATCCTATCTCCCTATTTCAGGCTGCCTAGGGGGGAAGGTAAGACACATAGATGTGCACTGACCAGCAGGGTAACCTTGAGTCAGTTATTGACTTGCCTGACCTCTAGTGTCCTGGTGTGTAAAGCAGAGCTAACCGCGCTTGCATAGAGTCCCGTGGGATTTAACGAGGTGATGCATAAAACATAGCACTGTGCCTGGTACCTAGAGCAGCTGCTATTGGTATTATTTAAAAAAGCAATTTCTTCCAAGTTTTCGAATTTTATCAGAATCCTATAGACTCTGATGTAGGGTACATGAACATAACATCAACCTTTTGGATTTGAGTGTAACAACAAGAGACAGGGTACCCTTTGTCAAGGTTCATGGTGGTAAATATGAGGGATGGATTCCGGCTCACATAGGCACAAGGGGAGTTTAATACGTGCATTCTCAGTGGGGGCTATGTTGCCCAGAGAAGGAGTGAAAATTGGTTTCTGAGGAACAAATAAAAGCTTAGATAGTACAATGCCAGTAGCTTTCCACGGAGCCACAGTATATAAACACATGTATTGAATATCTGTGCTATTAACATTTCATTGGAGGGGGCGGGAGATTCAGAATGATCAGAGGGGGAAAAAAGTCTATAAAGGTACTTTAGGAGGTAGGGAGGGTAAGAAAAGGTCGAGACGAACTGGAGGAAGTAGGTAGCTCTTAGAATCTGTGTGTCTATGCACAGGCTCAGGTCAGGGGACAGCTGGTGACCAGAAGCTCAGCACAGAAGTAGGCTGGTTAGGACACATCACTATTGCCACTGGTCACTGGATGCCCCAGCACGGGCAGGGAACAAATTCCTATTGTTCTGTTTGACTTACCCCAATCTCAGAGTCCTAGAACCCCACGTCCCACCATGACTCATTCCATGGTATATTCCCCAGATGCGGTCAAATGGCAGGCAGGAAAAATGACAGTGGCCACTAGATGAGGCATTGCTAACACTGTGATTCCAGGTGGTGTTGGAGCCCCAAGTATGGCACTAACTCTTAGAGCTATTGGTTTCATGTTGTTTGTTCTTTGATTTGGGTTCCCATCGGCCCTAGGTCACAGTGATTCTGGCTCAGTGTTTACCATCTCCCTATTTTCAGGCAAGCGTATTTTTTATCTTCTAATCTTTGACCTGTCCTCAGGGAGGCAAGTGGAGATGCCACTCATTCCTTTCAGGCTTTCTCTTTCCCTCCAAGGGGTTATGTCCTTTGTTTCTAAGCCCTTCCTAACTTTTGGCTTAGGAGTTTTTTTGACTCATCCTTTCCTACTCAATTTTCTTACTATTCTCAGGGCCGCCCTTCATCAGCTGTGACCACGTTCCCCAAGTGGGAAGTCTATGATTTTTTAAACCCAGATTGCAGTGGGGTGGGTAGTTGGGACCAGGGACAAGCAGAGGTCAGCTGGATGGCTCTAGAAAAAAAGCCGTTGTGGCTGTCATCACCAGGATTGCCTTGGCATGCTTCTTGGAGACAGCACTCTTGTCTTGCCTGGTGTAATTAATGCATCCGCATATTTTGTACAATGGTTTAGTGTTTACAGTTTCATCTACGTTATCTTATTTGACAGTAACGACGCCGTGATGGGATTCTTATTATGGTATCTGTTTTCTAACTGAAGACATGCATGTACAGGAAGTACAAACTATCAGGATTTAAATGTTCGAAAAGAGAGTTAGAATGAACCAAATGTTACTGTGCACTCTGAGACTAATTGAGATGATCTTTGATTTGAGCCCTGGGGATAATTAGCTATCTCTGTCTTTCATAAGTTGAATGCTCTGTGGCTACAGAGCTACTGGAAACATTCCCCCCTCTGTACTGGGCTAGCTGACTTCAACGCACTATCATTTAATATTCATAAAGGCCTGAAACAGTAGCGCCTCTGTCCTCCAGCCACGTTAATCACGCCTCCCTCTGTGTGCGACCACTGAACCGCACACGCCTCACATTCCTGGCTTGCTTAGTATCTGACTGGTACTGGGCTAAGTGGCTGGAATATTTCATTTAGCTTGCACAGCAACCTTCTGACACAGGTACTGCCATTATCTGGCCTTTACGGATGTGAAAACCGAGGCTGTGAATAATCTTAGATTGCACAGCGACGAAAATGGCGGAGCTGGGATTCAATATCCATATGTCTGGTATCTGCACCTGAGTTCATCTCTGTACCACATATGGCCTCACATTGGCATCTAAACTCTTGAGGACAAGGGCCATGACTTCTGTATTTTGTACCTAGGAACAGTGCCAGGAACATCATCGTCCCTCAATAAATACTTGTTGAATGAATGAATGAATGAATAAAAGGATGAATATACTCTGGAGCCTTTCTGAAAACTCAGTTTTCAGGTATCAAGTGAATTTCATTACTCAGCTCAGAACTTTGAACTCTCCTCCGATTTCCTGAGGGACGAGGCTGTTTTCTTCAACCTGGGCGTGGTGGTGTTTCCCTACCGGTGTCTTGTTTTTTGTTCCTGTTGAGTGGAGACAAAATACTAGCCAACTATATCATGAGGTTATTATGAAAAATTTGGAAGGCTTATAAGAATAAAAATTTTAAACAAATTACAGGCATTTAAACCATACATGGCATGGCTTGTATTATAGAAAGGGAGTTTTCTTTCTTGTGAATATCACATAATAATCAGGGAATCATTAGATATTTGAATAGATGGATAGAAAACTAGAAAACTGTGATGAATATCATGTTTTATGTATTTTTAAACTCTTCCTCATCTCAATTCTGCTTTAAAATAACATGGTTTCAGATGTTTTGGTTTGTTTAAATGAGCCTTTATAGAAAAAAGGATTTTCTCTTTTTATTGGTTCATCTATTTGAACTCCTGTCTCAGAGAGAGTGCTGTCAGCTCCCTGGGCACCTAGAAGGGTTGTGATTATTTAATTACCTGGATGATTACTTGGACTTTTGTCTTAAAGTGTTTGCGCCTTCTTGAAGGAAAAAAAAATCATTAATTTCTTCAAAAATAATTCAAAGAACTGGCTCCCAAGATAGAGAAATGAAAGGTAAAAATCTTAAATGAATGTATAATTCCAAATCAGAGAAATTCAAGGAGGAAGTCGATTCTCTAGCTCCTGTATCAACCTTCTTCCAGTGGTGTCTTCTCGTAGAGAACTTCTTTTCTCTGTCTTCAGAATGAGTGACTTATTTTTGCAAACTAGTTTCTGAGGGAGTTATTTCCAGCCAACTTTCAGGTTAACATTAAAAGCCAAAGAAGTATTCAGATTTAAAAACAATGGTAGCTGCATAGACCGGAGCGAGACTTATGGGGGTCTCTGCTTTCTACATCCCTCTAATGAGCGGTTCTTCACTTTGGCTGCATATTAGAATAACCTGGGTTATCTGATCATACTGCTAGAGATTCTCATTTACTTTTACTGGTGTATGAGCTGGGAATTAAATTTTTACAAAGCATTCTACATGATTATAATATAGAGCCAAGATCAAGAGTCATTATAAAGGAATTTCACATAACATAGAACAACTGCCAATAGAGAAACAAAGGGGTGAGAGTTGTCACTGACTTATAGAAAAGAAACCGACAGAATTAAGTGGGAAGGGCTGGCCCAACTCCCTAGGTGCGGGGTATTTAGATCCTTCCTGCTCAAAGTTCGGTCTAGACCAGAAGTGTCGGCATCATCTGGGAATTTGTTAGAAATGCATAATCTCAGCCCCAGACCTAGGAATCAGCGTCTGCACTTTATCAAGATCCCCAAGTGATTTATCTGAGACGCCTGACCTGGGCAGCCACAGCGTGGGCAGAATGACCAAGGGTGGGGAAATACGTGCTCTGGGCTTCCTGCAAAGGCAGAGTCTGGATTTTGTGGATATCCTGTTAACATTTAGCTGGAACATCATAAGGAATCTCGATTCTCAATGCTGTCCTAGAAATTGTCCCCAACACCCCAAGAAAGTCCCCTTAGATGGGCTTTTCATGCCCCATCTTACCTTTCTGTGGACAGGCGTTCGCTGCTGCTGGTGGTTGATCTGATTAGGCTAACACCCTACCTTATGTCTAACTATGTGCGATATAATTAAATAACTATTACATACCCATTGATACTGAAATGAGGCAATTTTAGAGCACATAGAGCAGACAAAAAGCAAACAATGTATTTTCTCAGTCTTTCTTATCTATGTATACATAGGAGTTAGAAGTGTATTCCAAAATTGACTGAAGGTATTTATGACTCACATCTCCAGAGGAAGTGGCCAATATGGAAAAAAGGAGAGAGTAATGGTCAAAGCTAAGGATTCTGTCACTCACCAGCTGGGCGGCTCCCTGAGCCTTTATTTTCTCATCTGTAAAATGGACATGATACTATGCAGCCAACCTCAAAGGACTATTTTGAGGATCCAAAGAGAAAATACGTCTGAAAAGTTTTATAAACTGTAAAATGCTTCACATGAATAAGAAGTTGTTGTTGCTATTGTTATTAAACCTAAACTCTTTGGAAAACATCCCTTGGGAAGGACAATTATGTCCTCCTGAAATGTGTCCTGTGCCCTCTTTTGACTTTTAAACCTAAATCTGACCCAAATGTCCTATGTCCCTAAAAAATATGGCCACAAAGTTGGTCTCCCAGGCAAACTTCTCTCTATATATTTGGTTAATAAATTGGAAATAGAATGTATAACATTTTTCCATGTTGTTAAATATTATTTGAAAGCATGATTTTTAATTACTGTAAAATATTTCATATTCTGTAGTTTATTCTTCTATTGTGGAATACATGTTAGGCCTCTAATTTTGATTCTTGTAAATAATACTGTAGTGATTATCTTTAAACCTAAATTTTACCATGTATCTTTTTTGTCTTTTAGACAATGGATTTATCATCAGGTCAAAGAACTTAAAGATTTTTAAGGCTTTTAATATTAATATACATTGTAAAGTTTTTAGTACAAAGGGGCGGGAAGTGTGTGAGAATGTTTATTTTATCATGCTCACATCAAGGGGAAAATATTTTCTTTCTGCATCTGTGTTTGAAAGGTAAAAATGCTACTTTTCAATTATAATTTGCATTGCATTGCTTTCATTATTAATAAGGTTACATTTTTCATATGTAAATTGACATATGCAGTTTTTCTTTTATTTCTCACCTTTATCTCATTTTTCTAGCTGAGCATTTTTATACATCTGTACTTTTATTATGCTCACCCAGAGCATGGCTTCCAAAGATAAAAATTTTAAGCCAAGTAGAATAGGAAGGGTGTCTCCTTCCTGTACTCATAGGGTCTTGCACTACTTATAAAATTAGCCACTTATTCTGCCACATATAGAGGTTATAGTTGAGAATAAAAACAATATTCTCAAAATATCATAATCTTTCTTATTTTATCATTGAAAGATAATTTTAATTTCTTATACTTTCAAAATTAAATGAATTCAAATTAGGCAAAAATCTAAGTCAACCCTCATTTAAATAATCAATGATAGAGGATCTATATAAAAATCTATATGATCCAATTCAACATCTGTAATTCTGACATGTATTTATCCTGTAATGTCTGGATTCTGACATAGAACTTACTAATGGTGGTATTACAAAAAATTAATATATGGGATTACTGTTGTCCATCGTATCCATGGGGGATTGGTTTTGACCCTCCCATACCAAAATCCATGAATGCTCAAGTCCTGAAAATGGTGTAGTAATTGCATATTACCCTCCTATATACTTAAAATCATCCCTAGATTACTTATAATACCTGATACAATGTAAATACTAGGCAAATGGTTGCTATACCATATTATTTAGGGAATAACAACAAGGAAAAAGTTTGTACATATTCAGTTCAGATGCAACCATCCAGTTTTGGGGGAATATTTTCAGTCTTTGGTTGGTTGAATCCAGGGATGCAGAAAGCACAAATATGGGCCAATTGTACTATAATATAAGTGATATAAATCATATTACTGTTAGATATATAGATTAGAGTTGATATATTTTATAAAATCTATGTATCTAATATTTATCAATATACTTATAATATTGATAACATATTTCTTACTTGTATGCATTACCATCACCTAAAGATGAAAGTTGCTAATGTCAAAGGAAGGGAATGCTAAACATTTGAAACTGGGAGAATCTTGCTCTGTCCTTACACATAGGAAAATATTCCCACTCTTCTTGGACCCCAGCATGCAGGGCTTGGCAGAAGCAGAGCCCAGAGCAGTGATCAGGCACAGGTTTTTGCTGGGCAGGTGTCGGTGTGGGCAGCCGGCTGGACCACACTGGGTCAGCACCTGGGTTAGCACTTAGAACTATTCCAGGGACTGCATAGCTTCATTCCAGGAGTGTTGTTTTCTCCTAGATATTACTTCTATGATTCCAAGAGCCATACTGTGGCTCATCCCTGTGGGCTTTCTGTGGAGAACTAAGAGCAAAGACGGGCCCAAGAGATAACGAATCGAGCTTTTCCATTAGAATCTACTCTATTTATTAAAACAGACATCCTAATAAATACTAACAATCCATGAATTCTTATGAAATAAATTTGCATTTTAAAGAAATTAGAGAACTTGCAAAGGAATTTAGAAATAACATATGCCCACACTGCATTTAACTTTACATTATGACATCAATTCTAAGATGCACCATCAATTCCAAAGGGGGCGGGGCAGAAGAGAAAAACTCTAAATTATATGTAGATATTGATTAAAGGCAAAATGGATTAAGGCAAACTGATTTATAAAATACATACATACATAAATATATGTGTGTGTGTGTCCTAGAGTTGAGTATCAACCAAGATTTAACTGTGATGTGTCACTGTTTAACTTATGTCTGGTTTTCTTTACCAGGACTCAATAGAAAGCTCACCCTGAATCATTTTAATAGGGTCAAAATCTTTTGAGAACTCATTTTTCCTTTGACTTCAGAATTATGGGGTTTTCATGCAGTTCTGGAATAAAAGCCTGTGACCCACAACTTCGAGTGAGACGGTACAACTTGAGTCACATTGAACGTGACAGGTGAGAGGCTATAATTGTCCTGCCCTCATTAAAAAACTTAATAGCTAATATTTATTGAGTGCTCACTCTGTGTCTGGCACACGCATCCTTTTCTTTAATCTTCGCAATAAACCAATGAGTTAGGTTCAATTATTTTTTCATTTTACGACTGAATAAATGAGGTTCACAGAGGTTAATTAAATCACCCAAATATGTTTTATAAGGCCACAGGTAGAAACAAATAAACAAAAACCAGTTCTTTGTTTCCCAAGTGTCTTGTCAAACTCGGTTTATCTGTATACCCAAGATTTCCTGCATAATATTGCCAGTTTCTGAAGACAAGAGACTCATTTCTCTTTTCTAAACCAGGCAATGTCTACTTTTTCATAGCACTAGGACCTCTAAAAGAAATGTTAATTAAAATTTAGAAGTTCCAGTTTCAATAATAATGGGTCATATTTCATAGTTATACTTAAGACTACTATCTATTAAGACTACTGACAATGAACTCTTCGTAAGTATGAAACAGCCACAATCATTTTAAAAGACTGATTTCTACACAGTTGGTCTTATTTTCCCCAGGATATGGTAGCATGTTGCAGGGCTTTGGATCAAACATAACTTCTGAGAAGATGGTGAGATGCATTTGATTTAGATTTCTAAAGACTGATTTTTTCCTTCAACCCATAGACCAGTTGACAAAAGAGAAGGAAACAGTTACATCAATTACAGTTTAACACCAAATTACCCTCATGATAGTAAGAGAATAAAGTGATGAGCTTGTGCAGCTAAAAGAGAGGATGTGACTAAATTCTTATAGACATTGTCCAGCCATGGCGTGAAAGGAAGCTGTAGCTCACATATCCAACTGACCCACATGAATGTGCAAGAGTCTGGTTCTTACCAAAACATGATAAATCAGGACCAAACCACATGACTGAGCACTAAACTTGGCCTCTCACCTGAGAATAATAAATACCAGCGTCGTAATGAAGGCTGATGAAACAATTTAAGACAATAGAAACAAGTGTTCATCAGATATTGTCACAGAGATGTCAGGGTTTCAGCCCACTAAGGCAGTATGAATATGTCAGTGATTCCCCTCCACCCCCACAATAACGTCACACTTTTTCTTTCTTTGCTGCTTATTTACTTAAGTAGTTAAAATTTGTGTTTCTTTAGGAAATCACTTGAAACTTCATTTCCTCTAAAAAGCAAATCTCAGTGATTCAGATTTTATATTCAAATTTATGTTAAATATATTATTATCTATATTTTGAGCTAAGTCAGAAATTGTCAAAGAATAGGATTAAGGATGGCCGTTTAGGATAAAGTAACTGAGGATCAGAACACATCTCATTTTGTGGACTTTGGAACACAAATAAGGCAGACCATGAAGAACATAAGGACAGTCATTTTCCCCCTTTGTTCTGTTTTTTTTTTCTTTTTCTTTTTTTTTTTTTTTTTTTGACAGCATGCAACTAGCCAAGCAGTTCTATAAATAAAGTGTCACCATTTTAGGAAATATAATAGAGGTGACCATAGGAACAATAGGAGACAGGTGCCAGATGGGAACATGCAGGCAGCCCTGTGTTTTCCATTCACCATTCAGGAAGGTTCAGGAACCCAAGTACACATCTAACAGTCAAAGTCATGTAGTTCAGAGAGAATAACGAGACGTCCTGGAGAAATAATTGTCTACAAGAAATTGCCAACACCTAAGTATAAATTAAAGATAATCCTGACTAAGCATTCCCTGTCATTAATCATTGCGTTTAACACCACTCCTGTGACCTCTGGGCTGCATTAAACTCCAGGAAACATTCCTAGCTCTGATCTAAAGACCCTGCGTCTGGGCCAGGAGTCTGGGAAACCATCAGCTTTTGCCCAGAGGACAGGGGCGGGTCTGGTATTCACCCCCTCAGCCTCTTTGAGCCCCAGGAAGAGAGACAGTTACATGGGCTCTGAATCTGAAGATGCCTAAGTCACGAGACTGGTTTGTCACGCTGTTTGAGTCCTATCAGTTTACAAGGAGTCTGCAAACACTGCAGGAACAATTCCCTGTGCAAGTGAGACTCGGGCATGCTGCTTGGAGAACCAGAGTCCAGAGAATCCCAAAAAAGTATGTAGAAGTCATGATATTGGCTGCTTTGGGACTAGTATTCCACTCCCAGCTTTAGTGTACAAGGAATGTTCACAGACCATTATCAGGGACCCCCAAAGATTCATAACTAGACATTGTCACAAGATTGTAAAATTTATATCGCAGCGAAATGGTGTTTAATTTTCAGCCCAACTATTCTCCATCTCAATGCAAACTGAATGATTTCAGGTTCTGTGTGTGTGTGTGTGTGTGTGTGTGTGACCTGCTGAGGGAAACAGTTAATTAAAAAAAAAAATAAGGTCATTCCCCAGTCAGAACTGTTGCCTTGAGTTCCTACCTGTCGATGCTGCTGGCTTTGGGTTTTCACATGACATTGTCCATCAATATAAAATGGAATCAGCTAAGACTTGGATGCAAGACCTGAATTTGGTTCTCCTTAAACCTGGATTTTACCCTCACTCCACTTGGCTCCTGGCTATAGCATCCTGTCCCCTGACGCATTATATTATTTTGTGTGCTCTGCTCTCTTTGCCTGGCTTTGATGTTTGGTTTCTCCCCACCTGGTAGGGACATGGGGCTGGTTTTCAGTGGTTTCCAGTTCACAGCTATTGCAGGAGGAAGCATGAATTAGTTGCATGTAGTTTGGATTGCCTAGTCCACGTTTTAAAACATTCCACGGTATTCTCCTGTGGATACAGGGGCAGGCTGTCTAATCCTATTCCCAACCCAGGGTTGGCGCAGGCTGGGAGTTGGCCAGTAAATAGGTCAGGTGTCCTCCGACCAAGGACTGGATTGAATTGGATTATCCACAGTGAAGGGAATGGATTCTAGGATATCCAGGCATGAGCAAAGTAGGGAAACTCTGCAAACAGGTAGAATCCTAAGTACCTGAGCCTGAGAAAGGACATCCACATCAAGGCGGCCAGAGATAGCACTGAAGCCATTTTACAGAGCTGGTAACCTAAGGCCAGACAACGGTAAACGCCAGTTTCAGGAGTAAAGAAAATAAACGCATGAAAAGTACTTTGGGACAAATGTTTTGTCCAGGTTTTTGAAATCCCAGCCTAAAGAAGTTTCCATTTAAAGATGGTGCCAAAAGGCCACCTACCTTTACTCGGTGAAATCCGTTCCCGGTCATGTTAATTTTAGAAAGTATTTGAAAGTGATTCTCAAAGGCTTCGGCTTCACCTCTAAAGTACCTCCAGACCACAGTGGAAACTCCCAAGAGACCCTTCTGTCTCCAGGTTTGGAGTATTCTCTTAAATATATTTATCGATTATAGTACTTAAATAGAAAAGACGATTCTTTTACCACTTACCACTTTCGCTTTAGCTTTAAATCTCTAGGAAGTTCCAATTTGTTGAGGATCCAGTTCTGGTGGGGAGCAATGGGGCCAGAAAGGGGTGAACATGAACTCTCTGCTGCGGTTCCCATTCCGGATTTTCCCTGGGCCTGAACACCAACCACCCAGATAGCGGCACTTGGAGACCTGGGTAGGGGAAGGATTGAGAACTCTGCTTTTTAAAAATATCTTATCAGGTAAGAAATTCTTTCAGTTCCCAAATTTCTAGGCTACCTACTAGTATCAGGGAGGCCTCCTACTCTTAGGCTGTCTGATAAAGCCAGGTAAATCCCATTTACTGGGAGTAGCAGGTTCCTAAAGCTGCAAATTGAAGGAGCCCAGTGGTTCTGTGCAACCGAGAGGGCAATCTAGAAAGGCCAATCATAATTTTTTGTAACATATGGGGTGCTTTTGAGAGTGAAAAGGGAACTCTAATAGATGTGCTTGTGACTTAGCTTTCAGAAATCCTCAATGTAGTTCATCGTCAAAGAGAAACCCATATGGCCATCTCAATAAAGGCAGAAAAAGCATTTGACCAAATTCAACATCCATTTATGATCAAAACTCTCAACAAATCAGGAATACAAGGAAATTCCCTCAGTCTTATAAAGGATATATTAAAGAAAGTATGCTGATAACATCATACTTAATGGTGACATATTGAATACTTTCACCCTAAGATAAAAGACAAGGATGTCTGCTATCGCCACTTCTAGTCAATGTTGATAGAGGTCTTAGCTAGTGCAATGAAGCCAGAAAAGAAAAAGTCATACAAATTAGAAAGCAAAAATAAGACAATTATAATTATAATTAAATGTAATTATTTATGTATAAAACTCCAAGAAATCAATACAACAACTAGTTAGTGAATTTAGTAAAGGAAGAGGGATACAAGATGAATATACAAAAATCATTTGTATTTCTAAATACAAATAATACCAAACAACTGGAAAACAACTTAAAAACAATTCCATTTATGATAGCATCAAAACAAAAAAATTAGGAATAAATTTAACAAAAGCTATATAACTACACTGAAAACCAAAAAATTGCTGAGACGAATTAAACTAGGCCTAATAAATGAAGAAATTTATCATGTTTATGGTTTGAAAGACTCACTATTGCCAAGATGCCAATTCTTCCCAAGCTGATTGAAGATTCACTGCAAGTTTAGTCAAAATCCTGTTAAGCTTTTTTGGGTAGAAATTGACAAGTTGATTTTTAAATGCATATGGAGACTCAAAAGACCTAAAAAGATAAAAAATCATGAAAAAGGGGGACATATTAAAAGATTCATATTACCTAACTTCAATACATACTATAAGTCAGGTATTACTTATTTTATACAAATACTTGTTTTATGTAGTAATCAAGAAAGAGTGTTATTGGCATAAGTACAAATAGACAAATGGAACATAATAGAAATCCATAAATATATCCATACTTTTGGGTCAACTGATTTTTTATTGTGGTTAAATATATATAATATAAAATTTAGTATTTTAACTATTTTTAAGTGTACAGTTCTATGGCATTAAGTATATTCACATTCTTGTGCAACCATCTCCACCATTCATCTCCAGAACTTTTTCATGTTCCCAAACTGAAACTCTGTACCTATGAAGCACTAATTTCCCATTACCCGCATTATGTAACTCTCACATCTTATATAAAAATCAACTCAAAATAGAGTCACAGATTTAAATGTAGAACATAAATTGTAAAATTTTAAAAAGACAACATAGGAGAAAATCATTAGGACTTAGGACTGGTGACAAGTTCTTAGATATGACACCAAAAGAAAAAATTGATAAGTTGAGATGCATCATGATTAAAAATATTGACTCTGTAAAAGGCCCTATTAAGAAGATGCAAATACAAGCTACACACTGGGACAAACTATTTCATAATGGACTCATCTTTAGAATATAAAAAGAACTCGCAAATCCCAACAGTAAAAAGTAACCAATTAGAAAACAGACAAAAGACAAGGAGCCTTTTCACTGAAGAGGTGAAGATTATATACAAATGACAAGCACATGAATAGATGTTTAAGATCACTAGCCACTAGGTCTATCAGGTCACTGTACATCTATTAGAACAGCTAAAATAAAAAATAGCAACAATTCTAAATGCTGGAGAAGACACAAAGAAACTGGATTTCTCAGACATTGTTTATAATGGGAATTTAAAATGGCATAGTCACTTTGGAAATCAACTTGGCTGTCTCTTTAGAAGCTAAACACATGCTTACAATATAACCTAGCGATTGCTTTCTGGGCATTTATCCAGGAGAAATGAAAACTTACATCCACACAAAAACCTATATATGGATGTTGATCACAGCTTTATTTGTATGGCCCCAAACCAGAAATAACCAAAAGGTCCTTCAGTAGGTTAAATAAACTGTAGTGTATCTGTACCACAGATGGTATACTCTGGATGAACTGTTGATGCATGCAACAATTTGGATGGATTTCAAGCGCATTATAATGAATGAAAAAATTCAATTCCAAAAGGTCATAGACTGTCTGATTTGACTTGCATAGCATTTTCAAAACGAGGATTTGTAAAGTCAGAGAACAAATGAGTGGTTGCCAAGGGTTAGGGATGGTGATCATGGCCAATGTGACCGTAAAGGACAAGGCGAGGAGATCTTTGTGGAGGTGACCTAGTTCTGTATCTGGACTGTGATGGTGGTTACAGGAATCTACACTTGGGATAAAATAGAACTATGTATACACATTGTAGCAGAGTCAATTTCCTGGTTGTGATATTGTACTATAGATGTGACCATTGGGAGGAACCGTGCGAAGGGTACAGGGGATCTTTCTGTACCATCTTTGAAACTTCCTGTGAGTCTGTACTTCAAAACAAAAATTTAAAAAAGACCTTCTGCCTCTGGAAAGGCAATGAAAACTCAAGTCACAGATTAGGAGGCAATATTTTTAGTACATTAACATCTCATAAGGCACTAGTGTCAAGAATACATAATGAATGGACTTCTATATATCCGAAATAAAGACAAACAATCCAATAAAAAAGTCAAAAGATTGAATGCATATTTTACAAAAGAAGATGTGTGAATGACCAATAATCACATAAAAAGATACCTAATATCATTAACCACTAGAGACATGCAAATTAAAACTACAATGAGATGCCACTTTACAAACACTAGAATGGCCAAAGTTGAAAAGACGGATAACACCAAATGTTAGCCAGGATGTGGAGCAACTATAACTCTCATATATTGCTATAAGTGTATAAAATGAGACACCCACTTCAGAAAACTCATTAGCAGCTTTTTTGTTTTAAAGTTAAACCTACACCTACCCTATAATCCAGTGATTTTACTCTTAGTTGTATATGCAGGAGAAATGAAAGATATACCTATAAATAAAGTGTATGGGATATTTATAGCAGCTTTTTACACAATTTCCCCAAACTGGAAATGACCCACATGTCCATCCACAATGAAATATACTCAGCAATAAGAAGGAATAAACATACAGCAGTATGGATGAATCTCAGATCATTATGTTGGGCAAAATAAGCCAAACCCAAAATAATACAAACTTTATGATTTCATTTATATGAAGTTCAAGATCGGGAAGAAGAAATCCAGGGTGATCAAAATCAACATATGGTTGCCTATGTGTGTGTGTGAGTTGGGGGGAGTTTGACTGGGTAAGGGTATAAGGAAACCTTCAAGGGTCTTAGAAATGGTATATATTTTGATTGGGTTGTTGCTTATACATACAGATGGATACATTTGTCAAAACCTATTGAATTGTACACTTAAGAGCTATAATTTTTACTATATGTAACATTTTTTTAGAGATGGGGTCTTGCCTTGTTGCCCCAGCTGGCCTTGAACTCCTGGGCTCAAGCAATCCTCTAGCCTTCCTAGTAGCTGGGACTATAGGTGTGCAACACTGTGCCTGGCTTGTACCTTTTAACTTCATAAAAAAAAAAAGTAGGATCGAGACCTAAACCTTGGCAGTCCCAGAGAAACTGAGACTTAAGTCTGGAGGCTTCCAGCACAGATTGGCAAGGTGACAAAGGAGTCTGCAGTTCTTATGGCGAAGTAATGAAAAGACTGGCTGGTCACGGAGCAGAAAATAGCCTCCTTTCCAGATCCCCAAGTCCAAAGAATGGGGATAGTGATCAAACAACAAACCTGAAGCAGAAGATACTCATGACACAGGCCTGCCCTGACTTGGGTCTGCCCTAGAAAGTATTTTCTCTGTTGTAATTGCAAAGACAAGAGGTCCCTGAATGCCTGACCAACTGGTCTCTGCTTGTCACTGGTAGCCAGAGAAGCTGAGAAGACAGTTTTTTTCCAGTTCTATTGGCACTGGGGCTAATTTTCTCATTCAAAGACTTTAGCAAGAGAGCTTGTGTAGAATCTGAAGCATCCGTACGCCGCCCTTTTCTCTGCTTGGATTCCTACTTTAAGGATTCTGTTTGCAAAGTTAGATTTCCGCCCAGTGGATTTGTTTTTGTAAGAGATTCTGAATCAATGAGTTCTTCAACGTGCTTTGATTACCTAATCTCTAGGCTGAATTTCAGCTTTTTCATTCATTAGAGGATCTTTGGAGCTGAACAGAGAGAATTAAATCTCCTGAGAGCCTCCACATTGGTTCACAGATGGAAAGAATATTTGGAAATTGCCAACTGCAAGTACTCATTCCGGCTTCCCACCCTCTAAACTAGGAAGTTACTGGTATTTGAACACCACGTGGGATGAGAAAGAGAAAAGTGCAGGGATCTGCTGTCTCATAACTGTTCCTTTTAAGAGCTCTTCCTCAGTTTGCTCCACTCATTTGACTGTTTCTTTTTTTTTTCTCCTCTTTTTTTTTTTTTTAAGAGATGGGGGTCTTACTCTCTTTCCCAGGCTGGTCTTGAACTCCTGGCCTCAAGCAATCCTCCTGCTCAGTGGCCTGACTCCTGTCTCACTTTTTCAAGTCTGGACTTTGACTAATAATATTCCTCCTTTTTGGAATGCCTTTCATCCCTGTCCACTTCGACCTTCAATGCTCTTTCCAACGCTAATTCCTTGAAGAAATCCTCCCTTCAGTTCCAATTAGTGGTGTTCTCTTCCACCTCTAAGCTGCCTCGGCATATTGAGGAAAAAAAAATCTTACGAACTTACTTTCCAACTTATAGTAAAGCCTATATTCATCTTATTTCCATTATTGGATTATAAACCTCTTGAAGGACAAAGCCATGCTTTACTTATCTCCATAAGCCTTTCTATATTTTATATAGTATTTAGCACGTAGTAGTCATTTATTTAATAAGTATTTATTGACTTCGATGTAATTCCCACTATTTAAAAACTGTATTTATGCTACATAAGGTTAGGATTAGTTGCTATAGTTTGGCTAGGACCAACAATTTTAAACGTGTCAACTCCTTTTTTTTCCCCCCCAAATAATGGAGTACTGTCTTCGGTTTATATGAAACATTTAAAATGAAAGGAAAGGCCAAGAGACAGGGCTGATATTCTTCAATCCTCTCCAAACTATCATACACTTGTTATGGCTCTCAGACAGGTGCAGTATTTCCCTAAGAAATAAAATATAGACACTGTAAGAGAACTGCAGGTCTTGAAAATTGTCAGGGAAGCAGAATGAGCCGGAAGCCTGGTGGCAGCTAACAGCAAAGTTACCATGGCCTCAGCAACCGACTTTGGAGTCACCACCATTGTTTCTCTGGGAGACTTTCTATAAAATATTATTTTTACTGTGTCTTAACATTTGATAAAATTGTTCTTGCAAATGTCAAGCTGTCTAGGTGTCACTAAGAACCATTTTGTCTAAGGTGCAACTGGGAGTTTAAAGGGAGAAGAGTTGGGTTTTATGACAGCAGCAGAAATTGAAATTCTTAAGGGAAAAGTAAATTTTCCGTAGGCCAGAGGGGTAGAGGAGAGTTGGGGCTGCTTCTCCATCTTGCTCTTATTACTGGGAGATTTCTTTCTGGAACTCTTCTCTGCTGAAACCATGAAGTGTTTCATTACTGTTTTAAACAAGAGAGCCAATCCTTGTCCAATATGCTCAATAAATATTCACTGATTGATTGCTGATACACGCTCTTGACTATTCCAAATGGATTAGCTCTGCTTGACGTGAGAGCCATATGGAACTTCCATCCATGACTTCTGGCCCACTTGCAGCCCAGAGATGACCTGACAGCGCATTTGGTTGTTTTGTTTTGATAAACCATGGCCTTCCAATATCTTTGAAGCCCAACTCTGCCCTACTTAACTGCACACTAGACATTTTGTTTGGACATGAGGGTACCCTCAATTTGATGAGAAAGGCTCATCAGATTATTTTTCATGTTTTCACGGGCCTTGAGGGACACGTGCTTATTTTCTTCATAATCTTCATCCAGTTTGCCCTCTCTGCTGGTTTCTTCTCCTTTCGTTGTGAAGAATAGATTCTGAGGCAGGAGGGTACTTAAACCAAGATGTCCACTGTAGACTGTGAGGAACATGGAACTTTACTTGGTCCTTGGCAGGGAACTGTAGTCCTAGGACACAGAGCAGGAAGAGAAGACTCAGAGCCAGAGCGGCCACCTCTCCCCACTCTTTCTGGACAAATGCTGCAGGATATAGTTTTCTGGCTTCAGGATTCAATCTGGTTTATAATAAGGACGGTAGTGCTGGGACAACTTGTTTCTAAGATAAGGTTTCCCCTGCCTCCTTGGTAATAGGCCGACGAAGAAGGAATTACCTTCAACTGAGATTACTTTCTACACCTCTGATTTCAGGTTGCAACCAACTTTTTAAAACTAAACACAAACGTAGCAAAAAAGCTAGACTATATTGGTAAACATTTTAAAAATAAAATTTGAAATCCTACCAGAAATAGAGACATATTATACACATATCATGTAGATCCTTCTAGATACTTCTCCTAAGCAAATATACACACACATCTATTTTAAAAATAGATTCATGCTCATTGCTTTGCCATCTGGGTTTTTGTTTTGTTTTTCCTTTTTTTTTTTAAAAAAACATTACCTTGCGTAAGTATTTCCCTGTCAATAAATGTAGCTATATGTAAACATTTGTGATGGCTTCATGAGTTTGATTTCAGAAATGTTTTACGTTAAGTTGTATGTATCATTGTTTCAGTATTGGATTTGAACAAAGTTGCAGTCATTGATATTATTTTGCTTAATTTTATTTTTCAATGAGGACTCAGAGTTTCTTGGGTATAATATTCATATTAATATTTTGCGCAAACAATTCTGGCTTTTGGCTTAAAATATCTTTTTAATGTAACCAAAATATGATAATGTATTATTCAGGGCCACTTTGCCACTCATTAATTTAGGTAAAACTAGCCTCTAGTTCTTATTCTAGGTTGGAACATTCAGAGTCCTCCCCATAAAGTCTACATCTTCCTTTTGTTTTCCTGTTTCTATTTCTGATCCTACATCTTCCATTTTTTCCCCTGTGTTGCTATTTCTGATCCCATAGATTCTTCAGTGTGCCACCTTAAGTCAAATTTGGACATAAAGCTGAACATAGATCCCTGCCCTTTCTTTATTTTCTGCAAGCAATATAATCCTTCTCTGTGTTTTGTGCTTAATTGAAGATTTGAGGTATCATAGAGAAGAATTCTATCATGTCCCCTACAGCCTTCCCACAAACATTTTGTCAACATCTCCCAAAGCCCATTTTCCAGATCATCAACTTCCCTACTGCTTGCTGACTCTGCCATGACCCCAACACCCTGCCCCACAACTCACACTGTTCCTCCAGTTGAGGTGCAATTGCATGTGGTCAGTCTGTCCAAGGAGGCCCCCAGAATTCTGGTGCACAAAATAACTCAGACGTATTATTCCTTTTTGATTGATTTGAATGGAAGTGGTGACATTTGATGCTACCATTCAAATGTATTTATTCACTTAAAGTTCTAATCTGTGGAGCAAGAAACAGCCTCAAAGGATGGTGGAGGCCAGCTCCCTGGTTCTGCAGTATGAGAAACCAGGGACTAGAGGGACAATATTCCCAGCCTCATTGGGATCCTCAGGGCAGAGCCTTGACCAGAATTCCAGATTCCTGATCCCATTGCTTTATACTGTAAGACCTAATCAGGAGCCTTTTCCCTATCACAGAGAAAGAAGGAAGTTCCTCTGCCCTCTGCCCCCATCCTTCTGGGCCAGCAGCATCCAGGACCAAAAGATGCCGACGGAAGAGTAGATTTAGGCTCTGAAGCATCCATGCTTTTAAAAAATGGCAGAAATTGAAGGTGATGAGTTTTTAAACATCAGAGAAAAGGGTGAATTATTAGTGTTCAAACCAAGAGTCTAACATTATTGCACTTCTTCTGCTTATCTCATAAATCTGCCTACACTTTTGTGACCAGAAGGATGACCTCGATTTGTGGGACCCTGGCCTGGGATCCAAGGTTTTGAAGATTTGTTCCAGGAGTTGCCCTTTGACTCTATGTACAATCCTTGAGAATTACCTTAACCTTTTTGTGAACTGACCCCCTCTGTAAAGGGAGATAATATTACTTGCCTTCACATGATGCCTTTTAAAATTCTATGTGATTCCCAGGGGGAAAGTTGTGTTTAATCTAGAGGGGAAAAAAAAAATCATACTTTGCCCTTTCACCAACATTTAGATAATTATCTGAGATAAACAATGCAATTGAGTTTATTTTTGTGTGAATGTTTGGTCCTTTTCAGTTGAACAAAATGTAATTACTCCAAGAATGTTTTAACTTTAGCTTTTGAAAATCTTTGTTTCATCTTAGGATGTTATAACTTACATCTCATAGGAAAAACTGCCCTTGAAGAATGAAATTTGAAATTATAGACAAAATTTAGCTAGCCCCTCTGGAATATACCTGGAACTTCTCTCTCCTCTCTATGGATATAGCATAATGTACAGCTCTTCTTGGCTACTGATCTCTGGTTCCTTGAGTTAGTTGCCATTAGCTTCTTTACAAGTCAATTTGCAGATGACTTGTATTGCATCTGTTCTTATCTCTCCAGTGAGCTTCAAGATTGAATTCTAATTCTCCACTTGAGTATTCCATAACTAACTCCATCTAAAAATGTCCTGAATAGAGCTCATCATGATCTTCCCTTTCTTCCCTACCAAGTCCTCTTCTGTCTCAGTTAACTATCCAAGCCTGATATTCATTCCGGATCATTCTCTTTCTCTCCCCAGCACTTTCAATCAATCGGGAAGACCTATGAGTATATGCAAAGTCTTTCTCCTCCTCTTCCCCACATCACCACCTTGGTTCAGTCTCTTATCTCTCATTTGAACGATTGCTACTTGTTGATTCAACAAATATTTGTTAAGAATATATTGTATACTAGGCACTGTTGTTCTAGGAACATGGGATATAATTAGCAAGCAAAATAGAAAAAGTTCCTTGTCCTCAACGAGCTTATATTCTAGTTAGGGAAGGAGAAGACAGACAATAAAAACATAATACATAAGTTATACAGTAAATTTTAAAATAATAACTATAGAAAAAAAAGAAACAGGCACTGATGTTGGCATTGGGGTGGAGAGGCTGTAGTTTGCCATTTTAAATAGGATGATTGCAGGAAGCCTCTTTGAGAAGATGACATTTGATCAAAGACTTGAAGGAGGGAAGCCATGTGCTTACCTGGGGGAAACACCCCAGACAGAGGGAAAAGGCCTTAAAATGAGAGTATGGCTGGTGTGTCCATAAACAGCAAGAGGAATCATTGTGGGGTTTTGAGCAGAGGAATGATGGGATCTGGTATGCACTTTAAGAGAATCACTTTGGCTGCTGCATTGTGAACAGACCTAGGAAAACCAGGAGAGAAACAGGGATACAAGGTAGGAAGCTGTAGCCATAATGCAGGTGAGAGATGCTGATACTTGGGACGGGTGGTAGCAGTGCAAGTGGTGAGAAAAGGCAGACTCTGGAAATATTTTGTAAGTGAAGGTAATGGAATTTCTAGAAAGACTGGGTTGCAGTGTGAGAGAAGTACAGGAGTCAGGGATGGAGGTTCAGTGACCCAAGGGGTTTACCTGCCTATGGTTTTGAAGGAACTTAGGAAATTTCACCCTAAAATATGGCTCCTTGGTATAAACAGTGTTTTGAATTAAAGGCCCTTAGAGATCAGCAGGCCTTGGAAGGGGCTTTCCCTCTATCTGCGTAAACCAGGTGGATCCATCAAAAAGAACAATTGACTTCCCTTCCCCTCCTTGTTATCTCATTATATTGCAGGGAAGGAGATCAAGAATGCAACCAGATGTGGCCCAAAATATTTTAAATATAATACCAGTCTCTCAGGTTAATTTAATTTGTGAAGAGAATCATTTACAAATCAGTCTGTTTCCCCTATCCATTCATCCTCCCCAGCAACCATTTATTGCCCTTAACCAGAATTACCTCTACTCCTCATCTCCCCCTCCCCTCTAAAAGGAGGGTATAAAAATTTCTGGACTTCATTGGGATGTTGAGTAATCACTCCGTGATTTTCCCAATGTGTATGGTAAATAAATCTCTTTCTCTTATTAATCTACCTTAATTGTGAGTTGATCTTTTAGGGAGAAAGGGGAAGGCTCCCTTCACCCCCACAGTTTTTCCCTGCTCAGTACCACCTCCTCTAAATCCATCCTCCACCGTCCTGCCAGAGTCATCCTTCTACAGGCGGACCTGTCTCTCCCTCCTTGCTTGAAACCTTCGGCAGCTCCCCTTGACCTATATCCCTTTCATTTACTACAGGGAGGCTTTTGTGATGTGGCCCTGTCTATCTCTCCATTGTCATTTCCTACTTCTCTACTTTGTAAGAATTCCAAGCTCCATACGGGGACCTGCCCACACCATGCTAGATCATGATTTGGGGTCTCAGTGTTGTTTCATGTTTTCCTATATTGCTTAGGCACAAACCCCTTTCTTTGCTGATTTGCCCAGTTGTTGGGCTCTCAATTTCTAGTCCAACCTCTCAGATACCATCTTTTCTAAAAGGTGGAGTGAGTACTGCCTGTGAATGCCCACCATTCTGGTGCATGTACCAATCATTGCATCACGTTGAAATGTGTCTGTATTTTTTTGTAACTGAATATAAGCTCCTTTCTCCCTTCTCCTGCAAGTACTTAGCACAGTACCAGGCACGTAAAGTATAGTTGACCCTTGAACAACTAAGGTTTAAACTGTGAGAGTCCACTTATACATAGATTTCCTTCTGCCTCTGCCACCCCTGAGACAGCAAGACCAACCCCTCCTCTTCCTCAGCCTACTCAACAGGAAGACCTTTAGGATGATCCACTTCCGCTTAATGTAATAGTAAATATATGTTTCCTTATGTTCTTCCTTATGATCTTAACATTTTCTTTTCTCCAGCTTACCTTATTGTAAAAATACAGTATATAATACATATAACATACAGGATATGTGTTAATCCACTCTTTGTGTTATCGCTAAGGCTTCTGGTCAACAGTAGGCTATTAGTAGTTCAGTTTTGGGGAGTCAAAAGTTTCAAACTGTAAGAGGACTTGGTGCTTTTAATTCCTGCATTATTCCAGGGTCGACTGTAATAAGAATTCCATAAAGATTAGCTGCTCCAGTTTGAAAGCTCAGAGGCTGAGTCTGTATGAATCCAAATTAAGCAAAATCCCTCCCCAGTTCACAGGTCTTCCAGCGGCATCTCAGGATACAACATTACCTTTTATCACTGAAGACTAAGAGTGGTCAGGTGAAGTCGGTGCCTCATGTGGCTAATGACTTTCTCTCTGTCTCATTTCAGGTTCTCTCTGCATTGCCTCAGCCAACCTGGGCTCAAGTGGGCCCGCCTGCCTCCTTGGCTGTTCTGTGATGAATCCTATACATTTTACACTATTTTTCTCCTAAATCTAAGACAATAAAAGCACAAGCAGCATTTTCTCTTGGTGGCTGCCCTGTACAGGGTTAGTTTGGGGGTGAAGACAGCCTAAAGGAGAGGCCAAGGGACATGTCATCGTGAGCCATGTAGGCCCAGGTCACCTTTGTGGACAAAGTCTGAGAGAAGCAGATGAGGCCATTTTGTAAGCTTTCTATTCAAAGAAGATCAGCATATTTGTCCAAAAAGGGCTTTTGGACACACATGCTAACAGAACAGAGCAGATGTAGGAAGCATCAAACTGAGTCTTTCTGGAGGGGACAAAATGAAATGAGAATCCAAACAAGGCATTCCCCCCATGGTGAAATAAAGACCCCGATGCTATGTTACACTGTTTGTTTAGTTCTCACAACAGGGGTCCTGGGATTGCAGCCAGGTGCATAGAGCCTTGCCCTGGGCAGCTGAACAGAGCCAAGGCCATTTGCTGAAAGACAATGGCGCCCCAGCCTGTGGGCCAGAGCAGCGTCGCACATGTGCTTGGGAGAGCCACAGCCTCTGAGTGGTTAGTCATTGGCAGCTTGGCAACGTCACGTTCTTCTGAAGGCTGGAGGGGCGCAGGGGGAGCCAGTGGGGGGTATTGGCAAGGCCAGTGGGTCTGGGGCTTTAAACAATCTCAAATGCCCCGTGACTTTCTAAGTCTTTGGTAAATTACCTTTTATAAGCTTTGTTAAGCCTCAGCAGCCTGGAATTGTCTCCTGAAAACTCAGCCATCTGTTTCCCTCCTGTCTATAATTCTGACCACACCAAAAAAAGGGTTTAATTTCAGCAAAAGATTATTCTTTCCTTTAAAAATAATGAGGAAGGAAAAGGAGAGGGCAAAATGAAGGAGGATCAAAGATGCAGAAGCAGTTACATAAGGAGGTGGGTATTTCTGAAACAGAACCCTGAAAAAGGACATTGTGAATTTCTGGTGACTGGAGTTAGAATAATTAGCATATTAGTCAGCACCTTGCCGAACAAAAAATAAATATATACTAAGCTACCTTTAAATGCAAGGAACTAGGCTAGGTGCTGTGAAAGAAAAACAAAAAAGACTTTTAAGGAATAGTCCCTGCACTCAAGGGAGACAATGTAACTTAACCAAACTGAGTTCGTTTGTCTGCAAGCAACAGAAAGCCAAACACTGAAGCACTGGGCTGCAGCCAAAACGAAGAGACAGGAGTCAGACTCAAATCTGTCTCCCAGAGCTGGGGATTGGGGCAGGATTTATAGTCAGAGGGTAATGAGGCATGATCTGATAGGATCTTGCAATGGAGTGATGCCAGGAAACATACTCTGATTGGATCTTGCCATGGGGTGATGCAAGGGTTTCATCTGATTGGATCCTGGATCCTGCCATGCTGTCTCCCACTCCTTAATTCAGTTCCCTGCTCCTCGCTCCTCCTAGGAGCACTTAGGTTCCGCAGGCTTCGCTTATCTGGGCATGCTCAGGTTATGTGACCTTTAACCTGGGGGTCCCTGGTAACTGAAAAACAATTCACAACTTTGTTACCTAAAAAGTTGAACCAGATTGGTCTGGTGTGGTTACAAGAGTAGAAATTTAAGTAATAACTTAAGAGAAAAAAACACAGCTGGAGAAATGTTGCAAGACAGATAGATGTTGGGTATAGGTTGGAAGTTCCATAATCATTGGGACAAGGGTACAACAAGCACTGTGAGCTGAAAGGTTTCAAGGAAGGGAAAGCAAAATTAGGGAAATGGAAAAGACTCTCAGAAGCACCAAGTTCAACTTTCTATCCAAACATAAAACCTTTTCACAGTCTACAACTTCTTTTAAAATATTTTTGGTACAGGTATCCCTTAACTCACGAATGAACCCTTTTATTTTGAGGATATTCTTTTTTTTTTCTAGAAAATTCTCCTCAACATAGAGCTGAGGGGTAGCTTTAACTCCCCCCCCCCTTTTTTTTTCCACTTCCAGACAAGAGAGTTTTGTCTAACTCCTCTTTAAACTTGAAGACAACCACCAGCAATACCCGTGTCATTTCCTCTCAAGACCAACTATCCCTCCCTGCTTCCCTCACGTGGTTCAGAATCCAGCTGTTCTCTGGCTACATTCTGGTCTGAGAATGCTCCTGCCCAAAGGTGGTAGCCAGCCTTGAGTGTGGCACTCCAGATGTGCTCTGATCAAAGATCCTGTGACCATCATTTGTCACTCTCTGAACATGATTCTCCTATTAACACAACCCAATGTTACCTTAGGTTTCAGCCACTGAATTGCATGATATAAACTTACTTTAATACTACAGTAATTAAAATAGCTTTGTACCTGCATGGATACATAACTGAATAGACTATAGAAACAGAGCCATGGAAATTTAGTATACGTTAGAGATTTCTTTTCTGATAAGTGGGCAAGTATGAACTATTCGATATGTAGTGTTAAAAAATTGGGCTGTCCATTTGTTTGAAACGGTGATTCAATGTATTGTTATCTACCACTCTATACCCAAATTCATTTCAGATATATTAAAGTCTAGATGTATGGTATATACATATTAATATGAAAAATTTCCTAGAAATATATATATATATACACATTTTGAGACAGAGAAGATGACATTCTTAGGGGAAAAAATAGGTAGTATTCTGTAGAGTGTTATAAAAATATAACACTGTCACAGGGTTGGTCTGTGTGACCAATGGAATGTAGAGGAGTGATGGGATGTAGCTTCCGAGATTAGGTTATAAAATACTTTGACTTCTATCTTGCCGCTCTCTTTCTCATGTAGATGCTCACTCTGGAGGAAGCCATGTTGCACGCAGCCCCTTAGTGTCTCATGTAGGAAGGAACTGGAACCTCCTGCCAGCAGCTGTGTGAGTGAGCATGGAAGTGGACCCTCAAGGCCCCGTTGAGTCTTCAAAAACTACAGCCCCAGATGACAGCTTAACTACAACGTACTGACACATCCTGAGCCAGGACCCCACAGCTAAACTGTTCCTACCTTACTGACCCTCAGTAACCATGAAATACAATGTTTGATGTTTTACGCTGCTAGATTTGCCCCTACACATATCACATCTATTTATTTTTAAACAATCTTTAAAAAGGGAAGGGGACATGGCAGGAGGAATTGCAGGGAAAAGCAGCAGCATTTTGCTATCTTTGTAGTCAGGAAATTTCTTACTAGGCAACTACATGATTTCACATTCAAGATGTTCTATTTTTGTTTTGCTTAATTTTTATTATGTTCTACTGAGAATAAGTGAGGTGAACAACTTTAACATTTGGAGAACTGAGGCAGAGACTAGAGGAAGAGGTTTTTTTTTTTTTTTAACAGATTGTACAACTTACATGGGACGGGAGAAAGGTGGCTAACCTAGACCTTACTCAAAAGACTGTGTCCCCATGTTGAGTTCTGTTCCCGAGCACAGGGACCTGAGAGTTTGATAATGTAATCGACTCTTCATAGTTATAAACACAGTTCATAGTTTATCACAACTAAAGGAGCTGAAAATAGAAGTCCTAAATATATATATATAGGGGTGGGGGCTGAATTTAGAATATGCCAGTGCATCAGTAGCAAAGAGACAAATTATATTTAATGCCACATGGAAAACATAATGTGGCTCATTAAATCATACAACACATTCCAGAAGCAATTCCTGGGGGCAAATGGGAGGAAATACAAACTAGCTCCCCTTCCACTTTCTACCCCTTCCCTTGTAGTGAAATCTGGATTCAGAAACTATATTTGTAATGCAGAAGAGGCACGTGTTAAAGGCTTTGGTATCTCCCCCTTCCTCTTCCTACACACCTATATCACCTTCCCACCCCCTAGAAGGTCTGGGGCTCAGGGTTGCCTCCATCTCCATTATGGGAATGAGATGCAATTTAGTAAAAATTCCTGAGTTTGTGTCAGTGTTCTGTTTGCATCTGATACCCATTTTACAGTCAGGCCTGAGCCATCTCTGGAACAGTCCAGACTGCTTCAGCCTCCCTTTGCACTTAATGGAAAGGCTAGTGCCGATGCAGCCACCCACCTCACATGTTAGGTCTGTTAACCTCATCTTCCTTGTTAGCTGGGAGGCAGTTTATATGTCTGTGCATGAGCACAGGTTGACTCAGATACACTAAGATAAACTGAGGAATACTCGGCTATACTCAGGTAGAGTCAGGTTTACTCAAGTTCAGGAGTTCCTGGTTCGATGATACCTTTCCATGGTTTTCTAATTAAGATTTTCCATTAAAAAGCTTAATTTGAGACTATATCTGAAGTATAGAATGAAATTTTTGAAGACCATATGACCGTATGTATTAAATAGCTACATTAAATATAGATTATCAAGTATATATTTCATACTCTTAGGTATGAATTGAGCTTAAACAGATGGACTCTAATTTCTGAATCCATATTCCAGTCTTTTCTTATAAACCTGTCATAGCCAAGGAGTTGCTCCCTTGGCAGGGCCCGTGCCTGCATCCCTCTCTCCAGTGACAAGGACGAGGCTATAGCTGGTGAGTCCGATCACATCTCAGCTTCTCAGAGCTCATGAGATCTGTGGGACAGGCCAGGTTCATCCAAGGCCCGAGTTTCCTAGTAAAAGCCTGGACAGGGGTGAGAGACCTTCAGGAGAAGCAGAGAAAATTTTCCTTATGTGGCATTTTGTCTGTGGCAAATACTCAGTTCCACATCAATGAATTGGTTAGGAAGTGGACTACCCTACATTTGTCAGAGTCCCCTGTATTGGAATAGAGAAAAGAGCTTATTTCTAGATGTCTGCAGTGGGACTACCTAACCACATAGAAGTAGATGTGACATTACATAAAATAATCATAATTTTAAAATACCCCTCATCTCGTACTCATTCCTATGGCATGACCATACCAGGATGTGTCTCCACAGTAGCATTTATTATGTTACTTGCAGAGAATATGCATTCCTTGGGGCTGGGTGTACACCTTATTTGTACTTAGCACAATGCCCGACATTTGTGGAACGTCGGTGAATGTTTGTTGAACAACTGATCAATGGAATTAATGAACTTTTTGTACTTGTAATGAAAATATCTGCTCCATCTACATAATTTACCCAAATGAAGGGCCAGTGCTTTCCTTCATGTTCGGTGGTGTTACACTTTTATTTTTTCCTAGTCCAGTGATGGATGTAGTCTTGCTTCGCTTATTTTCCACATAACCTCTGGGTGACCCTAAATGAGGCCTTACCTATCTGGCACTTTATCTTGTCAACATTCCTTGCATGGTTATCGTTCCTACCTATCTTGACCCACGGCTGGATCGATTGACAGAGTAGGTATTTAATCCCTGAAATCCATCTCTCCAGATTCTTAACCATTTGACTTCACCGGGTCTGATTTCCTTCCAGTTTTATGTAAGGTTATCTTGACCCCAGCAGCCCAGGGGAGAGTTTTCTAGAGGCAGCTGAGAGGCACATGTGTATTATCTTCAGCCCTGATGAAGACTCCTGTGTATTTATGTATGTGGACACATAGTCACTCAGGGCCAAGAAACAGGTCACTTGTAGCCTCTGCTGCTGACCGCATGTTTGGCTGTGGTCTTTTCATCTGCAAAAAGTGCACACCTTTTCAGCCTTGTTAAGAGCTAATCATGGGAAGAGCTGCGAAGCCCATGAAGTCCCTGCCACAGCATGTAACTTAAAGCCAGGTGCAGCATATCAGGGAGAGGAAAATACCAGAATGGCAGAAATGTCAAAGGGAAGGCAGGTCAACAATGGCATCTTATCCCCAGCATGAAATATTGCCCATCAGCTCCAAAGCCCTGCATTCTGCCTGGGTGCACAGGAAACTGAATCAGGCTGTCCCCTGGCTTGAAATTTCTACCCAGCCAAAAGTTAGATCTTCTGGGAAACAGATTTACTCTTGCAGCCATTTATTGCAATCTATCTGTCCCTGCAACTGTCAGTGGTATCACTGTCACTGCCAGAGGTAAAAAAAAAAAAAAAAAAAAAAAAAAATGAGAAAGCAATTCTGCTCAATTGTCTGGGTAATGTTTAAATGGAGCACGGCTAGCTACATGCCAGGCACTAGGCTAAATGCTTTACGTGGCATCCCTCACTGAATAGCTCTCCTGATGCTATGACATATTAGAATTTTCCAGATGAAGAAATTAAGGCTTTAAGAGGATATTCTCAAGATCGTACAGCTATTAAACAACATGCTGGGGATTTTAAGCCAGCCCTGCCTGACAGCAGAGCCTGAGAACTAGGAAGGTGGCCGCAGAAGATAGGTTTACCCCAACACCAATCTCTGTGGCTTCAATGACAGTGACCAATCTGGCTTTATCTCCATAACTTCAGAAGTTCCTCAACCTTCCTTTAGTCCCTTCCAAGGGGGAAACACTGGTATTCTAACGTCATCTTTTTGCCTCCTTCCAAATACTTACTGAACATGTGAAAGAATTTCCGAAGAGTTAAAAATGTGACTCATAAATATAGAATGAACATGCATCAAAAATTTATTCAAATCATTGAGGGAACTAGTATGATAGTAAAACTGGTTCCAAAAGCATTTTCAGGAACTAGATATTTATAGACCGTTCGTGGGTGGGGGGAAAGAATGCCAGAATAAGATTCCTAGATTAGATGAAAAACTTTTGATGTCCTCCAAGGCAATAAAATCACGAACTTGAGGTTATCCTCTCTACCAAATCGAAATCTACAAAGCACCAGATCACCTCACAGCAGTGTCTGGCTCTGATCAAAGTTAAAGATAAAACCAAACACAAGCACATTTCCTTAAGATCAATGGGTTCTCAAACTGCGCTGCATGTTAAAATCACTTGGAGAGATTTAAAAAATCCTTACTCCCTAGATTCTACCTTCATTGATTTCTTATTGCTGCCGTGACAAACTACCACACATGTCATGACTTAAACAAATCCAGCTTTACTCTCTTACCGTTCTGGAGGTCAGAAGTCTCAAAGAGGTCCAAAGGGCTGTGTTCCTTCTGGAGGCTCTCGGAGAGAATCCTTGCCTTTCTACCTTCTAGAGGCTGCCTGCATTCCTTGGCTTGTGGCCGCTTTGTCACCCTCAAAGCCAGCCGTGTAGCATCTTCTCTTTTTTCTCTGCCATCTCCTTCCATCCTTAAACTTCCTCTGACTCCGAGCCTCCTGCCTCCCTTTTATAGGAACCATTGTGATTACATTGGGCACACCTGGATTTTACAGGCTCCTCTCCCCATCTTGAGGTCCTTAACTTAATCATATCTGCAAAGTCTCTTACCATGTAAGGTAACATATTCACAGGTTCTGAGGATTAGGTCACAGACACCTTTGTGAGGTCATTATTTAACCTATGACATCATCCTGTACCATTAAATCAGGATATCTGGGGGTGAGAGCCAGGCAGCTGTAGGTGTTGAACATCCCCAGGTGTTCCCAATGTGAAGCAAAGTTTAAACACCGCCGCTCTGAATAAAGAAATAATCTGTGAGTGACCCTGTTAAACAATGCTTCAACAGGATGTTAAGAGAACATGTTCTTGACTTACTTTGCTTTTGAGGGAGTTAATGTGCCACCCCAAAACATGCTGCCCTAGCATATTGACTATTTTGAGTTAAAGGCACTTGACAAACATAAGGTGTAAGAAGATCACTCTGACCTTCTGTTTCTTAAAATCAGGAGATGAAATTGTTATGTGAAAGATGCCCTCCCTATACCAGAAGGAAAGTATCATTCTTATCAAGGATGGGAACTTGGCCAAGTGTGGTGGTGCGCACCCGTGGTCCCAGCTACTTGGGAGACTGAGGCAAGAGGATCACTTGAGCCCAGGAGTTTGAGGTTGCAGTGAGCTGCGATGATGCCACTGCACTCCAGCCTAGGGAGACAGAATGAGACTCTGTCTCAAAAAAAAAAGGGGGGGGGGGGTGGAGGGGACGAGAAGTTGAGGCCAGGGGAAATCTGTACAACAAACCTTGTTAGACTAACCATTACCTTCCTAGCTACTCATCCACCCAATTAACTATCCTAGCCCAAGCCTCTTGGCCTTGTCACATTTTAATAATTTACTACTCTTTGCCTAATTCAGTTCAACTCTATGTTTTGGGTCTTCATTTCCTTACGTAGACTCCCATGCCACATAAAATTTGTCTTAACACATTAACTGCCATGTGAGTTGTATTTAACTCAATCTAGTTTTGAGCCCTGGGGCCTCGTGAAGCATATGTAACTCATATGTCTCTTCACTTTGGGAGCCATGAGAACTATTTTTCAAATTGCATGTAACTCACTCACAGAAAACAATAAAAAATAAAGTTTTCATTAAATTAGAAAAGATTGTTTTGTTTTTGAAATTTTTATCCTGTTTTCGTAATAAAACACCGTGGTCCCAAGGAAAAACATTTTTTCTTGTGTGGCAATGTATTTAATAAATTTGTTCATCTCTTGTTTATTAATGTCAATTTAATTCTCACGCTCAGCTTAAAAAAAAAAAAAAAAGGAAGGCAGAGATAATATTTTGCCTTCCTATACTTTATTTGTAAATTTTAGGTAACTTAGTGAACTAAAAAAATGATCAAATACTTCTTAAATTAACAAAACTATACTCTGATTAACAGCCAAAATTATTTGTTTTATCTGACCCTGACCTGGACGCTGCTCTCACTGATTGCAAACTTGGCAAGTCACTGTTGCCTTTTACCCTTATGTAAAACAGAGCGAATGGAACTCATTACTGTCAGAACAGCAGTGACAGAGGAGGAGGGTGCAAGCCAAGTGATGGAAATGCCATCTGTCACTAGGACTGCTGCACATGCCCGTGGTCGCCTGCTGGAGGACATGCCAGTCTCAGGTTTCCACAGCCAAGAACCATGATCTTGGCTACAAAAGACTGAGGCTTGTAAACGCTGTTCAAATAACAACAATGAAAATAACACACACACACCCATACCCCCCCCATCAATCCTTCAATTATGCCTAAGGGCTGAAAGCAAACTGAGAGGAACTGTGAAAACAGTCAGTGGTGCATACCTGGGGATCTTGGTGAATCTCCAAAAACATAAAATCTCTAGCAGTAAACCTATCATCAGTCTGAGTTTACTGCATTTCACCCAGCGCTGATCCCAGAGCCTTGGGGGAAACTTTGCAGGAGAAACTGATACTGATTTTCAACATGAACGCCTGAGTTCGTTATACTAATAGTAGTTTTTGTCTCTTAATTGAAACAACAGGACATTCCTGAAGTTTGCCATAATCTGCAGGATATTCCTGGAAATTCTGAAAGGTCTGAGGAATGTGTCTAAGCCTTAAGGAAGGGGAAAGTTACATGCTTAGGATCCCGATTAGATGCCCCATTCCTACTGCTGGACTCTTCTCTCTGTTCTGTTCATGTGGGCAAACCTTCCACCTTGTAGATATCACACTCAAGCTGGTTGACACATTTCACAGGTTCGCTGTTACCATACAAGATTGATAATCGTAACTTCAATGAGCCATGGGTCAGGTTTCTTAAAGCCATGGTTTTCAAGTCCCCTTCAACCAGCAGAGCCAGTTTTTGACATAAAATCGTATGCAAAAAAAGCCAATAGAAACGTGACAAAATGGAAAAATTGTCAACATTTGGCACCATTGTGCTTCTTATAAAAAGAACATACAGTTGATCCTAATTATTTGTTAATTCCATATTTGTGAATTCCACTACTTGCTAAAACTTATTTGTAACCCTCAAATCAATACCTGTGCTTTTGTGATCATTTGCAGACATCCACGAAAAAATTAAGTCTCCCGATGCTCATGCTCCCAGCTGAGGGTGAACAAGGCAACACTCTGCCTTCTTGCTTCAGCTTTCATACAGTAAACAAGTGTGCTTTATGTCATCTATTTAGTGCCTATTTTTTTGTACTTTTATGTTGTTTGTTGGTAATTTTGCTGTTTAAAACAGCCTCCAGAATACTGCTAAATTGCTGTCTAGCGTGACCTAAGTGCAAGAAGGCGGTGGTGGGCCGTACAGAGAAAATACGTGTGTTAGAGAAGCTTTGTCCTCTCCAAACGTTACCCACCAATAAGAAGTTGGTGAGTGGGTGTTGCAACTCGAGGGCCAAGGCAATGGACTATTCTCGAGCTGTTCCCCCTTCTCCCCTTCAAAGGCCAGGCTTGGTCAGGAATAAAGAGCAGAGGGGAATAGGGAAGTTCTCAAGTGAAGAAATACCTGGTATTTACCCTAAGAGAGAGGATGTTTCCCAAATGGCAAAACTGTTTTGTTTGGCAAATGGAGTTCTGCACTGTTTTGTGTCAAATACACGTTGTTTTCCTAAAGCAAAGGGTCTAATGTTACAGTCTGTCTATATAAAGCTCGTGCTACTGTCTGCATCGCAGCCCCATGGGGAGCTTCTGCCCTGTGTTCTGAACATCCCAATGGACTTACTGAGATGCTCACATGCTCCAACCCAGGGCCCCTCCAACCCTCAGCAGGGTCCCATTTTTCCAGCATGGCTGGCCAAATCTCCACACTCTACTGTGGATCCTGAGCCAAACCGACTGCTCATCCCTGACTCAAGACTGTGACCTTGGCTTCATCAATACGTTGGTGAGCCAGTGTCTCCAATAAATGAGCCAGGCAGCCTCAGAGCACTGTGGCATTGCTACAGGATAAAGCCTTTATGTATTGTGAAGACAGATTCTATTCTTCCTAGCACCAAGACATAAGAAAGCCTTTTGAACTGAATTCCAAGAAGCTGCCAGCTAAGATAAAAGGGTCCCTTGACTACAAGTTTGAATGCCTGCTCTTCCATCCTCCGTTAACTCCTAATATGACTGGGAAAAGCACTTTGTTCTTGGCAGCGGTTTCCTCATCAGCACATGAAGGTTTTTGGTTTTTTTTTTTCCTGATAATCTTTTGGGTCTCTTCAAGCTCTAGACTGCTAGGTATCTGAACGAATTTTGTGCCCAAGATCAAAGTAAATGACCTCTTAAGATCTCTTCAAACATTGTGACCTATGAGACTCGCCGTAATCCCTACTACAGAAAGAAAGAATACACATTTGTGAAAATCTGCACAAACCATTTTATTGCTTTGGAATTGTGCTCACAGTTTTTCTGTGCTTAATGTCATGTAATTGATTTTTTAAAATTTCTGCCTCTACTGGTATCCATTAAGATTTTGATTGCAAGCAACAGAAATCAAGTCTGGGTAACAATATGAAAAGGACTCCCTTGGCAGATTTTTGGAGATCTCACAGAATCAGCTCCGTGAATTGAGAACCAGGATGACACAAGCAAGTGTACTAAAGCAACTGACTCCGTTTTTGATGTTTGACCATTGCCAGCTTTTAGATTTCCACCCCTCTTCCTTGCTTGCCACACATCTGAACAACCATGTTAAAAAGACCGTGGGTGTTTTATGCCCCTGTTGGTGACTGGGAATCTCAGATAATGCAGCCTCTAGCCCATGTGCTGGCTGCAACCCAAGTCCACCCGCTAAGCACAGTAAAAGCCCAAAGTCACCCCTACACTGCTTTGGTTGCCTTCCAATGTAAGCCTTTCCCTCCTAGGACTCTCCAGCTTGTTGTGAGCTCTAAATACGTTTTATTCAAGCTCCTTGGTGATTGTGTTGTGTTATCTCTCTTGACATATAAATAAATTCCCTCTCAGCACAGGCTGTTGCCCCTGTCTGACTCCTGATGCTGCTACAACTTCTGGGAATAATTTACGAACTGACCCTGGGTCTTTGTCGCATGCCCCAAAGATTTCAAGTTTAGGTGGGAGAACGACATCGTTTGAGCCTAGGCATATGCCATCTCTGGCCACCAGGGCAGGAGGAAGATCTCCTTTTCTGCTTCCCTAGTTATGAGCACAGCAGGTTTAGAAGTATCTGGAGGGAAAACAGTGAGATGAAATAAAATAATCTTCAAATACAATAATCAAAGATGGAAATTCTGTAGTTTTGGGACTTACCAGTTCTTTATGAATAAAAAAGAATGCACATCTTGTAGTGTTCATGTACTTACAAAGCTTTTTTTAAAAATTTGAGATAAAATTCACATAACAAAATTCAACAGTTAAACCATTTTAAAGTGTACAATTCTATAATTTTTAGTATATTCACAATATTGTGTGACCATCACCACTATCTAATTCCAGAACATTTTCATCACCTTGAAAAGATATTTTTTTATCCCTAAAGCAGTCCTAATTTCCCTTCCTCCAATCCCCTGCCAATCATTAATCTGCTTTCTGTCTCCATGGATTTGACTATTCTGGAAATTTTATATATGTGGATTTTTCTGAGTGGTTTCTTTAAATGAGTGTATCATTTTCACGTTCATCCATATTGTATTATGTGTCAGTATTGTATCATGATACATGTACTGATACATAATATGTGTACATGATATGTGTTCCTTTTTGTGGCTGAAAAATATTCCATTGTATGGATATACCACATTTTGTTTAACCATTCATGCACTGATGATCATTTGGGTTGTTCTGATTTTTTGGCTATTTTGAGTAATGCTGCTATGAACATTCATGTACAAGTTTTTGTGTGAACATATGTTATCATTTCTCTCGGGTATATTTGTAGGAATGGAATACCTGGGTCTTAACTGTAACTTCATGTTTAACTTTTTGAGGAACTATCAGACTTTTCCACAGTGGCTGCATCATTTTACATTTCTATTAACAATGGATGAGGGATTCAATTTCTACACATCCTCCTCAACAGTTATTTTCTTTTTTATCATTATTATTATTACTGTAGCATTCTAGTGGCAATAAAGTGGTATCTCACTCTTGTTCTGATTTGCATTTCCCTAGACTAGTGGTGCTGAGCACTTTTTTCCTGTGTTTATGGGCCAGTTGTATATCTTCTTTGGAGAAGTTACTATTCAAATTCTTCACTTATTTTAAAATTTGGATATTTGCATTTTTGTTGCTGAGTTGTAATGGTTCCGTAAACAGGTTGACATAGCCCTTATCTGAAATGCTTGGGATAGAAGTGTTTCAGATTTTGTATTTTTTTCTTTGCAGATTTTGGAATATTTGCATTTACATCATAATGAGATATCTTGAAGATGGGATCCAAGTCTAAACACAAAATTCATTTATGTTTTATATATACCTTATACACTTAGCCAAAGGTAATTTTGGACAATGTTTTTAATAACGTTGTGCATGAAAGAAAATGTATATAAATTGGATGACTGGAAAGCAAAGGTGTCACTATTTCATGCCAGTGCTCAAAAAGTGATTTTGGAGCACGTTGGATTTTCAAATTAGGGATGCTTAACCTATACATTTTGGATACAAGTCCCTTTTCAGATATACAATTTGCAAGCATTTTCTATTATTTTGTGGGTTATCTTTTTATATTCTTTATGTCCTTTGAAACACAAAAGTTTTTAATTTCAATGAAGTCCAATTTATCTATTGTATCTTTTGCATTTGTGGTTTTGGTATCATATCTGAGAAACCACTGCCTAATCCAGGTCATAAAGATTTACTCCTATGTTTTCTTCTAAGAGTTTTATAGTCTTAACTCTTACACTGAAGTGTTGGATTCATTTTGAGTTCATTTTTGTATATTGTGTGAGTTAGGGGTCCAACTTCATACCGTTGCTTGTGGCTATCTAGTTGTCTCAGCACCATTTGTTGAAAAGACTATTTTTTCTCCATTGAATGGTCTTGGCACCTTTGTCAAAAATAATTGACTGCAGATGTATGGCTTTGTTTCTAGACTCTCAATTCTATTCCATTGATCTATAAATCTGTCCTTATGCCAGCTCCACACTGTTTTGATTATCATAGCTCCCTAAAAGATTTTTCTGTACTTCAGAAAGAAGCTAAAAAAGAAACTTTTTGTTCTAGAGAGATTGAATTGCCTAAAACTGTAATTTTTTTCTCTATCGTAGAATGCAGATGCTAACAGGGTACACAATGCTAACCTATCGGATTGAGTATACAAATGAAGAGGTGACAACGTTGTTTGTATCTCAAGAACCATACAATCTACTCTATACAGAGTAATTTCATGTTGTTGAAGAGAATACTACATGCTAAAATACTTTATTAAAATTTCCATTAAAAATAAAATCTTAAACTTTTTATTTTGAAATTTTCATTTATAACCTCATGACTTGAACACAATATTTGAATTTCTCCATGATTTCCTTCCAGTCTTTAGCCATATTATACATATTATTATATGTTATAATAGTGGTATACATACATTTTCCTTTTTTAGAAAACAGTATTACTATAAATAATTTTCTTATTTTCCTATGGTATTCATATTTTAATGGCTACTTAAATTCTGTTGTTACATGTCACGAGTTACTTGAAGTTACTTAACCAATTTATTTTATATTTTTTTCCATAATTTTTTTTACTCTTAAAAATAATAAAAGTTTTGTGCATATGGTTTGTTTTTCTTTTTTTGAGTTATTTTCTTCGGATAAATTACTACCACTATAATTACTTAGTCAAATGTGAAGAACATTTTTACTTATTGTACATTCTTCCCTAAAAGTATTCTATCAATTTAGAATGTTAACAATGTCTGAGATGTCAGTTCCTAAGCAGCCTTGCCAATAAATGGATTTAGTACATTTATTTCAGTGCATCTAATGATACAAAGTTGTTTTAATTTTTACTTTTTAATTACTAGCAAGCTTAAACACTTTTTCTGCTTATCACCTTTATTTTCTTTTACATGCTTTGAGAATAGAGTATCTGAAAATATTTTTCTGACTATGAAACTAATATTTGTTGAATGTAGAAAAGCATGAAAAAGAAAATAAAAGTCATCTTTAATCCTACCACTGAGAAAGAACTAAGCTAAATATCTTAGGCAATTGGAGTCATGCTATATTTATATTTAGAATTCTTTTTTCTACAACCTTATTTGCCCATATCCTAAATAAGGTATATTAATTTTACAGTATTTTTTATTTACCTCTAAAATCAGTATGACAAAGTGAGAATACCCAAATCTTGAGTTTCCAGAAAGGACCATGCCTGCCAGGGTTCACAGTACCCCCTATAGCCTCTGAGTTGAGCCATAAATCTCCCTGGATTGTGGCCATGATTCTCAAGACCGTGGCAAAGCACATCATGCTAAGAATGTGCTAAGAATCCTTTTCAGATCTGTATTCCAAGAGCCTTCAGACAAAGCTAGGGAGCCCACCTATAGTTTAGCAGTGTTCAGTTTTTCTGTGGCTCTTTTACAATTTAAACATCTATTTATCCTCTTTGATCAACCACAATTGATAAGATCTTTTAAAAAGTAGATTAACAAGTGACTTAACATTTGGAGTCGGCTGTTTTTTTAGTTTGGTGACTAAATAGTTGCATAACTAATAGCCACACTCAATTCAACAGCTAATTAATACTTTAAAGACTTAATTAATAGGAACAGAGACTTTCAACCTACAGTTGATACATGGGGTTTTGTTAAAACTTATAAATCTATCCTAGCCATCATTTTTCTTTATTTCATAATTGTTGAATATAATTATATTCATGCATAGACCATTTATCTTTTTATAATTTACAAGGGTCAGAATTTCCTTGACATCTGAGGAAGCTTTTACTTTGGGTAACTACCCGTGAGCATCCCTTGTGTATTTGGGGAAATGTCCGCCATTCAGTGGCCACAGTATAAATTCCAGGTCCAAGGTCATATTCTGTGGAAGTAGCCAGTTCTTCATTCTAAGCAACATTTTTCTAGTCTTTTGGAGAGCCCTCTTTTTTTTATAGATACCCACGTATTTTGGGGTCTTCTTTCACAATTATATTCCTGCTTCTTTACTATTTATCCACAGTAGGTTAGGTCCAGTTGAAGACTTGGGATTTTCCTAAAGATAAAATTCACCTTGGAATCATGTCACTGTGATAGCTAATATTTTGTAGGCAATAACTGGGAAACTACATAGAGAGTTCAAGCTGATTATCTGGCTGACCAATTGTCTCAAGCTATGATATAGTCAAAGATACTTACAAGCACCATATACTGAAAACTACTATCTTCTTCAGTGCTCACGGGGGTCTATTCTACTCAGAGGCTTTACTCAGCTTTGTTTCTGGTTTTCAAACATAGTTTGCACTGCCTCCATAGCACCAGTGAACGTTTCCAATCATTGCATACCCATCAGCTTGGGTGTAGCTCTAGTCACTGCCAAGCAAACACTTAGCCTAGATAACCTTTGAGGTTTCTTCCATCCCTGGGAGGATATGATTCAGCCTTGTCTTCTAGAAATACCATTGAAATGGCATGCCAATAACCTTTTAGATATCATCTCAATCTTCATGATACTACTGATAAACTTAATAACTCTTTTAACTTACAAAAGCAAAAGTATACACTGAAAAGACCATTGTACTCCACTAGATTTGAAACCTACCTTAGCCCTATAAGCTTTCCAAAGCCCAGATTCACTGGATGCAGAAGCCTTTATTCTAGAAAGAGAATCTAGTTGCCAAAAAACCTCATTCACTTTTTCCTCACCCAGTCTGAACTCACCGGGCTATGCTCCTCTTAGTAACCACAGATGCTCTCTTGCACCCGGAGTTGCTCAAGGAGCACGGATACTATTTCACTTAAGGGTACTTTTTGGATGTATGGCAGGGAGCCAGCCAGATTGTCGCACAGTGAGAGGAACAAGCCAAATTATTCTCGATTGGGTTTATAACAAATTTGGTTGGAGGGGGAGTCTGGACATAAAGGAGACAGGAAATGGTAATGATATGGCCAACACACTTGCATAAATGTGTGTCATTTCCCAAATCTCCATGTGAGTGAAGAAAACCCATGCACTCTGTTGAGAAGATCCCTGGCACCTTCTAGAGTCCCTGTCAGTCCCCTTCCCTCGCCCTTGAACAAACCCCATGAAAAATCCCAGAGTGGCCTTATCACCACAGGCCTGATAGTGGATGCTTCACAGGCACTTGCCAGGAAGAGCCTGGCCCAGCAGGGAACCTCCTGCATTGCCACTTGTTTAGGCCTCAGAGGAACTCTGCATTCTTCGAGAAGAGATAAAATTGCCACTGCCCTTGGTCAGGGTAGGTTTTCCTTTCTAAGTTTTAACAAGAGACATTAAGACCATCTAGCCTTTCACTTCATGGGGAAGCTCAGGCCTTAGCTGTCTGTCACTTCTCACAAAGGCAGGCTGGTTGGGCCGGCAAAGGAGTTCCGCCACCATAGGCTGTTGACTTTCCCAGTGGCCTTGCTCACTGCGCTCTGTGTGCAAATGATTGTCTTCTCCATGGGCCAGCAAACGATGGCCCATGGGCCAAATGTCACCAGCTGACTGGTTTGAAAATAAAGTTTTCTTGGAACACTGCCACACCCAATTGTGTATGGCTGCTTTCACCTCATAGCCACAGAGTCGAGTACCGTAGGGCCACAAAGCCTGGAATAGTTCCCTTCTGGCCCTATACAGAAAAAGTCTACCAACCCATGCTTTGCTCACACCAATCTGCTTGCCTTTTCCTGAAAAGATCCAGCTTTCTTTACCGGGCTCTGCACTTGCCTTGGTTTCCCTGTGGATCCAGAGGCCTAACTCTTCTCTCTCCTTTAAAGTTCGCTGAAGGCAGCAGTTGCTACAGGAAGGTTTCCGTGGACCCCAGATCGAACTAAGTGCTCTTGAGGGATAACAATTATGTATGATTAACTCAGTACTCTCAGGGCCTACACGTTGCCTGACATAAAACAAGTACTCAATAATGTTTGCTGGATTTGTGCTACAGATATGCACTGTTACCTCATGCTGCCCTACAGAGCATAATTATTGCTAACAGTGGAGGAATGGTCTGCTGAGAACTTTAACAGCAAATGTGCTGCAGTCTCACTGTGCATAACCTGCTGTCAAGCACAATTAACTTTGCCAGGCCTGACTCACACCCGATCCAAGGGAGTTTAGTCAGCAGTATCAAGTGAGCCACATTCTGCTTCTTGTTTTAATTGTCACAACCTCTCAGTTGGAACCTCATGGGCTCCATAATACAAAGGCCTCAGGGCCATTGGCAGAAATGTGCTGTGTTCTCTCTTCATGAACGCCAAAGGCAAGTTCTCTCTTGGGCTTCCCCAGAACAGCTGTGATTCTGACAACCTGTTAGATACCATCGGCCTTAAGCTCTGCTTTCGTATTCTGCAAAGGAGCCTTCTATTTTGGGTGGGATTGCCAGAAATACAGATAATGTGAAAAATTGATTTTATGAGACATTCACCAGGGAAATGGCCAGGTATGGATTTCTCAATGTAAAAAAACTGAGCATTTATATATACGTATGCGTGAGCACAATGTACTGGAGAACATGATTAGAAAAAATGCCCTTAGCTAAACTGTATCTCCTACTACAGTGTGCGATCGCAGGTTTGTTCATCTTTATTTTCAAACCTAGTAAAATGATGGTCTAAAAAGGAACAATTAAAAAGAGATAAGAATTCCTGGTTAATGGTAGAAGATGATCTTAGAAGACGTTAGATACGGTGATTCACTCTGTAATTGACTTGTGATCCAATCCTAATTACACCTTGGGATTCTTGCCTTATGACTAATTCAAATTGGGCTTTTAAAGGAATGGTAATATTTGATATGAAATAAGATCCCATCCTGGCAAGGAAATGAATGCTCTCACTCCAGTTTAAAATGATTCCAGCAGGCAAAGCAGGGTTTGATTTCGCTGGTGCTACTGCCAACTATGCAGGCATTTAATATTTATAATGTGGCCCATCTCAGCTCTCCTGTTTCCTTCTCCTGCCTTTTTTTTTTTTTAATATTTGAGATGCAATGACCATGGTCATTAGGACTAGAAGAAACTTTATAGAGTGTCTAATTCAGTGTTTTCATTTGCAGATGAAAGAACAAAGAGGTGAAGTGATTTGACAGAGGTCACTAGCAAATTTCAGGGCTGAGATTTGAACCCATATATCTCAGCTCCTAAAATGATATCTTCCTCACGCCATTATGTCCCTGCCAAAAGGTGGGTAATATGGTTTAAGAAGATGAAAACTACCGTCGGCCAGAATTACTGATTTGAAGCAATGGGACAATATAGAATTGGCCAGGAGATAAATTAATTCCTTGACAGTACTTCCTGAGCACCTCATAAAAGAAAGCTAAAAAAAAAAAGGTGAATTTCAATTATCCATGAAGACTAGAGTAGGGTGATTTAACTCGAATCAGTCCTTCACATTAACGATACTTAAGTACGCTGGAAGCATCTCCAAAAAGCAAGGCATTCCGTGAATTAGCATGATCACTGATAAAATTGAATTGGCTGAACATTTTTATACAGTGGTTTTTAAGTTCAAGGATTTCTAGACCATTTAAAAAGTGAAAGAAGCCCAGCATAATTCACCTTCTTGTATTTCCTGATACAGCTGTTGGGTCAGAGGAATCCATGGACTCTCATTGTTGCACATGCTCTTTTTCTGCTAGCAGAATAATTTAATTTTAATATTGTTAGCCATGAACATTCTCATTCAAATTCTAAAGATATAAGGACCTACCAACAGGAATCTCCTCTATCATCTGGCGTCTCTGCAAAATCATATGTAGTTTTATGAAAACTCTAAGAGCCGTCTGTACCTGGTCCTCCGCGCGCTGCATTTGAACCTGACCACTCTCTGTCACTGGTGGACATTCCACTGAACACAGAGTGGGCAGGAGTGGGCGGGAGGCCACGAGGCATACTGGCAGGGATACATATAATTCGGGGGACAGCGGATTTTTATCCATTGTTAACTCCAGGCCCCCAAAAGACTCTGTATGTCCTATTGGCCATGTTCCTTTTTTCTTCTTATAATACTGTAGAACATTCTGAGTGTAATTTATAACAAAGAGCGATGCAGTTAACGTCTCACACAAGCTCCGTAATGTTTAAATCATGGCAGTAAAACCTGACAGATGGAAAGGTCAGAAGTTTATCTTGACTATTCCAACAGCTATCTCTGTGCTCTTGCCCCAGAATAAAGCTCCCTTAATTAATATTCCTTTGGATTTCAACAGATTGAACATTTCCGAGTGTACCTGAGCCTCCGGCAACTCTTCCCTTCCTCATCTCTGTCCTCATCCTTCTTAATTATTAGAGAGTTTGAATTTTAATACCTTGCTTCAAAGTCACATCATAGTCATTTTTATTGGGCATGGACCGGCTGGAAGTGCCATGTCCTATAGAAAGTCCTACGCAGACCATTTGTACTAATTTCTAGTTTTGGTTCCTTCTCAAATTACTCCTCTGATCGGGGCAGGTCACTTTACCCCTCTGACCTCTCAATCGAGAAGTAAGAGGGTTGGATTAGATTATCTCTAAATTCTCAATTAGTTTTCACATTCTTGAGGCATCCTCACCGATGTGCTGTACATTTTTATTATAATTCTAAAACACAGGTAAATTTTAGTGCATGTATGAAGGGAGGTATGGAGGAAATGAAATTCATTGCATAAAGACGGAGAAAAATGAATGAAACAGATCCATGGCAGAGATTTGAATCTGGGAGGAGGGAGATGGAATTTTCTGTATCAGTCGGCATTTGGAAGAGGCATTTGGAGAGGCCCCAGGAAGGCTTGGAGGTCCTGATAGCACAAGGCCTGTCCCGGAAGCCCCTTCTTCTGTCCTCTTTCCTTGTTTTGAAACAGGTGAGAGGGTGTGAGAGGAAGTAAAATGACAGCGATAAATTAGGGGCGGGAGAGGCCACGGGCAAGCATCATGGGAATGAAACGATTCCCCCACTCCCTCCCGCAGTTCTGTGCCACGTGCAAAGGCAAAATACCATAAGGAAAAGCCTCTGGCCCACACGGCTATTTTAGGACATTGGCAGCTGACCCATAGGAAGGGTGGTCTGGTTTCCACAGATTCCACACAACGGACAATCTTGTGCAAATATTTCATATGGTTCCTGCCTGTGTAAGTGTCGCTGCCTTGATGACAGGGTTCAACTGTGTGTTTTTCCAACACAGTCAGGTAAGGAAGAGAAAGCTTTGAGATTCCTTGTCCTTCATCACAAAGAAATCTCACCTAATCCCCCTCACATCCCCGCCTCTAACACCCAAACCAGCTGAACAAATCCATCCGATCTCCCACGTGACCTACCCAAACAACACAGACAGAACACCAAAGACCTTGTACAAAGAAAAGGTTCTCTCCTGACATCTCCCTTTTCCCCCTTTAAATTCAAAACGTTTTCACGGCAAGATGTCAGCTCTGTTTCTCCTCTAAGTCCTGCAGACATCAAACGGGATTCCTAGCAATGTATTCATTTTAATAAAATATCATTAAATAAACAATCGAGACGGCCCATATATTTTTACCAATAACCAGTAACAAAAGGCGGGATGGTGTCTGCCTCTGATCCATCTCTGGGAAGAAGAGGACTAGGGACATTCGGCTTAATTTGTGGCAGAAGGATTTTGACTGAACGTGGAAAAGAACTTCCTATATAAAAGAAAACTGAAATAGCTCACCGAAGATTATCAGCCCTTTTTCTTTCCCTGTAGATGTTTAAGTAAAGAATGTTCTTCCACCCACGTCTCTGCCTGGAAACAAGAGTCATTCTGCAGGAAACTGACTAAGCAGCCACTTTGCCACCCCCCGGCTCTGCCCACAATGGGAGCTGTGGCCGACCCCTCAGGACCACACACCACACACCCACACACAACTGGAGCCCGGCAGAGTCTTCTCCTTTCAGGAAAAAGTAGGGAATAAAAGAATGGCTTGCAGGACGTAGTTTCTTCTCTGGATAAAGGTCTCATGTTAATCCGGAGTCTTGCTTAGTGTAGAGTAGAGAGCACTGAATCCACTGAGCAAGATCATGTCTATTTGCATGAATTGATTGGTATGAATTGATCAGTCCAACAGAATCTTATGCGACGTGCAAGGTATAATGGAGGCAACAAAAAATTCGATACGGTTCCTCCCTACCTTCGAGAGTTGTACACATTTTAAAACTAGAACTAGTAACAGAAAGCAAATTAGGATACGGAATAAAGGATTCGAACTAAGGAAAGTGCTTCACAGGTGAGGGCGGAGGGAGGCGGGCAGGCTTGGAGCCACACCTCGTTAGGCACTTTGGGACACCTGGGGAACAATGCGTCCTTACAGATCTTTCCCTTCTTGCCTTTGGCTCTGGCTAGAGGAAAACACCTAATTTTCTATCCAGAAAAAAGATGCCTATATTGTTTGTATCTTTGGATCCAAAATGTATAGGTCCCTCCTTTTCTCTCTCTCTCTCTCTTTCTCTCTCCCCGCCCCACCTCTTGCCTTCTCACAATCACAGCTGTTTCTCGTGAACTTCCCAGGCTCCTTGAGGTCCATGGACTGCTGGAGAATTTGAGCAGAGGTAAGATTGAAAAGAATTAGGGTTGCCACATGAGCCTCATCCAATCAGAACAGCCTTTCACCGGGATACTGTCTAATCAGAAAGGACGTCAGCCTTGAGCTAACTTGAACGTGAATAAACCTCCATCTTGTTTGTGTCTTTGTGTCCTTTGGGTTGACGATTTGACAGGTCCTGCTTTTCCCTGACACTAGTCTGCCCTGCGTTTGTTATTTCACTAAAGGCTGATTTACTCCCACCCGGAGGTGAGAGGTCCACAAATCAGAAAGTCGGATGTGCACTTCCATGACCCAGAAGTTCACATCACCCAGTCAATTCCATCTCCATCCCACCTCCGGAAGGCTTCCATGGGCTTCTGGAAGGTTGACTCAGGGGTCTCTTTTTAACAAGACCTTCCATTTTATCTCCCACAAACAAACGGGAGCCTGACTTCATCAAAGTTTATCTCTACAAACTCCTCCCAAGAGACTGTATAACCAAAGAACTCCGGGATGCTTTGGCCATTTGGTGTATTCAGATTTCTCCCTGCAAAGAGGGCCCCACCCTTTTTAAGTGTCCCCATCTCAGGGCAAGTCCTGTGAATGTACTGCACAGAGCTGGGGACTAACTGGCTGTGCCGAAGCACTTCCATGGTCCAGGACAGGCACTGGTTCTCTCTCTGTACGTACCCTGCTGCCTCTGGAGGTAGAGCCCCAGAAGCTAACTTGTCTCTTTTGTCACCTGGGGCCGGGGTGGGGGAAGCTTTGAGGCAGCTCCTGTGTTTGGGTGCCTTGAGGCAACAAACAGCACACCGTTATTCAGTTTCAGTCTCTGTCTCTTTTTCTCTCTCTTTCTGTAGGATAATTTTTAAATGTAGGCTTAGCGATATCCATCATGCGCCTGCCTCTTCTCTTTATCAGTGCATTTATGGACAGAGAAATGCAGTTCGTGCCTTCCACATCACAGCCATGAACAGCCTGCAACTGATTTCATTTATGATCTGGGTTAAGTGGAATGTCTTATTCTATTGTTTATTTAATCACCTTGCTGGTACGTTGCAAACTCAGTCACCCACAGCTAATTCCTACCTAAAAGAATAGCTTCCCTAAAGTAGCCATTGATACGAATACACTATATACATAATTTGACTTTATTCGGTTGACTGTAATGCATACATACTTTCATTTGTGGCAATCTAATCTCCATTGGCTTTTAAAATCTGACCTTGCTGTTCACTCTTTCTGTGAAATTATAGTCATATTTATTCTATTTGCTACTGGAACTAAGGATTGTGACTTTTTCATTATGAGGCTGGAAGAAGGAGGTATTTGATAACAGAAAATCATACCCTGAAAGCTCACTGTGATAACTAAATTCAAAACAATCAACTAAAAGGTCAAAGCAATTTTTATTTTTAGGGCTTAAAATAACAACAGTTGAGCTTCAAAAACATTTAGCTAACATGTAAAGACAGCTTTTAAAAAAAGTAGTTACATAAAACTTATTATATGTTACATATCAACTTTAGCTTTACATAAAGTTAAAAGGGTACATTTCTTTAATATTAGATACCTGGTGAAAAAATGCCATAGTGACTGTTATCACAATGCTTATTGTAATTTTTGTTTATAAATGCACTGATGACTACTTTAAGAATGTGGGAAATGACTAATTTTTTGGTAGTTTAAATATTCTGTTTGTGTACTCTAGAATGTTTATAATTTCTTTTATCTTACTAGAACTTTTCACAGGGGATCACAAAGAATTTTGCAAAAATATCTGGTGGTACATGTGTTCATATCTAATCTTCAAATGGGAAGGTAAATTAATTATGTTTCTAAAGGTACTTGGAGTGGCAGAGTGAGAGAGAGTGAGATTTTTCATTTTCAACAGTAATAAGTGCTCAGCATTATATGACCAGGAAGCAGCAGTTTCTATTTTTTTCCTCGTGTGTTTAGGGTATCCTCATTTGCCTCCAGCAATACACTCTCTCCATGTTCTTCCAAATCTGCTACTTAGCTTGTAAAGCCAAAACAGATTCTCCAGGGGAAGATGCTATTGTCCAACCAGAACTTTTTTGACCTTTATATAGTTTATGATGAATACTAGTAGAGCCCAAGCAAGACTAAGGCCATTTGGCTACAATGGACAGCAGCAACCTTTTGACTGTGGGCACATGTATGAAGACAGGGGTGAAGATCATGTGAAGAAACAGTGACCACTGGAAATCTCTCTTACCTCCCACCTCTTTTCATGGTTCATACAACCACACAGACTGGCCTAGATGATGAAGAAAGCCACCAAGTGGAAAAAACTTGACATTCATATGTGTCTTATGATTTTCTTAAAATTTGTATGAATTATCATTCCATCAATAGAGTATGACTGCACATAACCCTTCAAAATATAATAGAGAAAAGAGTTTTACACGAATGATTGGTTCTAATTATTAAAGAATTAACCCATAATGACTCATGGCTTATATTACCAATATATAGAATTTCTCTAATAAACATGAATGTTTATGCATCAACTAAAGGATATTTCACTAAAAAAAAAATGAGGCTAAATGAGATCAGTCCAGTGTGAGACAATTAGTGTCTGAATGAAGAACCAAGCAGTAGAAAATTAAGAGATTGCTGGTAAAGATGTTGCAAAGGAATCTTCTAGACTTAGTGACTGAGAGGCGTTGGCAGGAAAGGGGATATATATTTGAAGAGGTAGAATATAATGTGAGCCTCACAGTTTCAAGCCTGCATGACTAGCATAGCCTAAAGAAAAACCAAGAATTCATGCAGGGTTTGTGAGGAAAATCTATGAGTGTGGTTTAAACATGTTGAATCTGACATAATGGGATGAAAGGAAAACCCTCATAGGCAGGTGGAATTGCATGCTGAATCTGACATCCTGTATTCATTACATGTGAAGTACCAGGCAGGCTATTTCTTGGTGAAATTGGCCTCTGAGGAGTCAGGACCTGGACTGTGCCTACTTCAAACCCTCGGGGGAGAGCAGATACCACCAGGGCAGCCTCTTCCCACCCACTTCTGTTCTGAACACTGAAGACCTATTATGTTCATTTACATTATGTTCATTCAAGACAGCATGGTATAGTACTCAATGACATTCCTGGCAATTAGAGAATTCCTGATGTCTTCCATGAGGTGCTTAGAAGTCATCCCACTGCCCTCTGTAACCTCTAGCCCCCTCTACCTTCCAGGAAGTCTTTGAAGCTTCCTCTGCTTGGTTATTTTTAGATTCCCATAATGGTATCCATTGATGCCCGAACTTGACCAAGCTCAGTTTTAAAAGGCCCTGTATGGAAGACATTGACCTGGTCAGAGTGGGGGGCTCTGAGTCTGCCTGCTGCAGGATATCCCCTCCAAATTCAGCATTGAGGAGGAATGCCTGGGATGGGCACTCATGGAGAAGTGGTTGAGCTTGCAACCCTTGATGCCGATGACGCATCGCATTGGCAGTGCTTTGAGGGATCTCTAATTACTCTGACATATGCAAGAGTGTCTTCCCCGACCAGCCAGTGCCTGTGAGATATTACAGCTATCAACTATAATCAAACAGACCCTGGAAGCACATTCTGACTGGTGCAGCCTTATAACAGAGAAGGCAGTGCCAGAAGTCTGTGACCTGCACAATCTGAGGTGGAAAAGGCCTTTTAGAAAAGCTCTGAGAACCATTGAAAGCCTGCAAACAGGCTTCTATTTTTTTTTTTCAAATTTACTAATATTGCAAAGATTCTAAGCAGTGAGTTTTCCTTCGTGACTGCTCAATAATCAAATGAAAATATCAAGACCTATTGTCCTCAAGGCTGGGGTGTATTTGCCTTATTATCCTTTCTTTCAGGCTGTTTAGATTGAACATTTCCTCTCCTTTGCTGTTATTGGCACAAGGGAATTTAAATGTGTTCTCTGCCCTTCATTCAACAAATTATACTGTATATCAGGAACGACAGAGATAAATAAGAGGTGCAGAGTCTCAAAGGACAGGTTTAAGGACTATTATTATGTCTGTCCATTAAGAAGGGATTTTTTTTCTTCATACATTGAGTTAGTTAGTAAATTTCCATTGGGGTCAGAAAGAACAGGGGATTTTTAAAAATACTAAGTATAATTGGAGATTTTCCTCTTTCCCTTCCCTTTTCCTTCTGTTCTTGAAAGATTCAGTCTTAAAGTCACTGGGTAGGTGTCCATGTAAAGAGAGGAAGGGGGACATAGTAGCCCAGAGTGGGGTGTCAAATCTCAAACAGACAGGGGCAACCTGGTGTGGTGGAAACCAAACAGGGAGAGGAAGGACATTAGGTGAGGAGGTGTGTGACCCAGTATCAGAAGTCAGAGAATAATCAGGGTGTCCCCGAGGGCAAAGGGAACTTGGTGTAGGGTATTAGAACCCAAGCAGGGTGAGGAAGCTGTCTGCATGGGAGGGGATGTGGCAGCAGGGATGGGAAACTGTGTATATACAGAGAGATTGACCGTGCACGTGATATTAAGCATAAGGGGAGCCAGTTTTCTCAACTGCCAAAGAAGGGCATGACAAATACAGAAAAGAAGAAAAAGAGAAAGAACGCTGTAGTGTTACCTTGTAATTAGAAATATCGGGAGGAACTCATAGTTTTCAACATGTAAGATAGGTATAGAAATAAACATGGGTCAATTGTATGTGTATATTTTCTAGCTCTGCTCACTGAGAGGACCTGGGATCGTGGCAGCCAAGAGCAGTGAGCACCGCTAGTACCCAGATCTTGGCTTCTAGATACCGTCTATTAAACACCTTCCACAAACATAAGCTGACTCTAGGGCTAGGGCAGGGAAAGGACAAATTGAGTCTGAAGTATCTTATTGTGCCATAAAGCATGGAAATGCTCAAACGATGATGGGGACATTAAAAGAACACAGAAACTAGCTTGAATAGGCACCCAACAGTCACATCAGAGACAATTTGAGCCTCAAAATAAATAATGATATAACAGGTTGTAACAAATTGAATAAAGTAGCAGTGAGTTCATACTGACAGAAATCAATGAATGAATACATTGATAGTTTGAGGAGAAACAGAGTATTTGCATAGTTTCAAAGGGATTCCCCCAATTACATATTAATTACAAAGGAGAAGAAGTAACTCTAGAGTGGACGAGCCTGGTGGACACCTAATTACTCAAGTGATCAGAGTCACTTGAATGTCATCATTAGTGGGACAAATTGAAATCATGACCCAACTGATAGAATGAAACAAGCAGGACACTACATCTCCTTTGTGATCTTCCTGCCAAAGACAACTAACTTGAATCTAATCATTGGAAAATGTCAGACAGACCAAAACTGAAGGAGATGCTACAAAGTAACTGGCCTGTAATCTTCAAAGTGTCAAGGTCATGAAAATCAAGGAAAGACGGAGGAATTGTTAAGGACCGGAGGAAACTAAAGAAACATGACAACTGCGTGCATTGTGTGATTCTGAACTGGATTCTTTTACTATAAAGGGTATTATTGGGACAATTGGAGAAACGGGTTGAGGCAGAGGATTAGATGGTAGTTATATATCAAGGTTAATTTCCTGAATTTGATGACTGTGCTTTATTTTAGTTACCCAGGAGACTGTCTTTGCAGGAATAGACACTAAAGTATTTAGCGATAATCTACTTTCTCTCAAATATACTATTATATTTTTTGCCTTCACCCATGCTATTTTCTGGAAATGGAGATGCTTTCCTTCACTTCTTTACCTCTAGAAACATCACTCATACTTCAAAGAAAAGTTCTCTTGCCAACTCCTTTGGGACCCTTTCCTGATTCTCTAGTCAAATTTATCACTGTCTCCTCTGAACTATAACTTCTACTTTTATTGGATACTTGTCTAAGTCTGGTGTTAGAGTTGGTGGTTTCCTTATCTGTCTCTTCAACCAGATCAGCGCTATTGTTGGCAAGCAGCCTCTTATTCATATTGACTCATTATTTATTCCATAAATACTTTGCTCAATAAAAGTTTGGTGAGAGGAATATGTGCTATATTCACGCCACCACCACCAACACAAAGTAAACCTGGGAGAAACAAAAAATGTTTATGATTGCAAAACTGAGAATAACTATAGGGCTGAGGGCCTCAAGGTGAGGGGTATTCACTGGCTGGGGGACTCACTGAGGAGCTAACCCCTGCGCTGAGCCAACTCATCCACCCCTCCATCTTTTGTATGTCCACATGGAGTCTTGCACCAATGTTTTTTTCTTAACTTACCAACTTTTTTCCTTAGGGCAGAGGTTTCACACATTTAAACATTGTGTTTTTCTCTGTTGTCTAACACAACAATTGAGCCAAGTCTAATTCTAAAGGAATTAGCCTGCCAGGTGGAGCCAGGTTCACTTGTAAACAACAACCACCTGTAAAGTGCAATTTGTGAAACAGGTGATTCCCACATCTCTGTGACTCTGATTTTAAGAGCTTTAAGAAGAGCAATCCCAATGTATTCGCTGATGCCTGAGATATCTTTGATAGGACCAAAGCCATTGATTATACAGTTAAAAAAGCAACTATGAGTTGGAGGAATAAATTCATAGACTATGTTCACAGTAAAATAGCTTAAAATTGGCTGGGCATGGTGGCTCATGCCTGTAATCCTAGAAGTTTGGGAGGCTGAAGTGGCAGGATTGCTTGAGCTCAGGAGTTCAAGACCAGCTTGAGCAAGAATGAGACCCCGACTCTACAAAAAATAGAAAAATTAGCCAGACATGGTGGTGAGCGCCTGTAGTCCCAGCTACTCAGGAAGCTGAGGCAGGAGGATTACTTGAGCCCAGGAGTTTGAGGTTGCTGCGAACTATGATGACGCCACTGGTCTCATGCCCGGGCAACAGAGCAAGACCCCATCTCCAAAAACAAAACAAAACAAAACAAAACAAAACACTTAAAAGTGAGAATCCATGCCATTGCATAGAAGAGAACACTGGACTTACAGTCTAAAGAGTTGTTTTACGACATAACAAAATTGTTTTCCTCATAGACAGGTCACCATACCATTCTTTGGAATGTCAAAAACCTTGAAAACAATCACTCCAACCCTCCAACAATAGGGGAAGGGATAACATATCATGGGACCAACCCCTCAGGGTGAAGAGTCTGCAACGGAAATGGGCTGATGGATGAGCTGAGCTGCCTGGAGTAGAAGCTGAGGGGGACCCAGAGTAGCCACCCAAAAGAGAGGCCCTTTCCAGATCAAGAGAGTTGCTGAAGAAAGCAACAGCAATGCACAAAGAGTCCGTTTCAAGAATGTCCAAGGCCAATGGTGAGAAGCTTCACACTGACCGTCAGGTGGGAATTCCCCCGTCAACTTTCTCCTTTTGCTCCAAACTCTGAAAGAGTCAGAGAGGGCAGCTAGCTAATCTGCAACCAGGGGACGGACGGAGATTTTTTTTTTTCTTTGAAATAAAGTTTTAAAAGTATTAAATAATATATTGGACTAGACACTCTAACTTTTGAATCTTACTCAAATTGATTCTAGGGTATTCTTTTATTTAAGAGTGATCAGAAAATTCTTTGAACAGCCCAAGTGTGCATCAGGGTCAAGGCAAGGACCCAGGGATAAGTAAAGAGTCCGTATTAAGAACAGAGAAAAAGAAAGATAATAAAGCTGTTTTTATCATCACACTTTATGAATCCTACTTGTTCAGTTATTGATGGACCATCCGAAAACAGAAGCAGTCAAAAACCCTGGCATGTCGGAGGTAATGACAACTGAATAACTTAATGAATAAATCAATGGCTTATTGTCCTTGATTCATGGAAATTCACGAAAATTTGGTTATTGGAGAAGGAAAATGGACTAGGAGAAAAGAATCCAAGGATGAGCTATGAATGCGTGATAAAACTGGTTTATGATTCAGAGAAGGTTGCGCTGATTTTAAACTCTTTCTGGAAATGTTATATTCATGAGTACTCTAGTGGGTGAGTAATTGCAGAGAAAATTAGTTCTCAGAGGAAAAAAAAAAAAGATCTGGTAATTCTTGATGGTAAGCATCCCATTTCTACAGGGCCAGGACTAGGGTGATATGGGACAGTGTGGTGTCGTCTGCACACTTTAAGGAGGACTCACTATCAGAGTCAACCATGCACTTGCGCAACCCTCAGAATGACAGGAATGACAGGAAATCAGAGCCCTGAACAAGGAGGCTGACTCCGGAGGACCCGAGGGTTGTGGCTGGGTGAAGAAAGGTTTGCCCTGGATGACCAGAAGCAGATGGAACCCCAAAAACTTCAAGGCTGAGAATGCGTACAGAGGGTTTCACCAGAGGACCAAATCTGTAGTCACTTGTAAGAGGTGATTGAATGTTTGGGGAGCGCAATACACAGCTGGAAAGCACAGGATGGACGCTGAATCAGGAGGGCAGAAAGGAAAGAGGGCGTGGGAGGATGCAGGCACACAGGATGTCCTGGGAACAGGACTGAGACCAGGAGAATGGGAGAATTTGGGTGATACGGAGCTGGGAGCCATTTTTGTCCTTTTAAAATTTTCATGTCACATAGGTGCAGGAGGTCCTAGATCACAGACATCAGAATCAGCTGTGTATGTGTGTGTGCATGCATTTGTGAATAACCCATAGCCAAAAGAAACTCACCTTCTGATGCTGCTAGTTAAGGTTTGTGAGGGTCTCCCTGCCTTTGGAATGTTCTCTCTTTCCTCCCTCCCCTCTTAAACTGAGAGCCACTACAGCACAGAGACTATGTCTCCTCCCCCAGCACCTACCACAGTGCGTGACACAAAGAAAATGCTGATTAAACACTTACAGAATGAATGAAGAGAAGAAATCCAGTGTCTAAAAGGAAATCCACTCAAAGGCCTAACAGTCAAAAGGAAAAAAAAAATAGGATTTTCCTTGAATCCTGCATTTTGATGTCTTCTGAGGTTACTGTGCCTTTTTCCTGGCTCTGATTTTTTGATTTGGAAAATTGTCATCCTGTTTCCCTAAATAGACTTAGAACTCTAAAGTTGCAGCAACAAATTAGAAATGTTGCTGACACTAAATTGGAAATTAATGTCTGAGCCCTGTTACAGTCCTGGAAGAACAATGGGCCACACGGAGAGCTGGGCTTTCCAGTCCGAATCCTGGATCTGCCATTTACCAGCTGTGAGACACTGACCAAAGCTCTTCACCCAGCTGCACCTCAACTGCCTCATCTCTAAAATGGGAATAATATTTGCCTCACCAAGTGGTCAAGGTTAAATTGAGGCCTGAGGGAGGCTTCTGGGATCATTCTGTTGGACACAGGAAACCACTTCCCCACCCTGGTCTCTTTGCCAGTTTTCAATAATTTTTAAGAATGTTAAGGGGTCCTGAGACCAAAATGTTTGAAAATTGCTGTTCCAGAGTATGTAGAACATGGTAGGGAAAAAAGAGCATGATTTTTTCCAATAAATTGCTATTTTTCAATTCTGGATTTTTCTCTTACTAGCTGCTGTTGATTTTTTGGCTAGTTATTTAACCTCTCCAATCTTCTGTATCCTCATGTGTTGAAGTGATGATAATTATAGTTATTTTCCATTTTTTTAGATAAGGATTTATGACAAACCTGAAATGTAGTAGGCAATTTGCAAGGGTTGATTTCCTTTCCTTTTTTTCTTCCTTATACCCAAATACACAGCATCAAGGTCACTAGGAGAGTCCTTTCTGCAGACTACAGCAGCCTTGGATCTTTAAGAGTGGTTGACTCCACTAACAGTAAGCCAAAGACAATTAAATTAAAAACAAAAACAAAAACACTCACAGAGAAGCCCAAACTATGGGAGCACTTGCTCCCTGGAATGCTCTCTGGTGGTCTCTGAGATCAGCTTGGTAACTTGTCTCCCACCTGGTCCTACCAGCCTCAGCCTGCCATCTGATTGGGATAAACTACTGTCCTCTGGTCTCTGTCCCAACCTGACCTGTTCTCCTACCTGGACATGACCTTTGACCTGCTCACTCCAACCTGCAACAGTTTTGCATGCTGTGCTCAACTTGCCAGTGATGTAGAATGGAACATTCCAATCCCTGATGGAATCAAGGTTGGTGCCACTCCAAAAAGGACCTTTTCCTGAAAGTGCCCCCAGGGGTGAGAACTCAACCTTCTATCTTCCTGTGCTTTGTTTCAAAATTATACTTTAGTGTTGAGGAAGTGGGACATGTGCTGTATCTTTGCAATTGCACATTCATAGGAACAAAAGCAAAAGGCTTCTAGGAAAGGCTGATGCATAATATTCATGCTCTTAAGGCTCCATTCAGGAAACCCACCAAGATCCCAACATGATGGCATCGTGTGCATAATTGTGAGGGTGTCTTAGAGGAAGCTTAATGATTTTGTGAGGACATTCTGGATTCTCTTTGATACCTGGGGAACAGGATCATTTCCATCTTCGTGGTCCGAAAGAATGCTCAGATGCATTCATAAGCTCTTAAAACCTGGGTCAGTATTCCCTGAAATTCTTTTCCATAGCTGTGATGCTAATCTGGATTCCAGACATTTTACATCTGATCGAATGAAGCAAATAGCTGCCTTGGGAATATTTTAACATGTCTGCTCATTCACCATGGAAGTAATTGAGCATTTGTTCTGCAAAATGCAGAGGCATGAACACAGGGATAGGAGGAATGAGGGAGAAGAATGAGTAGTTATGGAAGAGGGAGAGAGAAGGCCGGAGGGAGGTCTATTAATCAAGAGTGAGGAATATAGCCAAGAATTGCATCCGATTTTTAAAGTTTCACTGTTGATGAATTTTTGGCTATCTTCTATCTCACTGCTGTGTAGAAGCTCTTAGTAATGCAAGTACACATGACCTTGGTAGCTTGCCTTTTGGAATTCTGCCAAAGTTGGACAATTGCCAGTACAAAGTTGTCTGAAAGGATGTCTCTGTGAGATGAGAAGCAAACTTTCTAGCCACAGACTCTTACCAGAGTCTGCCATCAACTGCCATGATCATTTGACTTCTGGTGCCTTGGTCATCTCGTTTTTGAAACTGAAATCATGCTTAGCTTATCCTCTGCTGTGGGCACCAACAGGCATATTCATCAAAAACCACCATTTTGCCATTAAGAGCTTCCAGTTTAGAAAATTTTGTTTTTTAGTTTCATTACAAGAGACTGTCAGGGCCCAGACAAGATGCTAAGACCCATTCCTGCCTCCCAAGCTCCTCTCTCTGCTTTCTGCACTGGCTGGTAGCTTAAGCGGATAGCTGCCCAATTTTTGAGAATTTCCCCTCTTTAAAAGAGGAGCTGAAAATCACCCTCACATTTTTCTTAACTAGAGCTGCCTTTGGAAACCGTTTCTCAAGACTGCCCAACCTCAATGGATGGCATATTAATGCAATTCCTTTGCCAGGTCGGAAACCTGGGCGTCATCACTGACTCCTAGAACTCTCTCATCCCCCAGTGCCCAACACTGTGCCCAGCACAATGTCGAATGCCTTGCTTGTGCACATTCTTGCTCTCTCTTCCCCCACACACCGTAATTCTGTCTTCTTTAAGACTTTTGTTACAGGACCTTGCTGTCTTCCTCCTCACTTTGTTCCATGTTTGCACACTCTCTGTTCTGACTGCAAAATAAAAATGTATTTTTGTATCGAGTCCTGTTTTTCTCTGAGTGTGCTGGTTTCCTTTCCAAAACCAAGTATCTCCTGAGCACTGGCTTTGGGCTTGTGTGCAGTCCACAGAAAACAGATTCCCCTGCTTTTGAATAAACCTAATTGTCAGAAACATAGGGCTCTATGGAAAAGATTATTTTTAATTTCTCATTAACTCTTGGCGTTTTGGTAATTGTTCCTTAAACTCCACCTAAGAAAACACTTAATTCCTCATTTAAGAGAGGTACAACCCCCTAATTTTAAATGCCTTTGTCTTGATTAAATGCTTCAAGGTAAGTAAATACTTACTTTGAATTTTCTGAAATTCACCCCTTTGATCAGGGTTTACTTAAGTTTGACTGAGAATCCTGGACCAGGCAGAACCTTGCCCAGGGAAGGAGAAGAAGCCTTTGAACATCTAACAGTAACAACAGAGACCACAGTGGATCAATCTTTTGTGTAGGGAATCACCCAGTGGATTCCTGTTCTTTTGCTCTAGTATAAGAAATTGGCTTATCTCAGGTATTCAATATGGAAAGCTAGCAGTCAGGTGCCTTTGAGAATCTGTGGATTAGCCACAGGAATCTTCAAAACTCATTCTTGCTGCTTCTCCCTTGTTGGTTAAGATGCCAGCTAATACATCAGCTTGTCCTTAAATGAAGCAAAGGGAGTAAGCTCCCTATAACAGCAGGTTTATCCCTCCCTACCAGTTGAGAAACATAAGAATAGAAAAAGAAAACTAAGGTGGTGATTCCAAATAATTTGGATTAAAGTTTCTGTTCTGATACTTACTTGCCCTGTGACTTTAGGAAACTTGCTTAATTTCTCTATGTCTCAGTTTCTTCACCCGTACAGTGTGATTATGGATATCTTCCTCACCGAAGTAGCACACAGTAAGTACTCAGTAAATCATGCTTGTTATTATCAATATTAATCACAGTAATAATATCAGCAACACCTTGAAGTAGCTAATATCATTGCGTAATGTAACCTGCCCTAGGTTAGTAAAGGAGCTCAGGAAATTTCACCCCAAAATATGACTCCTTGGTATAAAGAGTATTTTGCCCTTAGAGATTAACAGGCCCTTGGAAGGGACTTTCCCTCTATCTGTATAAACCGGACTGACCCATCAAAAGAACAATTGACTTCCCTTCCCCTCCCTGTTATCTCAATATATTGTAGGGAAGAATATCAAGAATGCAACCAGACCTGGCCCAAATCATTTTAAACATAATATCTGTCTCTCAGGTTAATTTATAAGTCGATCTGTTTTCCCCATCTATTCATCCTCTCAAGTATCTATTCATCCTCCCTAGCAACCATTTATTGTCCCTAAATAGAATTATCTATACGTCTCATCTTCCCCTCCTGTCTAAGAGACAGGTATAAAAATATCTGGATCCCATTGGGATACTGGGTAATCACTCTGTGATTCTCCCCGTGCATACAGCAAATAAACTTCTTTCTTTTATTAATCTGCCTTAATTGTGCGTTGATCTTTCAGTGAACTTTTGGGGGAAATGGGAAGTTTCCTTTCACCCCCACATTAGGAATAAATCCACACCAAAATCAAGATCCTCTGCTAATGCTGCACTATTACTCTTGCCATACAGTACAACGTCCAGGAAAAATGTAGCCACTCTTGCCGTTAGCATTGGAGGCTCCCCATGAGCTTGCACTCCAGTCCCAGTCCCAGATGTTATCAATGTGCCAGATGGTAGGGTTTGTAATTAATGTGCCCAACTGCAATCAGGATTAAATTCCTGAGAGATACAGTGCAGAGCATGGGCAATCAAACATTTGCATTTTTGACTGTCATCCCAGCTACTCGGAAGACTGGGGCAGGAGAATCGCTTGAGTTTAGGAGTTCGAGGCTGCAGTGAGCTATGATCAAGCCACTACACTCTAGCTAGGGCAACAGAGCAAGACCCTGTCTCTAGATAAATAAAATAAATTTAAAAAAAGAAAAGAAAAATATAAAGGCAGTTCAGTTGACAAATCATTCTTCTTTTCCAAGCTTAGCTTCCAGATCTCAGAACTGGGAGAGGGAGAGACGCTTATAACACACAACAAAGATGATGTGATGTCCAATTATTCCAGAATAGGCTAAAAAAGTATACAAGTAACCTTATTCAAATGAGACTTTAATACAATTGTGGTTTTCCACAGTAGGAAGTTTTTGTTTTATATTGTTAGGAGGGAAGAGCTGGCATTTCATTCACTTGGGAGAAAAAAGAGAACACTGCTGTATTTGCCTAACAATTGGAACAAAAACCCCAGGACAATGTAGTAAATCTATAGTTATGAGGGAAGGAATAAGCAATTGGCGTCTTAAGAGTCCAACCTCAAAACTCTCCTGGAATGTTCAGAAAAGTTCAGCACAAGTAAAGTATCAACCTCAGGAGTCTGTCTGGTTAAGCCCTTAGAATAAAGAAAATATATTTAATTAGTTACCGAAGAGCCTCAAATTTCTTCCTAAACTGTAATACAAACAAAAGTGATAATTAGGTCAAGGAAAACAGAGATTCAAAATATTATCAGATTACACCACTCTGGGGAAATTAACCTATTTAATTTCATGTTCTTTGAGTAGAAACAGAGACTTATTTTGATCGGGGGAAAGAATGACATTTGAGGGGTAGCTGAGACACTTAGAGAAGAGCATAGGGGACTAGAAGCATATTGATTTCTTGGAATGTGACCCCCCGCCCATTTTTAAATTTGATCACTTTGCCTATAAAATGAGTCCCACTATCCTTTATAGTTTTATGCTAAAGCAAAATGGAAAACTGAGATTTTCTTTCTCTTCACTTTTCTTACTATGCTCTTCATGTCCAATGGCTTATTATTTTTTTTATCATAAGAAAACAGAATTTTTATTTAACTGAAGATTTTCAAAACATACTGCCTGCCTACTTTCGGGATGTTTTGGTTTTGTTTTGGCTTTTTGTTTATTTTGAGCTGGCTAGACACATGTTCTATTTCCCTATTTGAGTAAGGATTGTCAGAAAAATTATCCGAACTTGAAAATAGACAAAAGAAAATAATGGGTAGACATTGGGTTTTTTGTTTTTTGTTTTTTTTCCCTCAGTGCACTGTTAGGCTTGACTTTCTATTTATTACCCTATTTTATATCTTTGTAGGAAAAGAGATCAACTTGTAGATTTTTGTTCAGTAGATATGCAAATATTAATAATTTCTCTCCGGTAGAACAGATAACCCCAAAGGTTACAGTTTAAAGTAAATTGGACATTAATCAGCTTTATGTTTAACCCAGGCATTTATTAAATTGCTTATGTAGCTTTCCAAATTCCCTTTGGGCCAGTTTTAACATCTTACCAGTTTCCTCATTAGTAAATGAGTTGAATACAATCTTTGGCAGATGTTCATTTTATAATTGTACAAGAGTTATGTTTTTTAACCTTTTGAACAATTTATTTTGATGGTATTAAGTTCTCGAAATGTTTTATAGGTGTTTTGCCTTATTATTTTCTCAACCTCCAATTTTAACACTGATTTTTTCAATGATCATTCAAAGATATATTTAAATATGTTCTAAAAACGTGCCACAAGTTGACTTTTTGTTTCTTACATAATAGCATGTCACATTCAGTCTAGCATCTAGGGCAGAGTTGTAATTCCTAGATAGTCTACTAGTAACTTTACTTTTCATACGTAGTTATGATGTCTTACACACACACATGCAGGAGAATAACAGCATTTTCTATTGTGATCATTGCAATATGGTGTAGTGATTAAGATCACGGGTCTGGAGTCAGATCCAGCTATTCATTAGCCATAGAACCTTGGACAAAATGTACGTAATCTCTCGGGGCCTCATTTAACTCATCTATAAAATGGGGCCAGCAAAAAGAATAAGCCAGTGGACATGAAGAGGGTAGTAGGCAAAGTGAAAGAGAAAGAAAATCTCTATTATTTGCAAATAGGGTTATTGCAAATAATAGAGAGCTCATCATGTCAAATGCCTAGAGCAATATTTAGCAGATAATAAGCACTCGATAATGTTGGCTGTTATTATTACCACACCCACTACTAGCTAGCTTCTAGCGACTAGAAATTATTTTAATCACAATGGGTCCAGTGGAAGAACTCTGTTACCACCCAGAAAGAAGATGCTGATTGTTCACATTGCTCAGAGAAAGAGCCTCTGCTGTCGCAGACTTGGGCCAGAAACAGGCCTCCTGTCTGTTTCATGAGTTGGCTTTGAATCATTGCCAGGACTTTCAGGAAAACGGAAAACGGATTTGTAGCATTTGTGAAGCTAAGTCCTTATCTAAGTTCCCAGCGCTGGTTTGTCAAATTGAAATGAACTGTGCCATTGCTTTCTTCCCTTCCATTTAGCCTCCAAGAATCTGGTTCAGCGCATTGCTGTTTCCACATGTTAAAACTCGGTGAGGATTCTCGGGTGTCTTTGTTTTCTTTGTAGCTGGGCATGACACGCTTGTTTTTGCCAGCATTTCCAAGCACTGCACTGTCATTGCATGTTAGTGATGAAGAGCAGTGAGCTTGGCAAAATATTTTGAAAACTAAACTGTGAAAATCATTTGGTTGTCAGGTAAATAGGTTTTCTTTTCGTCCCCGTTTGGTAACCAGATAAGCTCTAAGATGACAACAATGGATCAGAAAACCTGTACATTTTATAAGGATTGTGGGATTCAGGAGTGAGAATAAAAGGCATATTTACCAAAAAAGTTTTGCTCTGATTCATAATGTGACCATAGAAGAGAAACGTAACCTCACTGTTCCTGAATATTGACTTCTCTTTGGATACAACATTCACTGCCACCATCTCTTGGTCCCTCTGGTCCTCATCAATGTCTCTAGATGGAGGAATGAGATGGCATGTTGGAAAATGCCTTGAGACCTTCCTAAGTAAGGAACACATGTGGATTGCAAATACAGATTGTAGGAAACACAAGAACAGGCTAATTTTTTTCTTTCATACCTGCAGTATGACTTTGAGGAAAAAAAAAAACTTTTACCAAGTGAACACCATAAATATTCCATGATTACAACATACTTAGCCATGGCAAATGCTCCTGCATGCACAGTAACACCAAGCCAGATAGTTTTGCTTCTGCTGTTGCAAACTTTGGTTTTGTGTCTACTGTATTTATAGCCTCTGTTGCTTCTATTCCCTTCACACAATGGCACAATGAGCTTCTTTTGTAGCAGAATGATCAACATGCTTTACTTCATACCACCAGGAAGATTTTGTAATTTTTTCAACCTACTTTGATCGTAAAGCAACATCTTAAGTACACTTCTCCACATCACGTATGAAATAATTCAATTCAACAGCATTTATTTTGCACCCAAATAATCCTAGACGCTTAAAATTGTTCTGTGTTAGTTACATGTATTATTTTTTGATGCCAATTCTCACTCAAGAGCTGAACTCACAATACTATTAAGATCCCTGTTGAAATATATGACAGTCTCCCTTACTACCATTCCAGTACTAGTGCATTTAAATAAAAAGGAGAGACAGCCTTCTCTAGGTTTGCATTACGAAGAATATACTTGTATGACTAAAATATAAGGCAGTTCCTCTGAATATGGTTTAGAATGCAAGTCAACAAAACTAGTGCCAGGTAGTGAGTCAACCTCCAAATTGTGAAATGGTGCCTTTTTAAAAAAAACGTACAATATTTTGAAGTATAAACTGACTTTTTGCCCTCTCTGCATTTCCTTCTTTCCTGTGGCCTGTCCTGTCCAGCTCGGTCATTCCGCACACACACACAGAGCATCGCCTCACACTGCATTGCTTCAGGGAAGCTGTGACCCAGCAGAGAGCAGAGGAAGGCAGATCGATTCAGGGCTTTGGAATCCCAATAGCCAAGGCCTCCAAGGAGACAGAAAGGACAGCCGTAGGTAAGCAATGTATTTGGAAGAATTCTCAGCCTGGCAACTTGACAGCCACTCCTTGGGCTCCAAGGAAGAGGAATGTCGGTGCAGAAGTGATGAGGATGTAGGTACCCCTTGCGCTCTGCCCCCGTCAAACTGAGCAGGTGGAGAGTGAGAGTGGGGATTTAGAAATCTGGATAGGGTGGGGGTGATCGGGGGAAGTGGAGAAGATCCGTGCCCTGTCCTGGGTAGAAGCCTAGAGAAGTGGCAAGACCAAGAGAATGCGGTGTCTCTAGAGAGATGGGGGTAGGGAGTATCACTGAGCTTCCGGCACGGAGATAGAGTAAGGACCTGGTGGATTGACTCAGTATTGACCTGAATGTACCTAAGACTGAAGACCTGCCATGGCATGCTCCACCATCTCCCATGCCTTAGCACTGCACGATGGCCACGGAACTCATGCCCAATTCCAGGAAAGGGAAGGAATCCTGAACTGGGTGTGTGTGTGTGTGTCTGTGTGTGTGTGTGTGTGTGTGTGTGTGTGTGTGTGTGTTTTCCTGACACCTTAACAGAATGAAATCATAAAAAATTAGAGTTCTAGAAAGTAAACATATTTCTTGAACATTGAATTTATAGACTGAGATCTGTAACTGGCCCATTCGTATTTTCAACCTTTCCTTTTTGTCCATTCCTTCCCTCAATCATGCCCTCCTTCCCTCCTTTGGGTATGTAATATCCTCATGTTTTCTCCTGCCCCCATGAAAATGTGATGTCAGAAGAGGAACTGATAGATCCTGATACCAAGATATAATTGAAAGTATTACCTCACCCAGAGATATTTGCATCTTGATAAGGATTAGAAATTTAGGCCACAAGAGAAAATCCATAATAGTGGAGTGTGGGATTTCCATTAAATGGCGAGACAATGGCTTCCTTAGGAGGATTTATCTCTTCCCAGCGTTCCACAGTTACCCTGAAGCTTTGCCTCCCACAGAATGGAGAAACAGCACGATTAATGACTGTCGATAAAACTGCTTCTTGGAGAGCAAGAGCAGTTTCTCAACTTTTTTTTATTATCATCACCTAACCAGTCTTTTTAGACATTTTCCCCCTATTTGGCCTCCCCCACGAAAGTTTAATATCTCAGAAACATCAAGTGCTATTCTTAATGTACTATATGTATATTTGTGCTTTTTGTATAAAAAGGTGAGGTTTTTTCCTGCCTCTCACCCCTCCCACACCACCAATTTTTGCCCCCTTGGGGGACATGTCAGCCTCATTGAAAATGCATGTTGAAGGCCACGGACAGCGGCTCGTTCCTGTAATCCTAGCACTCTGGGAGGCTGAGGTGGGAGGATCCCTTGAGCTCAGGAGTTCAAGACCAGCCTAAGCAAAAGCACGACCCTGTCTCTACTAAGTACAGGAAAAAAAAACATTAGCTGGGCAACTAAAAATAGAAAAAAATGAGCGGGGCATGGTGGCCGGTGCCTGTAGTCCCAGCTACTAGGAAGGCTGAGGCAGAAGGATTGCGTGAGCCCAGGAGTTTGAGGTTGCTGTGAGCTAGGCTGACATCACTGCGCTCTAGCCAGGACAAGACTCTGTCTCAAAAATAAAAAGAAAATGCCTGTTGAGTCAATGCAGGACTTGGTCCACGGACTCAGAAGAAATGAAATGGGCCTGTCACCCTTCCCCACCCCAATCCTGTTCACCAGCTTTGAAATAACTCAGGCTATGAGCAAGCAAAATGGAGAACATTCTTATGCTGTGGCTACTCCCTGCCTCAGGAGGTATAATAAATACATTCCTGGGAACTTGTTAAAATGTAATCTACGTTCAAGACTTGGCCAATGGAATTTGAGGTACTTGACTTACACCAAAATGTTCCTATAAATGGTGAGCTAACCCAAATCCTATTAAAATGGCATCCTATGGCTTTGTTGACCCTTCCAACAATTGCCTTTTGTTAGAGCAGCATGATGGGGCACTTTGTATGATGGGTGCTTATAAAGAACTGTTGTTTACACAGGCTGTAATTATAAGAAGCATAATAATAGCTCGCATTTATATTGCTTACTTTCATCTTAGTGAATCCCAAGGCATTTTATACATTATATCATTAATAATAAAATAGATAAATACCTTAATTAAAGCATTCCTCTTTTTAAATGTGCACCCTCTACAATAGGCTACATAAGTTTATTAACATGCAGAAGTGGTAGAACAATCTAGTTAGCACTTGTAGAAGAGTTGAGTTTCCTGGTAGTCAATAGGGTACTACGCTAGAGCAATCTAACTTGCTTCTCGCAGACTATACCTCCATCTGTTTCCTTCTGGTGGTGGGCCAAGCCCAGCAGCAGTGAATTCATTAGTTAATTTGTTCATTCATTCATTCATTCATTCATTCATCCATTCACCTAACATCTGTCTCAGGCCAGCTTCCGCCATGTACCGACAACCCACAGGCGCTGGCTTTCCTTGGCAAGTGCACAGGCACTGAGTCGGGGATGATCTGAAAGCAAAGAAGCTGCAGGGCATGGAAAATGTGAAGTTTCCTTCCTGGCACTCACTTTTGGGTGTGACAGTAACTTTAAACACATACCCACACGCCTGAAGCTTAAAGCTCTTGTGTCTCCATTAAACTAAACCAAAGCCATAGCACACCCTAATCCTGCCTGACACCCGTAAGAATCCTGCAGTCCCCAGACAAAAACACACATCTGCTCAAAGTCACAGTGATCATGCGGGCCACTGCCTTCCCTTTGGGAGTTTTATGTTGTTCCCAAAGAGGAAGGGGTGGCCAACATTGCTCAGTAGCCCCTAGTCAAGAGCCAGTCCGGTCTTTTCTAGTGATATTTACTGACTTGTTTTGTTCATACCTGCTGGTCTTACTCAGCCAACCCTGGGCATGTCCATGAGTCCCAGGCAAGTCTTCCAAGGAGACAGACTGGGCTTCCTTCTGCAGGCAGGGTATACGCAGAACATGAGCAATGGGTGGCTGCCATCATAGTGGCACTGGGGGTGCTGGAAGACTTTGTGCACCACAGATGTGTCTGCCACCAACCTGCAGATGCCTGAGGTCTACTACAAAGGACTCCTTTGAATCTTTCAAAGGCTTTCAAATTAGTCTGGAAAGGCCTCAGTCTCCTCCTGATTTCTTGGTGAGGGTCAGAGAGGATCAATGCCATGGAGGAAGGAGCGGCAGTGAGCATGGGCAAAGGCTGCCACCAATTTCATTGGAAGCAAATTCTTCCAATTTGACTGACACCTGGGGAATTCCTCCTGACAGCAACCCGGTATGCAGGGCCCAGGTGCTCACTCACCTGGACCGCCCCAGCAGAGAATATTCTGGCTGCTTCAGGATGGACTGACTTTGCTTTTTTTCTTCTCCAACTTCTCCTGCATGCACAAGAAGCAGAGAGAAAGAATACCAATTGTTCTTTCCTTGAGAAACATTTTGCCCTGGTGGAAGCATGGGTCCAGTACCCTAATGTTACTGACTTCTGGGAATTGTACCTCCCTGAGACCCAGGAAGGTTTGCTAAAGTGAGAACATGGAGAACATTAAGTTAACTGAAATAAGCCAGACACAGAAAGACAAATATCACATGTTCTCACTAATATGTGGGAGGTTAAAAAACAAAAAATAATTGAACTCATGGAGATAAGAGAGTAGACTGATGGTTACCAGAGGCTGGGAAGGGTATCGGGGAGGCGCAATAAAGTGGGAATGGTTAATGGGTACAAAAATCAGTTAGATAGAAGGAATAACATCTAGTATTCAGTAACACAATAGGGTCACTATAGTTAACAATAATTTATTGTATTTTTAAAATAGCTAAACGAGTAGAATTGGAATGTTCCTAACACAAAGAAACGATAAATGTTTGAGGTGGTAGATACCCCGATTTGCCTGATTTGATTATTACACATTGTATGCTTGTATCTAAAATATCACATGTACCCCATAAAAGTGTACAACTATTAAACGTCCATAATAATTAAAAATTAAAAAAATACATTTTTATGTATATTAATTACCTCTCTCAAACAGCAGGTTGGACAAATGAGGATCATTTTCACTCTAAAATCTTAGGTTGTGTGGATGCCAGATTCTTGTGTATCCATACTCTCTCACTCAGGTCTTAGGGACCCACAGAGCAGCACCAGTTTCAAGAGCATGTGACCTGGGCAGTCACACCAGGCTCTGAGCTTAGAAGGTCCTCACATTTGGTTTACTGTTCTGCTGTCGTTGCCTTGAAGTCCTTAATCATTTTTGAACAAGGGACCTCACATTTTCATTTTGCACTGTGCCCTGCATGGGTTCCACAGGTGAAGGACTGGTTACCATGCTGAGTTTATGCCACCTAAGTACATAGCCATGTTGAGACAACCACAGATGTGTCTGTCATCTGCAAGATACATCCCAGAGCTCTACCCAGTAGATTCACTGAACCTGTGATGAGTTCACTGTCTTTGCCACATCCCACAACACATGTGGGATCCTACCAGAGAGACTGAGGAAGTAATTTCATACCTGTTTAAGTACTTTAAAATATTTAGGGGGAAAAAACGCATGGTCCCTTAAATATTCGAACAATATTTAGAAGCCTAATGGGGTTGTTAGGAAGAAAAGCATTTCATGGTATAAGCAGAGAATGATCCTGCGAGTACAGTGTTGTAAAATACCAGATAGGAGAGGGAAAAATGATCTCAGCTGACTAGAGAAAGGAAGTTGGGCATTTGCCAGAAACTGTGTGTCATCCTGTGACTTTAATATGCTTTTTTTATTTTTGACACTAGGGACTGTAAATGCTAAGTATAACATCAGCCTTGGGTGGCAAGAAGTAGGAGCTTGGAGGAGGAAGCTGGCTAGGGGCTGTCTGGAAAGGATTCAAGGTCATGAGATTAGCAAATTTCTGGAAGGGATCCACAGCACAGCCAGGTCCGCCTGACCACTCTGCCACCTCCAGCTTCTCTTCCATGGTTGGATTTATAAGCAGGCCAAGGCCCCAGACATTCACTCTGCAGCAATTCAGGAAGGCGGACAGGGAGTGAAGCACAAACAGCCACGCCCAGGAGCTCCAAACCCAACAGCAGAGAGGCATGGAATAAATGAGCCTCTTGGAATTTATTCCAAGTGAAAGGAGTGGGCAAGAGCTGGGCCCCTGTGACATAAGGACGTCCTTGTGACAGTACTGCCACCATCATGGTCTGAGAGCGGAGGTTAGCCACCTTCCACCCTGCTCTTTGCTGGGTCTGGGAGTCCAGGGTTAGCAGATGTGTGTTGACACTCAGAGAGAAGCAGCCTTGGTGAGAAGATGATCGAGCCATTGGGGCAGCTACTGTGTCAGAGCAGAGAGACCGACTCCAGCAGAGCTGAGGTTGACTGGGTCATAGAGACAGATGGCATGGTCTTTTAGCTGGAAGTTCAGAAAGACAAATGTGACCTTCTGTCCAAGGTTCAGAGAGACGATTTTCTGTTAGAACAGGACTAGCTGTTGTCTACAGCAGTGCTTCTCAAACAGTAATACGTGCATGAATCACCCAGGGGTCCTGTTAAAATGTCTAATCCCAATTTGGTAGCTCTGGAGCAGGCCCGAGATGCTGCATTTCTAACAAGTCCCCGATGGTGCCGCTGAACACAAAGTGCTCTGACCAAAATGCCAAAATCTAGAACATTCCCAAGAAAGATTTTTGAGCTGAAGAGAAGACAAAGACATGTGCGTGGAAGGCAGCCAGTGGCAACACTTGCTGCTCCTGTCAAGGAGAAGGACATGTTCTTAGGAAGCTCTGCAGGAATAACCTCCTCTGGGTCGCAGTCATTGTCCCCTTGCCTAACACTTTTCGGTAACAAGAAGTCTTCCCAGCCCCACCATGCTAAGTTCAGTAGATATTTCCAGGACAAACATATTTTATAAAACTTAGATCAGTCTTAGAATTTCCTCCATTGGATGTTAGAAGTATGTATGGCTATCTGGTTGCATGGTCTGAAAATTTTGCCACCTACCTATAGAAGCAAAAATTCTTAAAAAAAAAAAAAAGTTTTTATCCTCTATTTCTTCAAAATTACTCAAAGAAATAGATTTCAATATCCCTAAAATGCTAGGAGTATTTTGGTTACATTTGTATATATTTCACAATAAAATATTATAGTATTTGGCATTTCTCAAGTTTGAAAATTATATATACTTCTTCCAAAGAAAATACAATTTCCAAGAATCCCAAGGACCTTGGTTTGATAAATGCTGACTTAAGAAACTAGTCTGTTTCATGAAAATATCTTAGTTGCAAATTGTCATTGTATAAATGATGTAATTGGTTTACTTTGTATTATGGAAACTTTCAAATACATACAAAAGCATAGAGATACAAGTGATAAAAGCAGCTTATATGCACACCATCATCCAGCTTTGACAATAATCAACTCATGGTCAATCTTGCTCTTACCCTTCACTTATATACCTGTTTTTTTATGACGCAAATCCTAGACATCAATCATTTTGTTCATAAACATTTCAACATGTATCTCTAAAAGATAAGGACTATTTTTAACAGAAAATCAATCACAATTCCCTTATCACATTTTTCAACATGATTAAATATCTAGTCTGTGTTCAAATTTCCTGAAATGTCTCATGAATGTTTTAACATAATTGGTTTGTTTAAATCAGAATTCAACTTTTAATCTGTGTAGCAGATTAAAAGCAAGTTCCTAAAAGCAAGCATTTTAGGAATCAAATCTGATCTGGGTTTGAATCCTAAATCCTGACCACTGTTTTCTAGCTGGGTGACTTTGAGCAACTTGCAAATAACCAACCTCTTTTGTAAATGAGGTTATGACAGTCCGGCACTCTCATGCAGGGTCACCAGATAAAACACGAGGTGCTCAGTTACATTTGAATTTTAGAAAAACAACACGATTTTATAAGTATATCCCTAGCAAAAATCCAAATGTTAACTTAGCATCCTGTGTTTTGATTTGCCAAATCCAGCAGTCCTACCTGCACAATTATTACCAGGATTTGGTGGGATAACCCATGGAAAGTGCTTAACACAGGGCCTGACATATATAACTGAATGATCAATATCAGCTGTTCAATTGAGTCCGTCCTGGGGAGAAAAGGGAGGGAGTGTGGCTCTCACTGGGCTCCCATCTGCTCTCCCCTTTGTTTGGGTCCTGTTCCCCAGGTGGGAGACAGCAATCTTCTGCAAGCTAAGAGGTTGAGCTACAGCCAGTAATTACCTCCTGCAGGTTTCCAAGTCTAGCTGAAGAATTGTGCAGCGTTCGGGCAGCCTGAGATGTTCCCGATAACAAAGATATTTCTGACTTCTACTTAAAAACTGAGAGCTTTGGCAGCTCTGAGGCTCCTCTCCCACCTGGCACCAATCGGGGGAGCTGAGTAGCAGCTGCTCCCTTTAGCTGGGCACGCGCTTGCCAATTTGCCATCTGGTCTATTCACTTACGCAGATCACCTGCCTGGACCCTGTGGGTATTTCAGTTTTCTGTGTCTGAGTCTCCTCTGCAGCCCTCTCCCTGTGCTGGCTCTTTTGTCCTGGAAAATGCTGAGCTGGGGGCTGGAGACGGGTGAGCTAGGAGGAAAGGAGGAGCAATGATCCAAAGACAACATCTTTAATGGCCCAATTCAAGAAACTGGGAATCGCCTTGCTCACGATGCAGGGAAATTGAAAAGAGAGAGAGAGGGGTGGTAAAATACAAAAAGGAATTAAAACAAGCAAACCCAAATCGGGAAGGGCAGCGTGGGTATGAGGCTGGTGGGGGGTTTAAGGGGCTCAGGAAGAAAGTGGACAGGCAGATAAGGAAAAAGAGTAACTGAAAACCACGCAGAAAGAGAAGATCAGCTAGTAGAGAGAAAAAAAGAGGGAATAATGGCAGGCACATGGTAACTATTACAAAGTTTTTTTCCCCTTCAATTATAGTCTCTGCAAAGAACAATCCCAGCTTGTTTAGGGGTTTCTGAGGGATTCTTATAGAAATGCAAATGGACTGTGGCTACTTTAATCACTGACTCCAATGCCTGGTGACCTCCTTTTTACCAATAGTCAGCTGGTGCTAGGATCAGGTTTGGGTGTCCCTCCCACTGAGTGTCCCCCACAGCTGTTGACAGAGAGTGACTTTGAGGCACAGAAGTTGCAATGACTGCTTCAAATGGAGCTCTCTGGGGTGACTCAGGATCCTCAGCCCCTTTCCCAGCTCTACTATTCATGCGTGGTCAGAAATAGCCCAAGGGGAGGAGGAGTGATTGGGAGCAGAATGGAGAATTATTTTGTCCCTGGAAGCAGCTTCTGAAATATCCTCTTTCCCCAATATGCACGTACAATTGCTGAAAAGCAGAAAATTCAAGAATGGGGATTTTGTCACATAAGAACTGCCTTGGGAAAAGAAAGAAAAATGGAAATAAGGGTTTTTGCATCCTGGGGGAGAAAGAAGCAGCTCAATGCAGAAGAGAGAACATGTTTGAAAGAACCCACCCCACCAGTCCCTAGCAGGCCCCTCAGGAAGGACAAGGTCCCCTGGTCCCCAGTCATCTGGGCTAAGGACCATCCCTTGCAGTGAGGAGGAGGAGGCAGCTTCCTCATCCACAGGCACCTGGTTTAGCAACACAAGCACAGAGGTTAAAAAAGTAGGGAAGATGATGGAACTTCTTGTACAGGAACTCGGAATCTCTGTTTATTCAGTAGTCATCATGTGCCTTTCTGCAAATGTTACAGATTTTTCCATTTGGGTCTGAATGTTGCTTGATTGGGAATTTCATAATTTAAGATTTTCTTCATGTTAATTCATGGACAGTTTTAGAAATGTTCCATGTATGTTTAAAAAATGCATATTTTTATATCTACACATATACACTTTTTGTGTAAATATTATTTTGTAACCTGTAATATATGTGTATTCGATCAAGTTTGTTAATTTTTGCAGTTGGATCCTGTATATGTATCTATCCATTTTAGTGGAAAATACTTGAAAATCTCCCTTTAGGATTGTAAATTTGTTTATTTTTCTTTGAATTTGTACCAGTTCTTGCCTTATGTAACTCAGGCAATTTGTTGGTTACATGAAGGCTCATGTTATAATTTCCTAGATAATTGCACCTCTTCACAGTATGAAACATACTCTCTTTGTTTCTTTTAATGCTTTTTCATTTTGCCTTGAATTCTATTTTGTCTGATATTAATGTTGTCACATTTGAGGTTTTTATTAGCATCTGTTTTGCAAATCTTTCTCCACCTTTCTGTGTCATAATTGCATCTCTTGTAAGCAGCATGTAGTTGTGTTATCTTGTGCTTTTTTAAATCTAATCTGAGACTATTTAACAAATGAGTATAATCCATTTATTTTATTGTAATTGTTGATATATTTAATTTCTGAGAGTAGAAATGAAATCTATCCAATTAGTGGCATAGTTCTGCTCTGGGAAATATTCTTCTACTGTTTTTAAGATTTTCTTCCTTCTCTAATTTCTGTTCTCTTAAGACAGAAGTTACAATGTTTGGAGATGTTCTTTAAGACCTTTCATTCCCTTTCCCATTTTCCATCTTTTTATCCTTTTGAACTGTCTTCTCAGAGAATTTCTTAGCTCCATTCTCCCCCACTTTGCTTTTAAGCTTTGTCTGTTCTGCTAGTATTAATAGTTCATCTGTTGAAATTGTTATTTCAATAATTATGATTTTTATTTTCAAGTCCTCTATTAGTCATACAACCTGGTTTTGCTTCAGGGATGTGTGATCTCCTATTTCCTCTGAAGATATTATTCAGAATAACACCTCTTTTAATGCTTCCATTTCATTCCTTTATTAGCTCTGTTTTCTTTTATTTCAGTTCTTTTGTTTATAAGTTTGGGTGTCTCTCATAGGTTGCTTATTTACCTACAATGTTACATACTTTTGGTTGTGGCCTCACATTTGAGACTCGCTCTTGCCTATTTCTAAATGCTACCCCTTGTTAACATGGCTTGTCCCAGGGATGTAGGCCAGAGGCAGGATGTGCTATCCAGATGTGTGCCAATCAATAACTGGTGTTGTAGGCCCAGGCATTCCACACTCACCCTAGCTATGAGTTGCCTCTGGGGCCGAAGTGCCCACATCCACTCCTGGATTGGGCTAAGGAGAAGTAGTTCCATCAGCATTTTGTGGCATCCCAACCTCTCATTATGTTGTTCCCCAGGAACCCCCTTGAACTGGGAACACCCCAGAGCCACACCTCCCATGGACGGCAGACCTTTTCTCTCTATATTTGGGCTGCTTGTATTTTATTTTCTTATGCATATCAAATTTTTTAATTTGCTGGATCAAAATAGCTCACAACCTCCTGATTCACTTGTAGAATCATTTAATAGCATCGATTCCTTTCATAACCTAAGTTTCAGAAAGCCTCACATTTTTATCACGCACCTTAAAATATTTACGCTTCGAATTTGCTTCAGACTGTCTCTTTAAAAAAAACTGGGAAACATTTTCCAATTCGAAGTAAGATGTTTCTCAGAATTATGCTGTGCATTTCAACGCGTTCCACAGGGTTTTACAATTAATACTCAGAGCAGCACCTGCTCTAAATCTTAATTGCTTTCTTCCCCATGAAAACTGATGCTGAAAGTGTTGGTAAATTGATTTGTACTACACAATGTGGCTGCAAACTCAGCTTTGGCATGCACAATACAGAAAACTCAACACGCTACTGGAATTTTTCCCAAGGAAAAACTTAATTATAATTGTTTCAGGTATTCAAGTCAAGCGCATGCTAATGAATGTGATGGCAATAGTACTATCATTTACCATTTGGTGTCACACATGCGGTCGGTGGTTATAGCTATGTCCAGACATCCAAAGAGACCAAAGGAGTGGCATCATTTATCTGAGAACAATCGAGACATTCTAGAATCCAACAACTTGGTTTGGCAGAAACTGTCTGCAATGGACTGAATGTCTGTGTCTCCCTTAAATTCATGTGTTGAAATTCTAACCCTCAATGTGATGGTGTTAGAACTTGGGGCCTTTGGGAGGTAATTAGGTCATGAGGGTGGACCCTCTTACCTTATAATCAAATCACCTTCTGGAAGCGACCCCAGAGAGCTCTCTCACATTCTTTTCCACCATGTGAGGTTACAACAATGAGAAGTGGGGCAGTCTGCCACCCAGAGCACAACCCTCCCCAGAACCTGAGCATGCTGGCACCCTGATCGTGAACTTCTAGCCTCCAAAACTGTAAGAAATAAATTTCTATTGTTTGCAAGCCGCCTAGTCTATAGTGCGTCATTACAGCAGCCCAAGCTAAGACACTGGCCAACTTCCCTTTGCATTTAGCCTCATTCTCACTTCCGCTTAAGCGCATCCCTCTGCTAACACAGTCCTGGGTTCTAACTCCGTCTGTGCCAGTCACCGGCTGTGCCTGTGGGTCACTCACCTCCTTTTGACCTCGGCTTTCTTCTCCCACGAAAGGGTGCAGAGTCAGACATGGTGAACGCACAGCCCGTGGCCTCGGTAGAATTGGCATCAGCTGTAAGGCCCTGTGAATAGAAAGTTAACTCAGAAAAAGTCTGTGGAAATACCCACTTTTGTAAATTCAACTGCTTTTTAAAATAACTTCTATTATTTGTCCTTTAAACAAGTCACATGTATTTGTTTCAGAGGGAAAAAAAAATGTGAAAGAGACGCAAAGCAAGAACATACCCTACGTTTCCTGCACTGCTTTGGTTATAACCTTCCATACTTAATCCACGGCATTTTAAATGTCCTGGGGAGACATTTGTAAAAGAAGCATACAATGGATTTTTTGTAATATGAATGTTTGTTAGCGCAATTTTTCTTGTAATAAATTTATTCTAAAACAGGATCCAGGGGTATTTTCTGTAATATACTCATCCATTTATTCGGTCATCTTTTCTAGGGTCCTTCTGCTGTCTATGTTGCAGCTTGAGTCAGGGCCGCTCCTTTCTGTGCGCAACTGCAGGTATTTTTGTTTCAACTTCACACCGTGGGGCAGGAGGCTGTGCTGTCTTGCGTCCTGCGATTGGCTCACCCCGTATGCATTTACCAATCCTGGGCTACGGAAACCCCCATGATTCAGTGCAGACAGTAAGATGCCATTCAAATACCTAACTGAGCTTTTATTGGCATTGCATTCTAAATTTGTTCTCCAAAAGAAAGATTTTTAAAACATTGTTTACTTTTGGGGGGATGAGTTTATCACTTTGTCCCCAGTCTCTTGGGTAGAGAGGCAGGTGGGAGGGGGTAGGATGGGGAACAGAGAACTGCCCCAGGAAGGGATGAAGGCAAGATGCAAGGCTCACTCTGACCATGTATGTCATTAAATACTTAAGTGGAGTCATCAGATGCAAACACAGACCGAAGAGAGGCAGCTCTGTGAAACTTGAAAAGCGTAGGTCATTTCTCATCCTAGGTCTTATCATAGCTGTTGTTCTGACGTTTCCTATCTGAAGTAGAACAAGGAGTTCCATTATTAACATGCCCTAAAGGAGCTCTCATCATAAAAGGAAGCCAGGCTGATTAATTCATCACAGTCTTTTTGGATTCACAGTTCAGCTTCTTGTGTTAATGAAATATGCGTAGTCATTAACAGTAGCTGTTGAAATTACCTGTCATATTTCTGGTTTATCAGAGGCTTTTATTCTGAGATTTCTAACAAAGTGACAGGGATTTCCCAGTAGTCTAGTAGTTTATTTCTCTGGGGTTATTGGAGATGTCAGTAAATGCAAGATGTGAGTAAAGAAAACATGCGTATTTTTACAAAAGAACATTTATTTGATTCTCCAAAAATGTCTGCTCTGGAATAAAAAGATAGTTATTCATTGCATTGTCTTTTTATTATTCGTAAGTGTATCATGTAAAAACACATTGATTAGAGCAAACAAATGAATGGTGCTCAAATACAAATCACCCTCACAAGTTATTAAATATATTGCCAGTATATATGTAGGCACATATATCACAAATATATATGTATTTTACATAACTATTTTAGGTTTGGACATACATAAATTTTGGACGCCATTTTATTTGCTTGGTGTATGTTTACAAAACATATCCTGAGGAAAATAAGTCATCCATATTTATAATTTCGAACATATTTTACACATCAGCTATGTAGCGTTAATTATTAACTTACTATTGGAAATAACTATAAAAATGCTAGAATTTCCGCATTTGAATTAAATGAATTATCTATTTCAGGTTAGAAATCGGAGGTGATATTCATTCTTTGGGTGGGTACAAAAATAACAGCCATGTTTTCTACCTGCCCGTCTGGTTTTCTCAGCCATGTGTGGTTTTCTCAGCAGTTTGCGGTGCAATGCATTAAAGTAGTGGTTCTCAACTGGGGTGGTTTTGTCCCCCGGAGGACATATGGCAATGTCTGGAGACATTTTTGATTGTCACAGCAGGGAGAGAGGTGGTACTACCGATGTTTGGAAGAGGCCAGGGGTGGTTGATAAATATCCTACGATACACCGTACAGCCCCCCTCAACAAAAAGCTATCCAATCCAAAATACCAAGAGTGCAGAAAGAGAGAAACCCTGTGTTACAGGACAATATGATCTCTTTGTAAAGTATGAGGTTGGGGGAAATGTTGGGATGATGGTTTGAGTGAAAGGGATTAATATTTTTCTAGAGGTTGGTCTCTTGGTTGTGAAAACTTAAAGACACATCTACCCCTAGGCACCTTTAGCAAAATCTATGGCAAGGGGCAGCAGTGGTTTCCTGACCTGTCTACCATGGAATTCACTGGATTGCTGCTTCTGTGGGCAATTCTTTCCACCTTGCATCCTACCCACTACCTATGTGTGCAGACAGCCTCTTCTCTCCTCCAAACTCAGTGTCTCTGCTACTCTCCATCGTCTGTACTTTTTCCATCCAAGGATAATCGCATATCCTTTCTTAAATGCTCTTTTATATCACCAAGAAATACCACCTACAAGATACACAACCCTGAAGTCTGCAACCTAATTCAGACAGCTGAATACTTCTTTAAATTAAAGAATTTTGATGGCAGGAGCCGATAACAACTGTGCACATTTTTCTTTTTCCTGGCATTCGCAGGAAGACATGTATTTCAAAAGGCTGCCTCTTCTTTCCAGGATACCATTAGAGGAAAAGTAAAGCAATTTACCCTTTGAAGTCTTTTCATTAAAGAAGGGTGGGGGTGGGGGAAAGAGTGGTGGAGAGAAAGAATGAAAAAAGGAACTTTCCTCAAAGGAAATATTCTAGACAGATGACTTGATTTAGGGCTCTTACATGCACTCAGCTTTTTAACAGTCTGAATAACTCAGCAAATCTGAAACAAAGAGAGTTCTAAAAAAGCAACCCATGGCTGGGCCTGTGGGTAATGAAATTTGCTTTGAACAATATGATCACTGTATGAGAGTGTTTCAAATGATGACCAGAACACACACACAAAATCTTTGTTCTGTCGGTCCTGTTCTAATCTTAGAACCAGAATGGACCTCGTGCTCTTGCCACCACGGAATTTTGCTTCCCCTGGCAAATGCTACTTCCTTCCTTAGGAGTGAGCAGAAGACAGTACTTTGAATGGTTAAGATGTTCTTAGGCGCAGGTGGCAAAGATGTGGCAGATGCACGGCACGACTGTGGGTCCCATTCCCTTTCCCTTCCCATGGCCAAGGCCTCCTTTGGATTGAGCCCAAAGTCTGAGAATGCTCACATGGCATTTCTTCCTGTTCTAAGACTCCTGAAGAGGTCTCACTGTAGCCCAGAGGATCTTCTAGTTGGAGGAGTTTAGTGTCTTCTTTTCACCCGTATCACACAGCCCAACATATTGCTGTTGGAGAAATACAACCGAGAAAACGCTCTACTTCCGCTGTCACCAGAAGTGCCTGTAAATCCTGAGTGATCAAGTGAATTACCTGTAGTAGGCAGATTACAAAAATAGCTCTGATAGCTCTCTACATCCGTATTCTTTGCAACATGACTTTGCAGCTACTCACATCATGAGAAGGGGCCATTCTGCACCTTGCATTTGATCTGGTCTGGTGAGTTGCTCTGGCTGATTGAATGAAGAAGTGACAATGGGGCTTGTGCTCTTCTACTCTGTCTTTGGCTCCTCTGTCCTCCCCATGACACCATGAGAACATGCCCCACCAGACTGCTGGAGAACGGGACAACACCGTAGAGCCGAGTCAGCTGACCAAGCCAAGCCCCCAGGTTTGAAAGGGAGCTCAACAAATGTCACCCAAACCACCTAGACTGCCACCATTGGCCACAGACACATATGTGGGCCCCGCTGAGCCCAGCTAAGATCCACAGACCCAGAATAGTGAGCAGAAATGTGTCTACTATGTCATGCACCTGAGGTCTGGGGGTGGTTCATGAAACAGTAATAGCTGACTGATAGGATAATAAACCACAGCTCAATTTCCACCTCTTCCATGAGTCCTTCTTAACCACTTTAACCCACACTTCTCACTTTCCTGTGCACCATGAAGTAAGTACTCACTGACGAAGCCAATAGTTCCCAACTTTTGTTCTGGTGATAAAAATTATACGTATAACTTAGTGATGTGCTTTTAATGTCTGTGAGTTGAAAAAATAAATTATCGCCATCCTCACCTGAATTCAGTAGCCATTTCGAATGAATATTTATTTTCACAAGCACATCTTCTGCATACACATGAAAAGTGCAATACATATATCTATGAGATATTATTTATTCAGTCAAGGGACGATGGTTTGTTCGGCTAGAGATTCAAAGCCTCCTTATTAAACTTTAGTGCTCTTGGGGAGTCTTGGGCCCCCCAAAGATGGGAACTTTTGGTCCAAGCTTTGTTTTTTGACATTGACTGATACACTGGCTAGGGGTGTGACTTCAGTGTTCTCTCAGGTATCCCATGACATTGTTCATGTTTTAAGAGGAGGACTGATGTCTTATCCTTGCCTTCCCTGCTCAGTGCCCCATCTTTTAGCATGCAGAACAGTGCTGTGCACACAACAGCATCAGTGTGGGTAGGGCTGGTGCCAGCTACAGAGGCCTTGCATTTTCTGGAAGACTGTGTCTTCTAGTCGTTAGCAAAGCAGACTCCAGAGTCAATGTGTCTAGGTTCAACACCTGGCTCTGTGACTTACTAGCTCTGTGACCTGGAGCAGGTCACTTAACCTCTCTGCTTTGGTCTTCTCATCTAAAAAATGACATATTAAAGTATGTCCATTAGTACCTACCTTTTAAGGTTGTTGTTGGTACTAAATGAATTATTAATAATACATATGAAAAAAGATCATTGCCTGGCACATATTAACTTATATTGATTTGTTAATATCAACTTAGATTATTAGCAATACAATGTAAATATTAACTTATATTATTATTAATAATGAAGTCCTTGAAAAGTACCTGGCACAATTAAGTACTTACTAAATGTTAGATATTATTATTAATATTGTTATTATTGTTATTAAACCTCAAAATCCCTGAAGAGTGTGGACCTGTTAAGAGAGGGGTTTGTTAACATTGCAGCTGAAGATTCAAACCATGATCTAACTAAGCTCAGTGTCTCAATTTGGCTGATTTCGAGAGTAACTTTGGCTAATTTTGGTACTTTGTACCAGATTTCATGATGGCAGACAGGCCGTTCTGGGAAATCGGCCTGCTACCCTTCCATTAGGGAACATTGGCAGATCCTTGGGAAATATTTCCCTGTTAATCATCATCATAGAGTGAATTTCTCTAGCCTTTTTCTGAGAGCACATTTCCACGAGGAACATGGGGGTAGAAGGAGGAAGCCAGGAATTCAGTTAGAGCCTGGGGAAGGGGATGCCAGGGGAAGGGACCCACCCTTCTCAGCAGTATCCCTAGACCCAGCCCTGTTCAGAAGCTTGCAGGAAGGAGAAGGACAACAGAGGCTCTTCCCATCTCAGCAAGGGGGTAGAGTGATTAAGTGACGTTCTCAAGCCTGTAAAGTGTACTCATAGCATGGCCCAAAGTTCAACAATCAAAATCCTGTCACTCTGTTTTCCACTGTACATACTAAGGAGAGGAATAAAAGGTGGCATCATTTTCATTCAACCTCAGATTTAATTCAGCTTCAACAAAATTTAAATTCTAATTTTATTCAGTTTGTAGAATTGGAAGAGACTTTGATAGGTCATATTGTCCATTCCACTGTCTCTGAATATAATAAGAATACTTGTAAATGCTTACTATGGTTTAAGGATTATCTCAGATACTTAACATCTATCAACATTATCTAATCCTCACAGCTGCCCCATAGAACAGGCACTATTAATTATTCCCATTTTATGGGTGAGAAAACAGAGGCACAAAGTGTAAGTAACTTGCCCAAGGTCTTATAACTAGTAAATGGCAAAGTCAGGATTTTAATCTAAGCAGGTTAGTTCAAATTCATGGTTTAACCTCTTCAATAAAAAGTCTTTGTACATATTAACTAAGTAAGACAATTTCAGCAAAAGAAGGTTTCTAATATATTGATGAAATGATATGGTATCTGGGATTGCTTCAAAATAGGTATTAAGTCAAGGAGAGTAGAGGGTAGAGATACAAAACAAGATTGGCCATAGATTGAGGACTTGAGATTAAATGATGAGTACATGGGATTTCGTTTTATTACTCTCTCTACTTTTGTGTGTACTTAGCATTTTCCATAATAAAAAAAGTTTTTTTTTTTAAAGGCATGTACCCTGTTAAGAGGGCTAAACAAAGTGATTTCATTTTCTCCTAAGATAATGTATTCTATTGTCTCAGAGCATTTGCTTTTGGTAAACATTTCCTATTACTTATTCTGGCATATTTTCATGGCCATTTGAGTCTATCCTTCATCTAGGATTCATTTTTCAAAGGCAATGAGAAAAGGGCCCATGCCCACCCCATTCATTCATTCCACAAACATTTATTAAGCAACTGCTGCAGACAGTGAACAAGATAAAGAACATCCCTCTTCTCTTTCATGGAGTTTATGTTTTACTAGGAAAAATAGAGATAGAGTGCAAGCAAATAAATAATCAAGAAAAAGAACAGATAATGTTATACAGTATACTGAGAATTTTGGTAACGGTAACTTAGTAGAGTAACTGAGAGGATACCTTAAATTAGATGGTCAAGAAAGATCTCCCAGAGGAGGTAACATTTAAGCCAAGATCTAAAATCAAAAAGGTGCCAGCCATCAAAGGTTAGCAGGAAGAACATTCTAGGTAGAAAGGCCAGGCTGTACAAAAGCCTCAGGGCAGAGCAAGCATGGTGGTGTTTGAAAATCAGGAAGATGGCGGCTATGCCTGGAAGACGCTGGGTAAAAGGACTATGGCTCAAGATGGAGGTGGAGCAAGAGAGAGGCAGCTGTCAGTTCAAGGCAGACTTTGAAGTCCAGAGTAGGATGCTTGATTTCCATCCTCAGTGTGTTGGGAAAACACCCAGAAGGTGTACAGCAGGGAAGGGACATGACCTGGATTCAGACCAGAAAAGAGCACCCTGCTGCCAGGGAGAAAGACGTGGGGCCGGAGTGGGGGCTCTTGGGCAGTCCTGGACAGGGCTGCAGCAGAGAGATAAAAGGGATCAGATCCAGACTATTTGGGGAGTAGAGTTGACAAGTCCTGCTGGTGACCTGGATGGAGGTAGTGGGGGTGGCGAAGAAAGGAGAACAACTTTTGGATTTGGAACTTGAACGACTCGGTGGATGGAGTTGCTATTTTCAGAAATGGGAAAGACTGAAAGGAGACCAGACTTTTTTGGCATTTACGTGGGTAGAGGGAGTAGGAGTGCGAACCATCTGCATGCTCTAAGTGGTTAATACTAAGTAGCTAAACACGGTTTCGTTGTGAACCATGGGTAGCAATTCCTTTCATTGACATTCTATTATATTTAGATGTGTAAAGAAAACAGTCACCTTTGCGACGACCTTTTTGAAAATGATCAAGACCAAAATTGCTTCTTAAACAAGTTTAGTAGGGTCAGACATTTGGTAGGGTTTTCTTCCATAGCCTGATGTTCAATGAGGCACTTAGTGGGTGCCTTTTCATGGTAGCAATAATGGTAACTCATGGGGGTGAGCTGTCCTTTGTCTTCTAAACCACATCAGAATCATTGCTTGTGTGATTAACTGGTTTAATGTCTGCCTCGCACAATAGAATGTAAACTCCACAGAGGCAGAGCCTTGTCTGAAAGGTGGAGAGAGCAAGGTAGACAAGCTAGGGACCTCAGGACCTAAGGAAGAACATGGTGATGGGTTCCCTGGGTTTTCTTTTAGCATCACATGTCCCAGACTAGGAGCTGAAAAAGTCGACAACCCAAAAATGCCAGTAGATGCAGGTGAAAAAAAATCCCCCAGGAAAGCTTCCTCTTTCTAGCCAAAGGATCAGGAAAGGGGAAGCTTAGCAAGACAGAAAACTTATAGAAAATAACCACTCTACTCCAGCCAAACACCACAGAAAAACTATGGCCCCACCCACACCCATGCTATTAAGGACTAAATATTTGTTCTCCACTCCCAATTCATGTGTTGAAACACTATCCCTCCAATGTGATGGCATTAGGACGTGAGGCCTTTGGGAGGTTATTAGGATTAGATGAGATCATGAGAGCTAGTGCCCTTGTGAGCCCAAGATAGCTTGTTTCCCTCTGTTCTCCACTGTGTGAGAATACAACAAGAAGTTGGCAATCTGCAACCCAGAAGAGAGCACTCACTAGAACCTGACCATGCTGGCACTCTGATCTCAGACTTCTAACCTCCAGAACTATGAGAAATAATTTCTATTGTTCATAGGCTACCCAGTCTATGGTAATTTGTTATGATAGCCCGAACTGACTAAGACACACGCATGTGGAGAGCCTAGACTTCCACCCACACGAGGCTGTCACATGTGGCTCCTCTGATACACCCAATGGTGTGTTGCCATGTCAGAGAAAGTTGAATAGAGAATGAGGCCCCATCATGGTATCAGCAGAGATCATGTGAGGAGTCTTGCCTGTCTCCTCCACCAACTATAGCAAAGCACTGATCTTCCTATCATCTGGGATGGTGTCAGAGGAAGCCTAGTAGAGACTCAGGAATTTCAGGATTTACCAGCAGTAATGAGGTCATCCCTACCTCAGTGTTGGTGAAGACCACAAACAGAGCTGGAACTTCCACTTCTACCCAATAGTAACAAGGGCATGCCTAATGTAGCAACAGTTATAGTAAATGTAGATGGTCTAAATACCCCAATTAAAAGACAGAGATTGGGAGGCCCAACTATTTTTTGTCCATAAGAAGCTCAATTCAAATGTAACAATATATGCAAGTTCAAAGCAAAGGAACTGAAAAAGATATAACATGCAAACATTAATCAAAATAAAAGCAGGGATGACTACATTAATATCAGGTAAATAGGCTTCAGAGCAAAGAAAATTACTAGAGACAGAGAGAAAATCTAAATAATAGTTAAGGGGTCAGTTCATCAAAAAGATATAGCAATTCTGTGAAGCAAAAACTGATTGAACCAAAAAGAAACAGAAAAATCCGCAAGTATATTTCCATCACCCTTTATTCAACAATTGATAGAGCTAGACAGAAAATAATTAAAGATACAGAAGAATTCAACACCACCATCAACCAACAGAATCCAATTGACATTTATAGAACATTCCATCCAATTATAGCAGAACACACATTCTTTCAAGTGCCCATGGAACATGTACTAAAACAAACCACATACTGGGCCATAAAATTGAACAAATTTAAAAGAATTGAAATCACATGGATTGTGTTCTCTGACCAAATGAAATCACACTAAAAATTAATAACAGAAATATAACAAGAAAATCTCCAAACACTGGGAAACTCAACACATGTCTAAATAATCTGTAGCTCAAAGAGGAAATCTCATGGTAAAGAACAAAATATATTGAACTGAGTAAAAATGAAAATACAACATATCAAAATTTGTAGACTAAAACTAGTATAGCACTGAGATGGAAATTTATATCACTAATACATACATTAAAAGAGAGGAAAAGACCAAATTGATAATCCCATTTCAAGGATACAGAAAGAAAGGGGCAAGACAAGCCCAAAGCAATTCAAAAAATGAAATAATGAAGAGCATAAGTCAATGAAACTAAAAACAGAAAAACAATAAAGAAAATTAATGAAACAAAGATCTGGTTCTTTGAAAAGATTAATAAAATTGGCAAACATCTAGCAAGTTTGACCAAAAAAACCTTAGAGAAAATACATATTACCAAATCAGGAATAAAACATACAAACCCTGTAGATATCAAAATGATAACGAGAGAATACTACAAAAAACTCTACATAAATAAATTTGACAACTTCAAGGAAATAGACCAATTCCTGAAGAAAAAGACCCATAAACTACCACAACTCATCCATTATAAAATATATAATCTGAAAAGCCCTATAACCATTAAGTAAATTGAATTTATAATTTAAAAAAAAAAATTCCTCCCAAAAGAAATAACAAAGCCCAGATGGTTTCACTTGGAGAATTACACCAAATGTTTAAAGAATTAACATTAAATTCTACACAATCTTCTCCAGAAAATAGAATACATTTCCCAATTCATTGTATGAAGTTAATGTTACCCCGATACCAAAATCAGATAAAAATATGGTATAATAAAACTACAGACAAATAACCCTCATAAATACAGATGCAAAAATTCTTAACAAAATATCAGGAAATAGAATTCAGTAGTATATAAAAAGAATTATGCACCATTACCAATTGGGACTTATTCCAAGGATGCAAGGCTGGTTCAATATTTGAATATCCATTAACGTAATCTACCATATTAACAGGCTTAAGGAGAAAAGTCATATGATTATATCAATCAATGCAGAAAAGGCATTTGACAAAATTCAACAGCCACATGATTAAAACTCTCAGAAAAAAAAAAAACAATAAAAGGAAACTTGATAACGATTATCTGTAAAAAGCCTGCAGCTAATGTTATACTTGATGGTAATGAATTCTGTTACCAGTATAGGAAATTAGAGGCAATAAAATTACAGAGTGCCCATAGCTGAAAAAAGGACTTAAAGGGCACATAATTATCATCCTCACATTTTAGGTAGAAAACTGGCACCCAAAGCTCTTTTGTCCCGTAAAAGTGACAGATGCACATTTTCACATTCTAAACCACTGTTTTCCTTCATCTGCATTTTTCCTCTCAGCATTTGGCTTCTAATAGCAGAAGAAGAAAGAGCGTAGTACTGTATTTTCATCTTTTGATTTTTATGAGAAATATTAGACTGTAAGTCCCTGGCAAGTAAAAATTCAGCTTTTTTTTGTTTGTTTTAATATATGTGTATACCATCTAGCTTGGTGCTGTATGGAGTCATTTAATATGCTCAAATTTGAATTGATAATTTGAGAATTTGTCCCGTCTTTCTTAACATGAGTGCTGGTAATTTTTTGTGAGGCTGAGAGCTTGCGTGGCATTTGCATTTCTCAGAAGGGAGTGGTTACACGGAGAGAATTCTGTGCAGGGCTGCCAAGCAGGACTGTCAGGCGAGCCCTGGCCTGTGCACCGGGCAGGTTTGCCTTCTCAGAGTCGGCTCATCTAGGGGCCATTTGATCTCCTCTCCCGCAGAGTTCTCAAAACTGAGCAGTGGCCCGTAGCGCAGCAGAAAGGCATTCTTCTCCTCACTGCCGATTTTTAAAGAGATTGATTCAGGGCCTAACTAACTTATAGCACAGTGACAAGCGAAAAATAAAATAAAATATTCACAATCACATGTGTATACATTTTACAAATGGGCTAAGGAATAGTTTGAATCAGATTTCTACTTGGACATTCAAAGCCAACTGGGAACCTCTTAGGTATTTTGACATCTACTGGTATAATTGCGAATTATCTACTTATATTTGAGTCTTTTTAAACTCCCTCAAAGCTATCAGATCATGCAGCTTCTCTGAGAATCTGAAATTTATCATACAGGTGTGCGGAACACCTGAGTTCGAAAACAGATCATCGTCCTTAAGAAAACAAGTGTGCAAATAATCCTCATGGCAAAATCCCATGCTGCTTTCCAGTTATCAGCAATTAAAGGATAAGAAACCTTAAAATTATTCCTAGCAATTGGTGTTAAACTCTGAAAGCCTGGCTGTGTCTATGACTATCAGAAGGCCCGGCAGCTTAACCCCTTCTAACTGGGAACATGAATTGACAGAGATACGGGGTAACACAAATTTGAAATGGAAATCATGTTTATGATTGCCATCTGGTTGGTGATCCTTATTATGCGGTGTAGCCCAGAATGCCACAGAACAAATCCCTTGCCCGAGAAGAGTATTAAAATCAGGAGCAGCTGGTTGGGGTGTATGTTACCCCATTATAAAACCCGCAATTCCCTCCTTCGTGAATCCTGGTCAGTAACACCCACTATGTGTGCTTCCTTCCCCAGAAAGCAGGTGAAGCAAGGGTAGACAGATAAGTTCAATCTCTTACCCCATGAACAAGCCAGCCAGGGGTCAGTGACCTTCCTTTTGTATAATACATGAAAAGCAACCTGTTCCCTTTTGTAATCTGCAAAGCTATTATTGCTAAAAGGAAAAGTATGTGAAAGAGAGAGCTTCATCCAGGATCATAGTTCAGAGTCTTTAGGCTCAGTTTACCATCACAGAAGATGGCAAGGTGTTCCTTCACCCAGCGGTCCCCAACCTGTTTGGCACCAGGACTGGTTTCATGGGAGACAATTTTTCCATGGACCAGGGGTGGGGGTGGGGTGGTTTTGGGATGATTCAAGTGTGTTACATTTACTGTTCAGTCAAACCTCTCTGCTAATGGTAATCTGTATGTGCAGCTGCTCCCCAGCACTAGCATCACCACCTCAGCTCCACCTCAGATCATCAGGCGTTAGATTCTCATAAGGATCAGGCAACCTAGAGCCCTTGCATGCACAGTTTACAGCAGGGTTCATGCTCCTATGAGAATCTAATGCAGCTGCTGATCTGACAGGAGGCAGAGCTAGGCCATGATGTGAGTGACGGGGAGCAGCTATAAATACAGGTGAAGCTTTGCTTGCTCACCTCTTGCTATGCAGCCTGGTTCCTAACAGGCCACAGACTGGTACCAGTCCATGGCCCAGGGGTTGGGGACCGCAGCCTTCATCCAGCCATTCACCTTCCAAGCTCCTGGATGATGAGCCAGAATCAGAGAAGATGAGCACAGTGGATCACTGCCTGGACAGAAAATGTCATAGAAGAATATTGCCCTTTGCTGAGGCTCTGTTACCATTGAGATGCCCGGAACCTTGCTTGGATGGTAGTTGGTTTTAAAGTTAGGTCCTTTGATGTGGTAGACAACTGTTTTTTTTTGAAACAATCATAGTGCATTCCATTTTTTAAGAGAAGCACAGCAGAAGGTATAGCAGGTCCATACCCATCCCTTCTTGCCAGAGGTAACATTAAGCTGGTGAATATTTCAGCATCCCTCTAGCCATTATTCCCCTGACTTCTGCACAGGACTAAACAAGTGAGAACAAAATCAGAAAACAAAAGTTGGTGCACCCTCAAATCTTGTCTTCTATGATAAGTCAGGAAAAAGAAAAATTAAGGAGTAGAATTATGCTAACGCAGTCATTAATTTTTTTAATTATCTGTGTATTTTCTTTATTAAACTATAACTTATTAACAGGATAGTACACAAATCACAAGTATATAAGTAGATTTTGGCAAATGCACACCCTGGTACAATTATCCAGTGAGTCATTATTTTTAGGTGCTCAGATTTCTAAAAGTAACACTAACAGGCTAACCCAGTTTCTCCATTGTTTTCAAGTGAACCTGTAATTTTTATCTGTTAAAGCTCAGATCTTAGGGAAGTTGATAAATAGAGATGGGATGATAAAACCTGCTTCTCCCTTGGCCAAGAGTTTTATGAGTTTGAGTGAGGTAAGAATCCACCCTTCAGAAAGAAATAAGATTCCTGCCTAAGCCAAAGTTTCTTTAAAGTTTGGTATTATGGAAATATCGAAGCAAGTCTTTTGAGAAATTATTCTTTCTGATTTTTAATTGAATTTCCAATCATTCTTATTGGGCCCATTTTTCCCTCTAACCTATTAAGAAAACGGAACTGTGACCTTAAAAAAAAAAGTCTGAAGACATATGAATGCTACTAATTTCACAAAAAAAAATATTAATGTTCATGTGTAATTTTTTATTCAAGGTAATATTGAATTTTAGACAGGGCTTTCTAAATCCTAAAACATCAGCCTTATTTGAGCTACATACTAAAAATATAGCCCCACCTTGGACCAGTTAAATCAGAATCTCTGAGACCTGTAGTACACCAAATGCTTCTGGAAGTAGAGGTCCTAGAACAAAGTTTGAGAACCCTACATTTAAGAGGACTCAGGCAACTGGTCTAATAAATATTCAGTAGTACCTAAGATTATGCAAAATTATTCCTTTTTTCCTTTTCAATTCTATCAGTATCACTTTGGTGGGCAGGCTCTGAGCCAATCAGCTCTGCAGTCCGCAGAGGTAAGCTTACAATCACTAAAGAGCAACATGGTTATAGGGTTAACTTTGGAGCCACATATACCAGGTTTAAATCCCAACTTTGTCACTTACTAGCTGTGTGACCTTGTACAAGTTGCTTGATCTCTCTGTGACTCTGTTTTTGTCATCTTTTAAAATGATAGAGATATTTTTTGGAATCTGCTAATATACTTTTCTAAAGCAGTACCTCATACTGCTGTTGCAATCATTAGACAAGTTAATACCATTGATCCCCATAATTTGCCATTCTGTATTCATGTTTGCCTACTTGCCAACTTTTATCTGTAACCCCCAAATCAATACACCTCTGGCACTTTGGCGCTCATTCGCAGACATGGGTGGAGCAGCAAAGCATGTGTCATCAACATGCACGTCCCCAGCTGTGGTTGAACAAGGTGACACTCTGCCTTCTTATTTTAGCTCTCGGCTTGTAAACACATGTTCTTTTTGAAGTCTATGGAGTGCACATTTGTAGAATTTTTATACTTTTTGGTAGTCATTCTTCTGTTTCAAATGGCCCCCAGGCATAGTTCAGAAGTGCTGCTTTGTGTTCCTAAGCACAGAAGGCTGTGATATGCCTCATGGAAAAAATAATGTGTGTTTAGAAAAGCTTCACTCAGGCTTAAGTTATGTGTTGGCTATGAGTTTAAGGTTAATGCATCAGCAACAAATATGAAATAAGATGTCTTTAAACAGAAACACACATAAAACAAGGTTAAGTGCTGATCAGTTAACAAAAATGTTGTAACCAGAGGCTGGTAGGAACCTCACTCTGTATCTCCTCTAGGAACAATGGTTTGGTATTCATTGATTCAGGGTTCGCTGTGACTTATGTGCCATAGCACATAGCTATAGCAGGTAATGAGAACTGACCATATTTATAAAGCACATAGTTACTGCTACAGAAGTATTTTTAAAATGAAGAATACCTGGTTGAGTTTACAGAGAGGCCAGATGCCATCTGCAGGGAGGCTGTACAAGGGACCCAGTAGGAAGCAGACAGATTAGGTATCACCAAGGTTCTTCCAAGGAAGGAGTCAGAGATACAGGATTAATGGAATTATAATGGGTAAAGGCAGATTTGGTGGCTGGAATTGGCTCAGGTCTCAAGGCTTCCTTACAAGTACCAATGCTGCTTTAACCAGTGGTCACAGGTACCGGTGGGAAGAGCCCATGCGGAGCAAAGATCTGGTCCCTGAACAAGCTGAAGATCAGAATTTCCAGGAAGGGAACCAGACATCTGTAGGTTCAAGCAGCTTCCCACCCCCAGTCCAAAGGCAGTATTTTGGAGCCACTCTGGTGGGGGAAAGAACCCTTTCTTTGGAGTAGGATGGCGCTGGATTCAAATCCAGGTACATGGCCTTGGGCAGGTGATTGAAACTCAATGAGCCTGGGTTTCTTCACCTGTAAAATGAGGATGATGATCCCAACCTTGGAGCATCATCTTTGAGAGTCAATTAGAGCATGTATGCTAATTGTCAGACCCGCTGTCTGGCATATTGTAGACATCCAATATATGCTAGGTTGACCTTCCCTCTTGTTGGTTCATTTGTGACTGATATTCTCACGTTCTCCTTCTGTATGTGAAAGCGACATTCACCCGGAGGGCACTGTTTTATTTTCCAGCAGGGTAGAAAGTTTGAGCTGATCCACCACCCTCCTTCTCCTTCTCCTCATCCTCCCACTGGCTGCGCTCACACATCTGGCGCAGAACAAACAGATGTCAGGGCACCCAGGCGGGCCTGGGATCACTCAGCCCAGTCTCACAATCCTCACGGTTTCTGCTGCTGAGGGATGCCTGCCACGGGCTGCATTGTCAGTTAGCACGTGGAGCAGAAAGGAAGCAGTCCTTCCTTGTGTCTGCTATCAGCCTCCCTTGGGAACTTGATCTGGCACTCCTGGGGCTTGGCAGATGCTATCGGTGGGTTGAGTACACACACACCGGCCAGGTGGGGAGCGTGGGCGCCAGAGCACAGGTGGTCACCGCCTCTGAGCTGCACCTTCCACCACCCCAGTTTTCCCCAGGGTCATCTGCAGGCCCTCTAGGCCCCATCTGTCCGCTGCTGTCCAGAATGCAGGTCCCCAGGGTGCACCGAGCGACAACTGTGTGCTGGAAGATGAGCCGTCCTTGGGGAGGAGACCATTCAGTCTTCTTCCCACTGCCCCTTCCATCCTAACATTTGGCCCAAGCCTGCCTCTCTTCCTGTTCCTTTCCATCCTCTCCCCTTGCTCCTAGCCCACCTCCAAAGTTAAAGTTTCTCTCCAGTTTGCTTTGGGTCACTCCCAGCCTTCCCTCCTATTGTTCATATTATTGCTGGATCTAGGCTCAGGGATCAGTCAATAGGAAAACTTCCTTTCTAGTGGTAAAGCCATAACTCCCCGATAAAAGTAATTTTCCTCTGACTCCTCCATCGTCAACTTGCAAAGAGCCGTCATTCCCCTGACAGAGGGCAGTGGAGTCGCCGGTGGCTTCCCTTCTGTTCCCCTTGATTGGGTTTTGCCTCAATCAGCAATCAGATCTTGCTGAAGTTCAGTCCTGATCATTAGAAGAGCATCATCTGACCAGTCATCAAAGCGCTTTGAAGTTGAGTGGAATTTTCCTAAACTTCCAAGTCTGTTCGGTTGCCATCTTCCACCCTGACTGAAGAATGAGGATGGCTGTGTTGGACTGGGGAGAGGTGAAAGGTGATTCACAAACACATGTGCCTTATTACCTGACATTGATCAAGCACTTAGCCAGTGCCAGGCACTGGCACGTTTTACATGAATGAACTAATTTAATCTTTCCAACAACCAAGGAGTTAGGTACTGCTGGAATCAGGTATTAGCTTCATTTTATTGATGAGGATATTGAGACATGCCAGATTAAGTAAATTGAACAAGAGCCCAAAGCTTGGAAGCAGCAGTGTCAGGATCAGAAACCGAGTAGAATGTCCCTGGAGCTAGGACCAGCTGTCCCCATGCTAGGCTGGGCTCTAAATGGCATTTTTTAAGCTAAGAAACCGTTGAGTCTTAGGATTCTTGAGACCCTGGGGACTGTCGAGAGGTGGGGGCTGCAAAGTTTGTGGGACACCCACTTTCCCAGTCTCCATTCCCTCCTTAGCATCTGCTACAATCACAGCCCTTCTGCCTTTGTCTAGTGTAGACATCGGACTTCCATGTAAGACTTAACTTGAAATGGGGATCTGAGGGAAGGTGGGTGGCTCACCAGACTGCGTTCCATCAGTCAAGGACAGTTTGATTCCTGTTCGTAACCAGCACCTCGTAAGAGGCCTGGCATGTGGTTGCTGCCTGGCGACTCTTTGTTGAATGACTGGATCATGCTCCCCATCCCACCTTCATCTTCTTTTTGGAGATGAAGAAGCAAGAGCATGGTAAGGAAGAGTGACTGTGTGGCTGAAGGCAGCCAGTGTGGCCCTGAAAATAACCCTGCACCCACTATGCCCCTCAACCAGTGAACTCAGTAGGTCTCAGGGCCTCACCTGCAAACCTCAAGTTCTAGTACACCTAGATTGGATCACAAACCCCAAGTTCTAGCACACCTCCAAGTTGCTGTGAGTCAAGAGCCCGAGTGCCAGAACTGGGGGCCAGTTCAGCATCGAAGGTATCAATCACATCTCTTATCTCTTATCTCTAGCAGGGGAACCCTCCTCTTTCTGCAGAGAGTGTACAGGACAGGCTGTTCCACGCTCTCTCTGGGAGCTCTGCTAGAGAAAACTTAATATTAAACTTCTCAAGGAAAGAACCAGACATGTATATACAGTTAATTTCAAATGTGACTGGTCAAGAATGCCACATGTGAATGGAACCCTTAAGAAGATCTACCTACAGAGACAATGTCAAAGAGAGAACTAGGGAGGCTCAAAAGTTACTAAGCACCCATGGCAAGGCCCTGCTGTTACTCAGAGTCAGTAACAAATGAGGGGGACCACCAGTCAAATCATGCCCCTCAAACTGATATGTACACATTAAAAGTCAAATATAGCAACATCAACCTGCAAGAGAGATAACTAGCCCTTTTCAGGGGCACTGAGATAATTTTTTAAATTATTTCTTTTAAAAACAGGATTTTAAATGGGATTCTTTCTGCCTTACTTTTGGCTGTTAATACTCCTGTATTAATTTCCTATGGCTGCTGCAACAAATTACCCCAAACTGGGTGGCTTAAAACAAACGAAATCTATTTTCTCACGGTTCTGGAGGCCAGAAGTCCCAAATCAGTACACTTGAGCCGAAATCAAGGCGTCTGTGGGGTCAGGCGCCCTCTAGGGGAGAATGTCCTTTGCCTCTTCTGCCTTCAGGTGGTTGCCAGCATTCCTTGGCTTGTGGTCACATCGCTCTCGCCTGTGTCTGCGTGGTCATGTTGCCGCCTCATCTCCTGTGCGTGCCGACTGCCCCTCAGCCTCCCTCTTACAGGAATCTTACGATTGCATCAAGAGCCCACTCTGATAACCCATGATAATCTCAAGATCCTCCGTGGAACCATATCTTTTGCCATACAACGAGATATTCACAGGCTGTGGGGATTAGGACCTGCTGCATTTGGGGCCTGTTTTCAGCCCATTACAGCTCCCAAAGGCCCCCCGAAAAATCACAAGGTGCCAGGCCAATGCCAGACTCAAAAGTCATTGAAAAGAAGAGTCAAATGCCATCACCTACCCACAGCAGGGCATGCTGAACAGACCAGAGCAGGGGTACATTTGCAGACAGTCATCAGGACGCGTTTCCTCCCACCCCGCGGAGAGATAGAGGGGACCTTTCCCCTCCCATGGGCCATGGAAGGTGCTGCCAGGAACAGAGTAGAGCAGGGTGACAGTGTTTGACCTGACTTGCATCCCCCAGGACTGTGCTGAGCCCAGACACTGGCATCTCATTCCTTGCTGGGGAAGATGGCAGGGACTGTGACCCTTGGCCTGCAGGAGAAGAATCAAAGGAGAGAGGCGTGGGGCTGCTTTGGATGGGGTAGAGCTGCTCCTGGGCCACACGGCAGGCTGCAGAGGACCCAGCCAACAGAGATGGCTTTCTGGAGGGCACTGTGATCCAACAGAAAGGCTGGCACCTGGGGTCCCAAGACGGAGGGAGGAATGAGCATTAGCAGTGGCCACAAGAACAGCACTGCACCCCTCAAGATATCCAAAGTCAGAAAGTGTCCCAAGGGGACAGATGTAGAACTGGTCATCTCTTGCACTTCACATCTGACCTCATGTATGATGACATCTGTGCCCCCCAGGAAAGACCCTGTGGTCCCTTCTCATCCCTCCCTCCCTCCCCTCGGCTTCAGCCCCAGAGAAGCCAGGATCAATGCCATGAGCAGAAGGAGGAAAATCCCAGTGTCAGGTCTTTAGCCTGAGGCTGGCACAGAACAGAGAGAAGAACTTTAACTTTGGATGAAGTTTTCAGTCTTGATGCCTACATCAGACGGGCCATTTTAATTATTGAAATGCTTAGTTTCTGGCCAGGTACAGTGGCTCGCACCTGTAATCCCAGCACTTTGGGAGGCTGAAGTGGGAGGGTCACTTGAGGCCAGGAGTATGAGGCCAGCCTGGACAATATAGCGAGACCCTTATCTCTAGAAAAACATTTTTTTAAAAAGTTAGCTGGTTGTGGTGGCATGCACCTATAGTCCCAGCTACTCAGGAGGCTAAGGCGGGAGGATTGCTGGAGCCCAGAGTTTGAGGCTGTAGTGAGCTGTGATCAAGCCACTGCACTCTAGTCCAGATTGGGCAACAGAGCAAGACTCCACCTCTTAAAAAAAAAAGAAAAAGAAAAAGGAGGCCAGGTGTGGTGGCTCACACCTATAATCCTAGCATTCTGGGTGTCCAAGGCAGGAGGATCACTTGAGCTCGGGAGTTCGAGACCAGCCTGAGCAAGAGTGAGACCCCATCTCTACTAAAAAAGAGAAAGAAAAAGAAAAAGAAATGCTTAATATCTGAAATGAGACTCATCTTGGGAATTACAGAATAGATTCTAATATACTAGAGAGTGATGAAATAAGGGGTTTTTCTGTATGTACCTTATCAGGCCTAGTCCATTCATTGTAATATTTGGATTTCTTTCTGTCATTTCATCTCTTTTTCTTTTTTAGGCCAGAAAGCTGGATTTTACCAATGTCCCTAGACCACAAGGCAAGGCTACTATGGGTGTGAGTACTAGCCAGTGTCTCAGCTCTTTCTGTTCTCAAAGATCGGCTGCACAAATCACCTTCACAATGTCTGTCCCTAAGCCCAGGATTACAAGGATTTCTGGGTCAGTGGGGAGTGCCCGTGGCTCCACAATTAGCTACACCACTGACCTCACCGCTTAAAGAGCTGCAGTTCATTTGGCTTCTAAATGCCAACCAGGCAGCCAGTTTCAGTTTAGACACTGCATTTTTCTCCAGCCTGAGAACAAAGGTCACTGTTTCCCTCATTCTTCCAGTGCTTGGGAAGCTCCCTGTCTTTTCTCACCCTTTGTAGTTTCTACGAATGTGACCATCTCTGCACTGATCTGCTCCTAATGGCAAGCAGCCTTAACAGTTGCAGCACATAAAGCAAGACAAGAATGGTAAAAAAGAGTTTTATACCAGGCTTCCCTCCTCTGTTTCTCTTCTCTGTAGACTCAGGCAGTGAACCTGAAATTTGAATGAAGGTGATAAACAGAATCATAGTTGCCCATAATCCCTGGGTGCATCGTTCTTTCCCAGTTTCAGGTGTTCTGCTCAGAATAGCCCAGGCCATAATCTGTACATGTGGAAATAGTTAGGGTTGGGAGGCCTGCGACCCTATTGTTTCCGTGCCCTTTGGGCATGCGAAGGCTTCCTGATCTATGTAACAAGGTTGTGAAAGGCCAGCGACGCAAGGATTATGGAAGAGCTTATACACATGTGCAGTAGCAGTATCGTTTTAATAGAGGTGCTGATGCAGGACTCTGACTGCTCCATTAAGGGCGATGGATTGAACACACTTATTTAGCTCCACTCCTGTCTGTATCCCCAGTAAAATGAGAGCAGAAGGTCTCAGGAAGGGCCCAAAGTCACTAGGACAAGGAGACTGGGACACAGGGAATATAAGAGATACATGTGTGTCATGCACATACGTGTGTGTGTGATATTTTTCAAAAGCAGAAAGACAAATGATAATGGGCATAGCACTTTCTAGATAGGTATGTTTTAAGTCAGCAGCAGGGAAAGCTGAGGAACAGCTCAATTTACATCCAGAACCGTGAAAACCCTCAGATATGGATAATGCAGAGAGGTACATTTGGAAGCGAGGGTGAACTAGGGGCTTCCAAGGAGACAGCTGGTTAAAGGTCTGTTTACAAAGCATTTAGATGCATGAATATCCTCCCCTACTCTTCCCTGATGGTTAGGTGTCCTTTCCCTGTCCCCTGCCGAAGATTGGAGGCTCAATCTCTGCAGAAGGACAAAAACAGATGATCCACAGAACAGGGAACATCGGACCCAGCTAAGGGCAAGAATACTTGGTGGAAAACAGGCAGATGAATAAAAATATCCCCAACCCTCCTCCCCCACTCTACTCTTGAAATGGTTGCATCCAGGGAAACCCCCTCCAGACAGGAGACGGAAGATGCTTCTCTGGGAAATATTATCAGCCCAAGAGAAGAGATCCAAAGATACTGACGTGGGAATTTCCTGTGGAAGTGCTCAGTGAAGCCAGCAGAGACAACCCTCCCCACCATGTGTGCAGTTTCCAGCCTGATTTTTGTACCATTCTGACACCTCCGAGCCAACAGCCAAGGATCACCGGACATCTGAGGCAAGTTTCTGATACGAGAGGCGGATTACAGAACAAACGGAAACTATGCAAGGACATGAGAATCCCACTCCACCCCACCAACAAAAACAAACTAGTAAACCAACCATCATTCTTCCTCTCAGAGACATAACAACAGATATTACAACTTAACCAACAAGATAGCCACGTGGTGAGCGTACTACATAGCCCAGGTGCGAACAGTATTTACATAGTCCGAATGACATAATCTGCTCTGATGTAATCAAGGGTACGTCAGGAGACATGAACAGTGATGGGCTGTGAAATCTACACCCTCATTTTCCATGTGCAAAGGTAAAAGCCACTGTTTAAAACAGAAGAAGCATGAGTCATATTATAAACAATAATAGAGGCATAGACATCAATACGAAAGGAAACAGGTAAAATAATTAAAAGTGAGCACATTGAGAAGGAGGAACTAGGACAGATAGTGGGTGTATGGAGCTGATAGACTGACAACTTTGAGAATGAGCTTTGGAGAACCATTTGACTCTTTATATGTAGCTCATTTTTTTTTTCATAAAAAATAAAAAGCAAATTATGAAAGAGCTTCGCCACTGAAGTTAGACTGCCTGGATTAATAACTGGTTCTCTTCACCGTCTCCCTACAAAACCTTGGAAAACCTACTTAAACTTTGTGCTCTTTTAATTCCTCATCTGTTCAGGAATCATAATGGTATCATCATATAGAATAATTGTTAGGATTAAATGAGATAATAATTCATGTAAAGTGTATAGCTTGGAACCATAGTATGTGCTCAGTATTACCTACTGTTGTTTTCATTGAGGTGGTTTTCCACTCCCAGAGATCTGATTTAATTGGTCCAGGGTGCAGCCTGGATACGGGAGTTTTAAAAGCTGCCAACGTAATTCTAATGCACAGCAAAGGTAGAAAACCAGTGGCCTGCAGCCTCGAGGAAGTGTCCTCTCAGAACTGGGTGAAGAACATAACTCTTGCTGCAAAATAGATGATTCCAGATGTTTCCTTGTCAATCATTCCACTTCATCCCCACACTGTCCAGGTGAGAAGGAAATGGAGTGCGACCACCACAGTGTTTCTTATTTTATGACAAGTTACCCACCTGAAATGTTGACTACAGTTTTCTAAATTGAACTCCATTTGCTCTTTGAATTAGGTTTGATTTCAAAGATAAAATTCCCACAGGAGAATGCTGACTCTAAGATATACCAAAACTCAGGCTTAAGAATGTAGCAAAAAGAATTTTAAAGCATACAATGTAAGTATTATTATAATATTGTAATAAATAATATTGTGAAAAATATTAATAAGCTCTGCATTTTTGTTGGGTTGAACTACTGGCATCTTTAGAGCACTTAGGTTGAACCATGATCAAAAGCTTTGGAGAAAAATCAATTGATTTCATCTTTAGAGATTTTATAGGTCTGCACCAATTTCCAGGTTTGAAAATGGCATTACTCCAACACAATTGAAACGAGCCTCGGCGAAAAAGGGACTTTGTAGGCTCACGTAGCTGGGAAGGCCTCTGGTATAACCAGCAGAATGAAGGGAAGAACAGGAAGCAGCTCCTGGAGGCCAGGATTGACATTCAGGTGGTCAATAGGTTCAGGGGTCCACTCAGTGTGCAGGACACAGCCATGAAGTCAATGACATCAACAACAGAGAAATAAATGTGTAGTGTGCAAAAATACAATTTACAATTGCAAAGATATGACATCAACCTAAGTGTCCATCGATTGAGGGGTAGATAAAGAAAATGTGGTGCATATATATATATACACACACACACACACACACACACCATGGAGTACTACTTTGCCATAAAAAGAATGAAATAATGTCTTTTGCAGCGACTTGGATGAAACTGGAGACCATTATCCTAAGTGAAGTATCTCAGGAAGGGAAAAACAAATACCACATGTTCTCACTAAGAAGTGGGAGCTAAACGATGGGTATATATGGTCATAAAGTGGTGTAATAGTGTGGTCCCCAACCCCCCAGGCTTTGGACCAGTACTGGTCTGTGGCCTGTGAGAAACCAGGCCACACAGCAGGGGATGAATGGCAGGTGAGAGAGCGAAGCTTCATCTGTATTTACAGCCGCTGCCTATCACTCACATCAGTGCCTGAGCTCCGCCTCCTGTCAGACCAGCAGCGGCATTAGATTCTCATGGGAGCGCAAACCCTACTGTAAATTGTGCATGTGACAGATCTAGATTTCTCACTCCTTTTGAGAATCTAATGCCTGATGATCTGACGTAGAGCTGAGGCGGTGATGCTAGCGCTGCGGAGCGGCTGCAAATATAAATTATCATTAGCAGAGAGTTTTGACTGCACAGAGACCATAATAAATCAATTGCCTGCAGACTCATCTCAAAACACTATCACTGAGTGGCAAGTAACAATGTCATAATAATAGAAATAAATTGCACAATAAATGCAATGCGCTTGAATCATCCCAAAACCATTCCCCTCCCACCCCCAGTTCATGGAAAAATTGTCTTCCATGAAACCAGTCCCTGGTGCCAAAAGTCTGGGGACTGCTGGTGTAATGGACATTGGAGACTAAGAAGGGGGGAGGGTGGGAGAAGGCTGAGGGATTAAAAATCGCCTCTTGGGTGCAACGTATGCTATTCTGGTGACAGGTACACTAAAAGCCCTGACTTCAGCATTATACAATTCATCCATGTAACAAAAAACACTTGTACCCCTTAATCTATTGAAATAAATTTTAAAATATATATGTATATAAATTCAACTATAAATTAACATATACACATGTATATTAGTGTGCAAAAATAAAAAGATAGCCATGGCAGAGGAGAGAGGATTGAGTGAGTGGAGGGGAGCGGCCTGCTCGGGTCAGGGAAGCCTGTCTAGCAAGGGAACATTGACTGGAGGCCTGTAGGAAGACAGGGACAAGCCGTGCTATCTTTAGGGCAGACAGAGTAGCCAGTGCAAAGACCCACAGCTGGGAATGTGCATGTTCTGTTCAGGAAACAGCAAGGAAGCCAGTGAGCCCCAAGGAGGAGGTGGACAGCAGGCTCTTAAATGGGGACGCCTTTAGAGGGTTTGAGCAGAGGAGTGACAGGACGTAATTACTATTTCAGAACTCTCTGGCCGAGCAGACAGCAACCAAATGACCTCTTTGCTCTAAAGAAAACAGCTTGGGTGGGGTCAAGGCAGAGAGCAAGGGGGGCAGGGAAAACACACCTGTTGTTTTCCAGCGAAGACAGACTCACTGCTATTTGGACTTAAGGCTGTCGTCGCGGGGTTGGCGAGACGTCATCTCATCATCGGAATCTGGTTCTCTTGCAAAGGTGGAGATGAAAGGACTCACTGACGGATCCCACATGGGGTGCAGACAGAGGGAAACGTCAGAGCGACTCCACACTCCCGGGACTCCTTCTGCCCATGCGTTTTCTCACGCGTCCCTCCAGCTTTCATCTCTGCCACCTGTGTCTTGCCTTCAGTCCAAGGCTACACCCTGGACCAATTAAATCAGATCTCTGGGGGTGGAAAAACCACCTCAATGAAAAGAACAGTAGGTAATACTGTGGTTCCAAGCAACACACTTCACATGAGTTATCTCAGTTAATCCTAACAATTATTCTATAAGATGGTACTGTTACTCTCGCATCTAAACACGTGTCAGGTGCCTCGACTTCACGACCTCCTATGGAGCAACCACGGAAGCTTAATTCACATTTAATCAGACCTTGGCAAGGCCCTGTTTGAGTCATACGCCAACCCCCTGAGTTAATCACTAATGCCAGGAGGATGGGATAGAATGATTGGTTACACCTGGAAGACATACTCACCCTGGAGCCAGGGCAGCGGGACCTGCTTCTGGAATTGGGGGATTAGGAAAAGCATTCTAGGCAAGCAAAAAAACCAGAGTCACCACAGTCTAAGCCCCCAACTACGACCCAAGTTGCTTTCTCTTTGAGTGCAATCCTCTTTCCCTGGACCCTGAAGATCCCAGGTTTTGCCCCCAAACCCAGAGCAGCTTCCAGCACGGGGCACTCGCCTCCAAAGGAATATTGCTCTTTCAGTATTGAACCATAAGAGATCAAATTAAAAGTCACGGTAATTCTAAATCTGGCTTCAGTCTAGCCTGTCATGCAACGGCAGGTGCACTCGGAACAGGAGAGGAGAGAGGAAGTTCATCCTTAACGACAGGGAAGCTCTGGCCTCCCAGCCCAGCTTCACTGTTGAGAGGAGACAGCCCCCCTCAAATGCTGCCCCAAAAAGCGGGACGGATAGTCATAGCCAATGAGTTCTTTGAGCATCCTGACACATTTTAGAACAAGACAAGCTGCATTTTTTATCCTACCCAGGACTTACTGCGTTCTTTGTCAATTAAGGATTCTTGGCCTCGGACCATCTCCACCACTAGCATGTGTGTGCTTTGGAAAAACTTCTCTGCTGAAGAATGGAGGAAATAGTAGAGAGTCTCGGAGTATTTACACTTTGAAGCAAAACAGGATCTTGAAATGTGTGTGCAAAAAATAGCAGGGGCCCTGTGTGCCCTGGCACCAGCTGCTGGGCCACCTTAACAGGCAGTGAATTCCCGGTACTCAGAGACTCATCTTTCTTCTTCCTTCTAGAACACCTGCTCCCACAGTCCCTGAGAAAAAACTGCTCTGTGTTGACAGTTCCCCCTACCCCAAACCACTTCGGGCTGTTTACAGTAAATACTGCACGCTAGTGAGGTCTTACTGATCTCTCTTTTTTCCCAGACACCCTCCCAGGCCCTCCCGCCACGTTCTGCTTTCTGTGTGTCTGCCACCTGCAGCAGAAAATGCCGCTTCTCTTGCTTTTCTGCATACCAGAGGCAACAATAATATTGACAGTGGCAGTTAAAGGACTTTCCTGCCATCTTGGCAGCTCTGGCAGCTCCAGGGAGAGTCAGAAAAGGAGGAAAGCTCCTTCTCTCTGCAGGCCTGGCGAAGTGTTCGGTTCTGGCCCAAACACCAGCTATGACCCTGCATGGAAGCCCCCCAGTGTAGCCATCTGGAGCATGGCAACCAGGGAACTCCTAGACGTTTCCAAAAATGGAACAGGTGTCCCTTTAGGTGTCCAAGAAAAGGTTAAATTTCCTCTTGGAAGAGAGTTATGGAAACATCAGGCAGAATTAGATGAGTTGTTTCCAAAATAGATTCCCACATCCCGACGGAAACAAACATAACCCATTAAGGTGCAGGAAGAAAATATTATAACTTTATTAATTTTATTTTTAAATACAATTTTTGTATGTGTTTTAAAAATATGTTAGTCCAGAGTATGTTATTTCAAAAGGAATGAGTATACATAAACTGAGGCTATGTCCTCAAATCGTTTTTAGTGCTTGGGGGAGCTGATGGAAACCACTGGAAGACCATTACATGAGGAGACACTCATGCTCTTTTCTCACACGGGGACTCTGTGGTTCTGTAGTTTTATGTCCTTGGATAAACTCTGCCATGATAGACCGGATATGGGGAGAGAGGTGAAAAGAGAAAACTGTTCTCCCAGTGCTAGCCAGATTTGGTGGGCCTCCTACCATCGGGGACCCTTAGTTCCCCCAGCCCCTGG
>RJWJ010000247.1:266262-310355 GCA_004363605.1 Indri indri
TCTCTCTCTCTCTCTCTCTCTCTCTCTCTCTCTCTCTCTCTCTCTCTCTCTCTTTCTCTCTCTCTCTCTCTCTCTCTCTGTCATTCACACATGCGCACACATGAAGGCTGGAGCCATGTAACTTATGTAGCTTTAATTCCCAAACTATGAAACCTTTTGCATTTCCAAGTGCCCTACTCTCAGACGAACAGCCAGGTCAGGTCTCACGTCCCAGAGCTTCCTGTTAGCAGCTGCCCAGAAACCGACAGAACCCGGGGCAGAGATCTGCCCCAGCCTGGCCCCTGCCAAAGCACCTGTCCCCTCTCCAAGCCTCACTCTCCGACAGACACACCCATCCCAACAATGTGTCCGTGAAGGAAACTCCTCTTACAAGGCCTATTGAGTCCACACTGTACTGTAACATGAAAAGTGTATTCGTCCCTCTCTGGTTGAAGCTGCGGTCACCCAGTGACATCAGAGTCCTGCCTGAAAAATTAAAAATTGAATGGAAAAGTCAAGCATCCAAGTTCTAAGATCATCAGACACCTGATACCTTTGAGACCTATGGTTATTCATTAACCTCTCTGGGCCATTTGAAAACTGGGCAAAGTTGCATTTTCTCCTCTTTTCCCTTCTTTTTCTCTGCTTGAGTTTTCCACTCTCCTATTCTCCCTGCCTCTGTCTAAGGTCACGGTGAGGATGAACAGGATGATGTTTGTGACATGCCTTAAATTCCTACAAAGGAAGTTTATCAGTTGAAAACACTATTGATTTTTGAGATGTTATGTTTAGTGCTATGTCAACATTGTTAAAATATCTTTGTAGATGAAGAGGCTTCCGTGGACGGACGGTGGTGACGACAGCACAGCCACGCGCGTGCACTTGACGCCGCTGAACCGTACACTTAAAAAATGGTTAAGATAGTAAATTTTATGTTATGTGTATTTTAGCTCAATTTAAAAAAATAAATAAGTAGCAACAACAACAAAAAAAGAAACTCTTTCTATGATTTGTTACGAAAGTGGGCTTCTTGGAACCCGCCTTCTTGGAACCTGTTCCATGTTTCTCCCAGTGTGTCAACTTGTCCTTGGATCGGCTGTAGAATTTTCCCAGAGAATGAGATCTGAGGTCCACCTCGCCCCTTCCTCCCTTGTTACAGATGAGGAATGGGGCCCATTTGAATGAAAGAGTCAACTCCAATGTAAGCCTCCTAATTTAAGGTCAAATGTGGTTGTCTTAGAGGAAAGTAGCACATCATTCCATGTACTATTTGTAGCAATAACCTGTGATATTAGTAACTATCGGAATAAAAATCTGTAGAAGAGCCTCCTTCAGCACATCCACCCCTCCTGGCCCTGGGAGGAGAGAGAGCTGCAGAGGGCTGAGCCCAGCGTGGCTCAAACACGCCGCCATTGCCCTGGTCCCCTCCTGGACAGACACACCTTGAGGCTGCAGCTCTGGGACTGATGGGCAAGGGTAGTCCACCAATCGGAGCGGATCCGATGTCCCCCTACCTCTCTCTCAAGTTTTGAGGTGACCAGTTCTCAATCCTCTGCTGTCTCAGAGAAGTGAATGCCAAGTTTCGCCCAAGAAGGGACATTTTACAACCGGGTGATAAAGTGTAATGAAGGGGGCTCTCAGAGCGGTTGACATAACCTCCAGCCTCCCGTCACTCTGGCCGAGTGGCACCACAGTAACTGGACCCGGCTCCTCCTGGAGAGTGCTCTCCCTGGAAATAGGTGTGCTGAACGTGTTGTGTCATCGCCAGGCAGGGCAGAGTCCCAGGAAAGGAGGCACAGCCACGTTAGTCACAGAGAGACGTCTAGAAAGTCAGAGCAGGAAAGGACTTTAGCAATCTGGTCCAACCCCCTCATTTCGAGGATAAGGATCTGAGGATGGAGGCGCTGAGGGTGGGGTCAGGTAAGCAACCTGTCTGGCCCATCCAGTCAGCTCCATCTGGAGACAGAAGCTGGACCACTTGCCATCCAGGCTCCAGCCCTCATTCCCCACACATCCCACCTGTGGCCAGGGAGGAGGAAGGGTACAGTGGAAACGCATGGACTTTTGAGCCAGGCCCGGATTATGCACGCATCTCTCTCCCTTATGGCTCCAAAGCTTTGAACAAGTTATCCTCTCTCAGCCTCAGTTTCCTCATCTATAAAATGGGCATAATAATTCTCATCCTTCAAGGTTGACATGAGGGTAAATTACATGATGTGTGCAAAGTGCCAGCCCAGTTTCTGGCAGAACAAGCATCCTACAAAGGGTAGGTATGGTTTCTTATTGTGTCTTTGGCCACTACGGTTCTCTGAGCATGATGGACTTTATCTGGGGCAGGATTCTAATGCCCTGCGGGTCCTGCCTGTTGGATCAGGGCAGGTCCAGAGGGCAGAGAGAGGGCTCCATGTGGGAATGGGGCAAAACACGGAGAAGTTATCCCTGGCTAGCTGGAGTGCCCATAGGTCTGAGGACACCATATATGCGCAGGATGCCATGTTCTTTGGGATTTCCTGACACCCATGACGGAAATCAGATGACGTCTAGAAAAAAACAAGAGCAGCAAAGAATAAAGCCCCTGTACTTCAAGGCTGGAAAAGAAGAGGCTGCCCCACCTCTGCCTGCTGTCGGGCAAATAAATTCGGGGACTTGCCCGCTGAGCAGATGTAAATGAGGATCCCACAGCAGCAGCATCACCTGTGAGCTTGTTAGAAATGCAGAAACTGCTGCCCCAGCTTTACCTACGAATCAGAAACTCCAAGGATGGGCTTCAGGAGGCTGTTAACCAAGCCCTCCAGGCGATTATTAGGTGCTTTGAAGTTGGAGAACCACTGACCTAGGCTGTTGCTCTTGGGCTCTCTCAGCCGCTGTCAATCTTGGCTGCACAGAAGAAGTCAAGGCTACACCCCAGGCTGATTAAATCAGAATCTCTGGGATTGGACCAGGTACCAGCTTTTTTTTTTAAGCTCCTGCAGCGATTTCCATGTGCAGCCAAGCTTGAGTCCCGCTGGTTTGGAGCAAGAATTTGAATGAATCACTTAAGTAATTCATAATATTTTTGTAAATGCTGCAATGCATGACACTATCAATCGACTCAGGACACCGTGAGAGATACCAACTTTTTTTCTGCTTAGGGTTTCTCCGTTTGTTTTTCACACCACTACATCCTCAACTGTTCTGTCCAAATTCTGTACCCCCAAGAGAGGTTCTGAATACACTTGTCCCTCCTACCAACTCACCAGTCGCAACCGTTGTTGATTTGACAAAGTTGATGAATTCACGTGGTTCGTGCTAAGAAAGATCCAAGAGGGGGTTCCATTCATTCCAGACCCTTAGGAGCCAATCAATGGGAATTTGCAAATGAGAGACGATTATGTTTCTGACATATGTGTCTCTTCTCTGTTGGATTTTGTCTGCAATGTTCTTGTTATGGTTATGCATTTTATTCAGCTTTTAGTTCCAATCAGCACCAAAGCAGGCTAATAAAGCCACATCTGCTCTGTGTTTTGTTTGGCCTTTAAAACATGCAAAGATTTCACCCAGTACTTAACGTCAGCGAGCAGTGTGATCTTCACTGGTGTCTCCTCAGCTCGGGGGTCAGAGGGAATGGTAGGGAAAGAGAATCAGTTCTTTCCCCAGTTTTCTGTAGACTGTACTGCAAGAAATCTGAGGATTACCCTTTCAGGTCCTAATAAAAATATGACATTTAAAAATGGGGCAATAGTATGGTATAAGAATAAAACGTCGTAGTAAAGGCTAGGCTTACACGCTTAGCTTCCGATCAATTACTTGGAAGGTTTAGAACTCTTCCAAGAAGCTCAATCTAGAAATCTGTGCAGTTTGTGGAGTTAACAATTTTGAGACTGCCAATATAAAACAAATGTTAATTCTCACAGTATTTCCCAGGGTGCCATTTTCCACAAAGTCTCCAAGAATTCTGAAATTACTCTATTTAGGCAGGAATGATTATTGAGTATTTTTGTCCCTGTTTCGCCGCACATATGAAGGTGACCCATCTTCCTGATTCCCTGGAACTTTTCCATGTTGGCACCAAAAATTTATGTCCCCCTAAAAAAAAACAAAAACAAAAACAAAAAACCTTTCTGTGCTGGATAAACTGAGATAATTGGTCACCTTATATAGTCTCCAGATCGTGTCACCCACCATCTCTATTTTTCTGTCTTGTTTATAAATCCTCCCCTCTGTGTGACTCACACGCTGCCTCATCTCAAAACATCAGCACTTGGGTTTAGACAAACACACACACATACACACACGCACTTGCTAAACACACCCCCAGTTTCTGCCCCACAGGGCTATTGCAAATATACTCATGTATTTTTTTTTTAATTTCTACTTTGCATTTTTCCCATTGCCATAACCACCCTATCTCCCCACAGGGTTGATTCCAAAAACATCTTGCCCTCTGTAACCAGGCTGCCAGAACAAGTGTAGGAGAGAAAGGAAAGTGATTCCTATGTTTCAGAGCTGAATGTAGATGAAACAACACATCACAAAAATTAAAAAATACCTTTGTATCCAGTGAGATAAATCTCTATTGCCTTATGCACCAGCTACTGTGCTCCCCAACATCCACAGGACATCAGACTAGTCCCTGATATCAAGCTATTAAAGGAGACAAACGTGTTCCTTTAACTAAGCAAGACTCACCAGCGTCCTAGATTTCCTTGTTCCTTAACTTTCCATCAGAGTGGAAAAACACAGCTTTGGTTTTTGCCATGTCTTATCCTGTGCAGTTAGAAATCAATTGACTCTACCACCAATTCATGCTTTCTAACTTCAGGGCTGCTCCAGATTATTATGATACACTCAGTTAATTTCTCAGGGCAATTCCAAGTCTTAAGTGCCTTAGCCCACCCATCAGGTGCCTGTGACTTTGTCATCTACCTCTTGACATCAGAATCACTGGGTGGAGCCCCAGCTAGCATTCACTCTTCATGACATTTTCTCTGGCTCACTATGGTAATGTTCTCTTCACTTCTTATCTTAAATAAGGAAATACCTTTTCACTTCTCTGAGGCTACTTCCTTTTTCTTTTATCACTTCCCCTTTTAACTTGCTTTTTCATAATTACTCATCTGATATTTGATTTGATTTCTCTTTAACATACAAATGTGCTTAGGTGACAATTACTCTTAAGAATAAGAAGAGGTGACTCCCAAATCTATTTCCTCATCCCTGAACTCTCTCTCTCGAGTTTTCTATCCATATTTCCAATCAACTTATGGGCAGCTCCACGTGGGAAAAGTCCAGATTCTCAAACTCATTTTTTTGCAAATGAAGTTCATTGTCATGGTCTCCAAAACCTGTCTCCCTGTGTTTTCTGTGTCAGTCACTGAGTCCACCCTGCTAGATACTCCTGCATGATTCTTTATCCTTCTCTTCCTCACATCTCAGCTTTTGCTGAATAACATGGCGTTACCTTTGTTGTTAGACTTTTTGTATTACAAATGGCAGAATTCCAAATCAAATTAAACAAGAAAAAGGGATGTATTGGCTGATGGAACCAAAACATAAAATGGAAGTTTTCACATGAATGGTAGCACACTTCTCTCTTTCCCTCTCATCTCAGCTCTCCTTTTTGTTTGGCTTCATTCTTTCTGACTCCTTCACGTGGAGGGGGTGGCAGCTACCAGCAGCTGTGAAGGCGTACCCTGATAACAATAATAAGAAGAGATACGTTGTACGTACCAGGCTCTATTCTAGGTACTTCAGAGCCCATGGGGCAAGAAGAAAAAGAAAAATATCCTCTACTTCAAACTTAGAAAATCCACAGACAAGGTCAACCTTGGGCCAGCATGAGTCATGTCCAAACCTACTGGAACAATCAGTGGGTCTAGAACCATGAAGTAGAGTTACTTGCCAGGCTTGGATCATCTGCCCACCTCAGAGATTGGGTGTTTCAAGTAAGAGGACCCCTGTGAACCACAGAAGGAGAGAACATGTGCACAGTCAGACTTTATGGCAAGAAACTGAAATGCAGAAACTCAATGGTACTGATTAAGGTCCAGGTCTTTGCATTACTTTATGAAAATTAAGGGGCTCTACAAAAATTATGTCTGAACAGATGCTTCACCCACAAAAAACAAAGAAACCAGCTTACACAGAAGAGAACCAAGATGCTCCTCATGCGACAGTTTTGAGAATACAACAAAACACAAATAAACAAATCACCAAGACCCAGAGTTCTATGCCAATAGTTCCTAGCCTCTTCAAGTATAGAATCTATTTTTTAAAATAAATCTTTAAATATCAAATTTCTAAACGATAGTGGCTATAATGATAAAACTCATAATACCAAGAAATGACAGCACACCATTGTATAATGTTACCTGTTCTGCCTGCAGGTGAGGGTTACTGCCTTGTCGGCCTCCAGCACTAACTTTGAGGTCCCATGGAAATCTGCAGTCATGCCTGAAATTTGGTTCTTCTATTTCATAGAACTTTGGAAGAATTTCTACCTCTAAAACTTTCAGAGAGGGTACTGAAATTGCCCACTGAAACCATAAAAATCTCAATATTGTACCCACAGGATGTCCGTTTTTACACAATTTAACTTTCCAGTGTCCCTTTTTAAGATAAATAGTCACAAATTGCACCCTTAGGTAACTGTGTAAGTGAACTTGACGTTTGTCATTGTTTTAGACTCCAGAATATTGTGCACACAGGTGGCATTTATTCTCGTGGATGGTGTACTCTGTTTTTCTTCTGGTTCTATAGCTACAGTTCCTCTGATTGTTTATCGACTTCTCATTCATCAGAAGAGAATTTGTAAACATAATGGAGCCTAAATGGCATGCACATGAATATGCATTTCACGGTATGTATAAATTAAGCCTCCCACTGCAACATTCGGGGGAGATATTTTTCCCACAGTTGAATGCTGCCAACTGCCAGGTGTGTTATGAGATGCTATTTTCATCTGTGTGGTTTAGAGTTTAGGATGTGACTAGAAACATTCTCTGTGTCTCGGGGGTAGGGGGTTTAGTCCCCAGTCATCACTGGGACTGTTACTCTGCATCATCCTCCATTGGGCTTGGGAGTGAATAAAAACCAATGTTCAAGAATGCCGTTTCCACGTTAAGCTATTTTATCTGTTTTCTTTTCCTCTTGCACTTAAAAGTGACCGAAAGATCTTCCAAAATAGAATGCAGCCTTGTATGAAATCAAATTAATCTCCTGTTTTGATTTCACCAGAAAATATTTGTCCAGAGTATAATATTATTAAGCTGCAAAGCTATGCTATTTATTAAAAGTGAAGAAAAGAAAAATGAAAACCCATCCGAGTTGAACATTAAAAAGAGCAAGCTATACAGTGTTTTCTGCATTTGAAATTCTGCAAGCTGGCAGTAAAGCCAATTCTTCCTGTGAAGAGAGAGAGGCATCCTTTCGGGGGGCTTCTCCACCTCAGTGTTCACTTTGACTGTGCCCAGTCAGATGTGTATGAAGTCCAGAGCTTTCTAAGAAATGCCCTGCCCTAGCCAGGATCAAAGGGAAAGCTTCTAAAATGGAATATCAGCAGTGCAGCAACCTTTGTTCACGTTTTCCACTCCATGTTATTTTTTTTTTTTTACCATTAGCAGTGATTGTATTTCAGAAACAAAGCCACCTGCTATGCAATACAAGTGAAGGAACTGTCTTTGTGTGTGTGCCTGCGTGTGTGTGTGTGTGTGTGTGTGTGTGTGTGTATCTGTATTGGGCGATATTGATCTGTGTGTTCTCATGTAGAAGGAGTTATTTACATGTCTAATATTCAGTGGTGTTGCTTTCTTTAGAGTATTGCCAAATATTCAACAGGCTGGAATTAACCTCCCCTGAGACTGCTAAACCCCAAAGGGACATGTCAGGGAGTGACAGCTCAGTCACCTCTTCGCAGGAAGGGTCAGAAGTCATGTCAAGAAGGCATTCATGCTGAGAGGCGGCTGGCTTAGTAGAGAGAGCATTGGCCTGCGGGTCAGAAGGCCCTTGTCTTTCTTAGCTGCAAAAATTGGGGCATGTTACCTTTGGGGGCTGCAGTTTTATCTGGAAAATGAAAAGTTTGGCCTAAGTCAGGAGGTCTCCACCCTGGCTGCATGTTAGATTCACTTGTTTTTTTTTTCTGTTTAAACAGCAATGCAAGAGGCTTGCTCTGGACCAATTAAATTAAACCTCCGAGGGTGAAACTCAGACATGGGTATGCTTTTAAAGCTCCCCGGCGAGTCTCAATGCAGCCAGGGTGGAGAACTGCTGGGCTCAGTGCCCTCTGAGGTCTTACCAGGGCTGACCCTGCTGGACTTGCTCCCATGGGATCAGGTGCCCATGGGGACAGCGCTGTCTGCTTAGCTGTCTGCCTTGTCCAGCCGTTCTCTCTGTAATGGAAGGTTCCATATGCATAAGACATCAGGGCCACAGCTCCAACAGAATCTGCTGAAACAATCAACATAATTAGCCCGACTACCCAACCTAAAGGGCGAGGAGTTTGAGGGAGGGGAGTGAAGGATCTATGGTTAAAAGGAAGCATCATGGTTCCTTAGAAAACTGCGGGGTGGCAGTGAAGCCAGCTCTTTCTTCTCTGGAAACTGCCCACAGTGAGCTCAATTGCTGGTTTACACCCAGCTCTGATTCCTCTTTTGCAGCTTGGTGCTGGGCTGCAGAGATAAACTCACTTAATCAATAGCAAGAGCTGCATTTTGATCTCCTAATCATGTCACATAATTTCCTCTTCCAGGGCAGCGTCACACTTCTCTCTTGGAGTCCTCTCATCTCTCAGAGCTTTTTTTTTTCCTTCTTATTCCTTTCCAGCCCATCCATCCCCAAGTGGCATCGTCCACAGATCTGCCCCACTGCTCTGTGTCCCCGACACCTGCTGCAGGGTCGTCTTTGTCATTTCCCACTCTCCTCCTTCTGTTTTCCGGGCAATATTGCTGGGCCTCCAGTGAGGCTGCGAGGATGTGAAAATCTGAGACCCAGGCGTGAATAATGAAGTGAGAGAGCCAAGCCGCAGCCAGTGGACCTGGCAACAGTATTTCAGAAATGCAGCCAAATCATTTAGCGAGAGGCAGTATTGGGTTACTGTAATCCCCCGGAAGCCCCAGACGCACTGTTCATTACGAAAATGCTCAGTTCTGACTAAGTAAGAACCCACAGTCTTCCAGAGGTGGGTTGGAGATTCCTCTCCCATGTTGGGGCTGAATCTGGAAGCTTGCCCGGCCCCGTTGCCCTGCCTGGCTAGCTGTCCTGCTGGCTCATTCCAGGAACGCCGTTGCCACACTTGGGGGCGAGGGGTGCAGCTGGACAGTGCTGGTTACAGGGGCTGAAACTGAAAACTCCACATAGTAGCCAGGTCAGGAAGCAGCAAAGAGGAGGAATCTAGATCTTGAGGTTGCCAGAGGGGAAACAGGCCAGAGGGCTGGAAGCCCAGGAGAGCAGCCTCTGTGTTGCTCTTCTCTGTCATTAGAAGCCAGCCTAAGTACCAGCCCCCAGCTCAGGTGTGTCTGATCCTAGACTGTTCCCATCTGCTCTGACCCTCCTTCTACAAGCAAGACATAGCAGACGCGTCTATGAAGCCCTTGGTCCCATCTGGGGACCTAGTGGAGCTGGTCAGCCAGTATCTTCTTTCCTGCCCATCTCTTTTGGTGCAATGAATTCCCATGTACCCCCCACAAGACTCGGTGGAGGAGTCCTCTTTTCGGGAATTGCTCCTGAGCCCTCAAACTGGCCTAACTATCCTCCCCTCATGTTCCCACCATGTCTACTCCCCACTGTGCATTGTAAGCATCTCTTTGTGAGCCTGGATGGACACTCCAAGGGCAGAGACCATGTCTCATTCACCTGGTAATGTCCCCAACATCCAATGTAATGACTGGAATATTGTGGACACCAATTATGTTTGTCCAGAGAATCCCAGCTGGAACAGAATAGGAGTAGAAGATGACATTATTCCCATCTTCTAGGCATGGGTGTGCCTATAGGCTCTGCATTGCATAGAGGTTCCTGTCTCCTCACAATGGAGAGATCCCCAGCACCCCTCACCCCATCCTAATGTGCTACAAATGTGATCTCATGGTATCAGTTGCTTTCAAATTCCCAGCCTCTTCTCATCTTTGTTGGGTCTTGGCAGGCAGCGGAGACACACCCTGATGACTTATATATTGCCTGTGGGGAACTGAATCTTTCAAGCCAAAACTGACTTCATTTTCCCTGAATAAAGGCGATGTCTGAGTCATGGAGGTAGAAACAGGTAGAACAGGTATGAATCTCTGTCTGTAAATTTGAATGTGCAAAAAAAGGCATCTCAAGTTTTTCATAACTGAATTTAATTTCTATTTCAAGTTTCATTTTTTTTTTCCTGGGGTGGCAGAAACAGTTTTCCCTTCTCTCTCTTTTCCCTGGTATGATATCTGACCCTCAGGGGAGTCATGTGGTGGCCGGGTGCAGGTGTATCTTGTCCTTATCCTCAGTGTCATCTGTTCACTGTGGTTCCCACTGGGAAGCGCAATCTTGGCAGCTGGGAAGACCTCATTCTTATCCTCTCTGTCACTCTTGGGGGCCAAGAAACCACACTAGGGCCATGACAGGGCCTGGAGAACTCTGTAGGCTGACTAAGGTCACACCTGCCAAGCCACTTCCCCAGACCCTTAAAGAGATGGAACATGGGTTCACTCTATGCTCAGATCCTAGGAACTTATATGAGAGGGGTTTTGATTGGTTGGCTTGTTTTCGGTTTTGTTTGGTTGGCTTTTGGCTCCAGCGCCCCTAACACTTGACATGGGAACCAGGGCCCATGGTCTCCTTTCTCAGGGACCTACAGCATCTACACTCTCATAACTCCCCAATCCAATCCTCTGTCCTTCCAGTCTAAGACAGCCTTTTCTAGCCAATGTGTGTGGGTGGGAGTGTGAAGGGTGTCTTCCTACTACACATCTGATATTCTCCGTGCTATCTCTGTCCTGTTTCCATTTCCTCAGAGCCCGTCTTTTGAAACTCAAAGGCCCTAAGAAGACCTTCTTTCCCTCTGATCTTTGCTGTCACAGCCCTTCCCTGTCAGTAATCACAAACTACAGTCTAGTTATTGGCTGGAGAGAAGGGGCAAGGTGTCAAGGGGAATTCAAGAGGGGCAATCTGGTTAGGAAGTTAAGCAGACATCTTTGCAGCATTTATGAGGAATCAGGCACTATTCTAAAGACTTCACAGACATTAACTCATTAAATCATAGCAACCCAATGAGGCAGATACTGTTGTTATTCCCATTTTACAGATGAGGAAACTGAGGTTTAGTAGTGACCACATCTAGAGCTAGAACTTGATCCCAGGCAGTCTAGCTCCAGAGTCTGCCCTCTTAACCACTGCAATGACAGCTTCTCCCAAATCAATGCCCCGCCACACATGTTATTCTTATTATAGATTCTTCTTCCTTGAATATGTGTAGGAAAAGAAAAGTTTAAAAATATTATGATGGCGCCTTCTCTTCCTATTCAAAGTGCTTAGGCTGGGATTTAACAAAATTTGATTTTTATAAGAAATCTATCAGCCATCCATGTGTGTGTCAAAAAAAGAAAAGCTTAAGAGTCTTTAAAAATAGAATTTCCCAGCACCACCACCATGGCCAACACCACTGCATTCAGTTGCCTGTAAGTGTTTTACTAGGTCCTTCAGACGTGCAGTAAGAGTCAGAGGGCCTGACCTTTGAAAAACTCTACCAATTCTATATATTTTGCTGTGTATGCCTTTGATGGTTCTATCTAATTCTAAGAACTACCATCCCTTTTGAATGAAAAGGGGTCTAAGAAACATTTTTTGGCTTCTAATTCCTCTAGAATAATCATTCTTAGCATTTTGGGGTCACAGGCCTTTTTGCAACCTATGGAGTACCTCTGCAGGAAAAACAGAGGCATAGACCCAAATGCATACACAATGTATCAAAAAAACTTAGGCAAATTACTGAGTTCTGTACTGTGTGTGACTTTTTCCCAGAAAGGAAGTTCCCTGACTCATTTCTGTACCTTCGACACCTGCCAGAGAATAAATTAATTGAATTAGGCCCAACCTGCTTTTATCCAGCCCCAAACCCATGGATGATGTCCCTCTATGGTACCATAAAACATAGAAAATCTTCCCCTGCCCTTTATTTACCCCAATTCTCTGCAAATGCCTGGTGCTAACAAAACATTCTGTTCTTTGTGCATTGCATGCCTAGGCATCTGCCTCCGAGAGCCAAGCACTGACTGCTTGCAGGAACTGATTAGAAGTACTCACTCTGGTTTCTGGACAATTTGGGGGTTGCACACGCAACTCTACATATCTCATGGGAGCCGTGTAGGAAAGCCCAGAGGCTCTCATCCTCTTCATAAGCCTATAGAGGGTTCCTTTCCACCCCATTCCTGCAGGGTAGACAACCCCATGACTGGGTTTTCCCCTTTCAGAGGGGAATTTAACACTTCAAGTTTTAAAATATCTTCTCAAAGGAAACAATTAATGGGATTCCCTGTACCTCCTGAGTCTCATGGAAGTCAAATTAATTCAGAGTCTCAACTCTCTAATCAGGTAGCACAGGGATGTTTGGGGTAAGGCCAAACATTATCCTCCCTTTGAAGGAAACACAGAGATGGTTCAGGATAAACTGTAAGCAACTTAGAGTGCTCTGCAAGAGACCATTGCACCAGCAAGTGTGAGCACATGATTGACATTTGTGGGTAATTGGATTCATGCCACCAAGGTGATTATTAATAATAAGTAGGGTGAAAAAAGCAGAGACAGGTGTTGGAAATAATGGCAATCCATTTTTATTTTCCTTTCCTTGAGTGTTGGTGTGGCAAGGTTCATTCTTTTCATTCCTTCATATCAACATTCTCTATTTTTTCAATGATTTTTGTGTGTGTGATCTATTCTTGCCATCAAGGTTTACAATATTAACTGTATTCATGGATTCCTATACCACAGAAAAGGCCATGTTTGTTTCTTTCAATGATCTCTGAGGCTGGGCGCAGAGGCTCATATCTGTAATCCTAGCACTCTGGGAGGCCGAGGCAGGAGGATCTCTTAAGGTCAGGAGTTCGAGACGCTCTTGCTTGAGCAAGAGCATGACCCCATCTCTACTAAAAATAGAAAAATTATCCAGGTGTGGTGGCACATGCCTGTAGTCCTAACTACTTGGGAGGCTGAGGCAGGAGGATCCCTTGAGCCCAGGAGTTTGAGGTTGCTGTAAGCTAGGCTGATGCTACCACACTTTTAGCCTGGGTGATGGAGCAAAGACTCCATCTCAAAAACAAACAAAAAAATGATCTCTGAGCCTTTCTGATTACACACACATCAGTAACTATTCTGGACATGTTTCCTGTGATGAGTATATTTATGATCATATAAATTACATACATGAAAAACTGTACAAGTACCTTCCACACATTATGAGATTCCACAAAAATAAATTGTAAAAGAATGAGATGAAATCATTATAAATAGAGCTCTAATATTTTATTCTCTCTCCTAATCAACTGTGCATGACTCATAGGGGTTTAAGCATCCTGCTTTGGAACATAGGCCCAGTGTATCATTAAGAAAGTAAATATCAGAGCAAAATTCTCCAAAAGATTTAAAACTGGCTGTCACCACCTCAATCGTGATGTGTAACACTTCCCTAACATGAACACCCTTCATTCATATAGGTGAATTCACGAAGAGACTTCCAGGAAACTCACCATATTATTCCTTTAATCTAAACTTTATAAACGCAGATTATTCCTTCACTCTAAACTTTATAGACTTTATAAAATTTGAATTCTGATGCTAATTTTATAACTAGCTTTGAAAAAAGTATTAAATATGTGTGTGTGTGTGTGTGTGTGTGAGTGTGTGTGTGCACATGTTGAGTAAAGGAATACTTTATAAAGTTTAGGTAAAGGAGTAATCTGGCAAGTTTATAGAGTTGCAGAAATGTACCAGCTTCCCCACCACGCTGGGTTGTACTGCTCCCATGTCGTGATTTTAACACATGCCTCAGAATTAGCTGTGGGAAATTTAAAAACTGAAGCACAGATCTTGAGAACTTTATGGGCCACTGTTTCCTGACATAATTCTGAGGTGATAGCCTAATATGCCCTTTCACTTAAAACAACAAAGATAGATGCTGGGTCCATTTATTTAATTTTTTAAAACTAAACTTCTTTCTAAATGCATTTGTGAACAAACAAAAGAAGAAAAGTTATTGGAGAGTAAAGCATAATTGACAGAAGAAATACATATAGGTAACTAAGCACTAAATCTTGATTTTGCTCTGGGAGAATCTTTTAAATCATGATTTCTGTTTTGACAACTATGCAAAGTATTAGAGACATGAGGCAAAGCCTTGAGACCAACCCAGGGGAAGAATCTAAAGGAAAATGCAAGAACAATCTAGAAACATCAGATGAAGCTAAGAACTCACAGAAGGAACTATTAAAAAGTACATCTTCTCCCAACCCTGGAGCTAGATTAAAGGGGAAAATGTCTCTACTGAGAACTCATTACCATATTCAGTTTTCATAAGAATTTTCAGCCCAAATTCATACTACTTCAAACCTAAAATTGATTTTAAAGTATCCCCTGCTTAGGCATGCCCTTCTGGTGTTAGGTAGAAGTAAATGCAAATTCTCTATCAAGGAACTTACCTTCAAACAAGGCTACAAAAATTACTAAAGGCAAAGCTCCAAGGAATGTGTATCCATAGTTAAAATCCTAACAAACATATACTAATAAACACACAGCATCATGAAAAGAAAAATCAAGAAGAATGCTTAAAAACTAAAAGACAGCAATTGTAATCCAAAACTCAATATTCGGGTCACATAACAAATACAGCTTACAACTAAGTTAAAGAATGAAAAACAGTTCTGCAAGAATTACCCAGAATGCAGCACAGAGAGAAAATGAGATAGAAAAACTTAAAAAGACATTGACAATCTTGTAATATAGAGTGAGTTTCAGAATCACAGAATCACAATCGGAGTTGCAGAAGGACATAACAGAGAATTGGGAAGAGGCAATATCCAATTTGAAAATGACTAAGAATTTTCTGTCACTGTTGAAAGATTCCAATTTTATGTTTAAAAAATGAAGACATTCAAAGAAGATTAAATTTTTAATAATCTTCAACTATAAGTGACATAACCAAATTACAGAAGGAAAATAATGAGATTTACTTCAAAGCAGTTAAAAAGAAGTATCATCTGCAAACGAGCAGCAATTCAACTGGCAGCTGACTTCCTTAGAGCAACAATGGAAGTCAGAAGACAGTGGAATAATATTTTCAATATGCTGAGAAAAAAATAGCTCAAAAACCTAGAATTTTGTACCCACAAATATATTATTCAAATACGAGGATGAAATGAAGATATTTTATAACAAAAAAGTTTCCCTTGCTTCCAGAATTTCTAAATATGCATTTCCTACAGAAAGAAACAGAAACAATGGTGAGTAAAGGAATTAGTAAAATTGTGGGTATCTGTAAGCAAACTTTCAATGTGGGAGACAATAATAATATCTTTTCACTGAGATAAATAAAGTAGATAGAATTAAAATACACAATGGCATAGAAGTAAGGAAGAGGCGATTGGAGTTAAAATGTTTATAGGTTGGACTCTTTAAAAAAATGGTAAATACATTGATTAATTTAGACTTTAAGTTTGCATTCATATTAAAAATTTCCAGGGTAACCACTAAAGGAATACAACACACATATTTAACAACTCTACTTCTAGCAATTTACAAGAATGGCAACAAATTGGAAATATTATAAATGACTATTAATAGAGCATTGATTAAAATAATTATGGTATGACAATAGGCTACTATGCAGCCATTAAAAATGCAGTAGATATATATATACATTTCTTTGAAACAGTCTCCAAAGTAAAATAAAAGTACATAACAGTGGGTACAATGTACTACTATTTTTTATTTTAAGAAAAGGAGAAACAAAAAGAGAATATGTACATACATAAATATTTGCATTTTTTATAAGATATCTCTGCAAGATACATAAGGAAAAACAACAACAACAACAACCACTAAAATCAGGAGATAAATATACAGAAACCAACACTCAGAGAAAGGCAAACATGCATACAAACACATGCACAAATACAAATTTACAAAGGAACCCCTGGCAAAATGTACCGTCTTTAAACAGGGTAGCTTTGTGGTAGAAAAGCAGCTAAAAAAGCACTGTGACTTTGCCTTCTCTCATATATGGTGACCGGGCTGTAATCCCTGCATTTGTTGTGGTGTCTAGGATGAGCTCCTGTCTTTTGCACCCTGTTCAATTGTGCATTTCTTGAAGATTTGACTCAAATATATTATTTCCTTTCTAGTTTTCACAGAACATATAGTATAAAACTTTGTATATATTGTTTCATAATTAATATGTGAGTTACAATGTACCGTATTTTATGGATTTGAAATTTTTAAGCTATGAATTTTACCTCAATTATATCGAGTTTTTATAGCATGAAATTCAATGGAATGCTGTATGGGTCCTGGATGGCTTTACATGTGAAAGTATACTGGTTTCTTGCATCTTCTAGATCGCTTGCCAAATTTGGCACAATAGAAAAGGCTTACTTCAGGCATTTAAGAAAGCAAAAAACCCACAATACAAAATTTACTTGTAAGCAAACATATTAACATGTTCTTAATGTCTTCCTTCCGTGTGACCTAAAAGCCAGTATATGGAATGCATTGCGTGATCGTGTTTGTAAATGTCACCTTCTTCCACTTTACCTGAATTGCGGAACTGTAGGCTGAAGGCCAGATTTGAGTATTAGATGGGGAGTAGGGTCTTGGGTGTGCAACTAGGGGTAAAGCATTGGTCCCAGCTGCCCAAGCCAACATTCATGAGGGTCTTCAGGAACCTCTGAGTGGTACAAACCAGTTACATCTGGAGGTGCTGAACTGTGTCTTAGCAGTAAATGAAGTAAGTGACCTTCTATGTCCTGAAGGTATCTGGGCAAAATCACTTTCTCATGCATTCGTTTGTGTTCTAACCAAAAAGAAATCACTCTTCAAGATAAGCATGAGACAGTTCCTTCCAAATGTATATGCTGGAGTAGTTGCTTCTCTTTTTGCTTGCCACAGAGGCATTTCTTCAAATGAAAATATGGTAGAATCAAACAGGTAAAGCAGATGAATGTGGAAAGAGGGCAGGAGCAGGTGAGAACCTCAATTTCCAACTCCTAGTTGTGTCAATCCTCAGTCAGTAATGGTTTTCGAACTTTAGTATGTGCAAGAATCACCTGGGAGTTCATCAAACATGCAAGCTCTTTGCAAAGTGAGCCTCATTCTTTGAGTTACTAATAAAGTGATAAGAGATCCAAGATTCTCAGCTGACTTTGAATATATTTTCCAATAACTTCCTGTGCCCTCCCAAACCAGAGGAGGCAACTAGAGTTTATCGGCCTGAGGGAAAGAATTCCAAGAACCTGTTTATTTTAAAGCAGCACTAGTGATATATGCAGAGACTAAAATTCCATCTAACACTTACTTCCCAAATGATCTCAAGAGAAGGAAGTGTAGCACCTTCTGGGTCATGTGGAACTGGTAGGGACACCAGCTGAAACCCTAAAAATAGCTGAATCATGTCTCAGGCCCAGTCAGGGAATTCCTTCCTGACATTTGGCTTCACTGGATTGCCATGAATGTACAGCTGCCGGGCGATACAAAACCGCCTCACAGCCATGAAACAAAGAGTTTTACATTGTAGAGACCCTGGTCATGCATGAGCCCACATTGACTTGCTTTTTTCTTGCCTAGGAAAAATTGGACATTGGCAAAACCTCTGTGTGCCAAATAGGGGAGTCATGCAGGGTAGGAAGTGCATTTCTGTTTTTGTTTGGGGTGTGGTAATGCATCACACTCGAGTGACCACGCTCTTTCTCAGATGAGATGGTAGAGATACTACAGGACAGGAAATCTTATATGTGTCTCTCTTTGTCCAGATCCTAACACATTGATTTTTACAGTTGTTGATAACACCAGGTGATTCCTTCCTGGCAGGAGCAGCCTGGGGGTGTGGTTCTGGGATCCATTTTCCTTCAGAGACTTCATGAGGATACACGTTGATAGACATTGCAGGATGGAAGTTTTGTAAACATAACATCTAAAACTATGTATTGGCTTAAACAACAACAACTAAACTATGGTAAACTACATTTGGTATTTCTCTAGGGCCTGAAATTTTAGAACCTCAGAACCCAACAAAGCGACATTATATAACTTGCTCTTTTTCATAAGGATTGTGGAAAATTTTAGTCTAAAATCTGCTAAGCCCTTCAACTTAGGGGGAAAGAGCTAGATAGGAAAGATATGATTATCAAGTATTAATCTAATTTTTCAATGAATATACTAGAACTTTGATGTTAAAATGAACATTAACCTTCAAAATAGTCATCCTAGAATGTTATGCTTATATTTCAATGTAGCTACCATTTTCCAAAATATTTCTAGTGTCCTATCTTGTGAACTGCATTTAAAGTTAGATTAGCAGCCGCTCAAGAAAAGCAGTCTTATAACAACAAAATATTTTAATCTTTTTAAAGCTCATATATCTTCTTGAAATGCTTAAAAAAAGACCTCAGCCATGCTCTATCCTAAACCCCATATTACTTAATGTCTAAAAACTTTAAATTCTAAGCTGAAATTTATTTTTGTTGCTTATTTAAGGAAAACAGGTTTTTTTTTTTTCTATTTTCCAACTGGGAATCCATTTTTAAAATACACTACCAATATTCCCTGGAATTTTTACTTATCCACTGAGAATCACAACATTACATTTTATTCAAAGCTTATTTTTGACCAAAAACAAAACAATTTAATTCTCAGCTTGATTATTCACTTTACTCAATAGCCTGCCTCTGAATGGGGCCTTTTTCCAAAATCTAATTCATTTTGAATAGGGAGAATTTACTACCATAAAATAAGAGATGTCACGGACTTTGAGGGGCATTTCAGACAGATTCTTAAAGACTGTTTATATTGGTATTCAGAAGAGGACAATATCTGTTTGTGTGCTCAAAATCTAATAGTTTGATTAAGAAAATTAATCCAAATAGTGATATCTACTTATTACAGTTTTTAAACACAGGGATTGCTCTTATGATACAGGCCATTATAGATTAGAAGCACTGCGTGTTTAGAGAGCAAAGTCTGACCCGAGGTTGATTAGCTGTGTACAGTGTATAAATCTGAGGCCTTGAAAGACAGGCCACCAGAGAGGACATTTGTACTTATAGGACATAAATCCATAAGCAAGAGCTAAATGTTGTTGTAGAAACAAGTGTGCGTGTGTATGTTTTTTTGAGGAGGGAAGTGAGTTGGAAAAAGCATATATTCTAACTCACTTCAAAGACATTTTTGAAGGCAGACCACTTCCAAATAAACAATGAGAAGAATTTGACTGATCAAAGAGAGAAGTTAGTAAATGACCTCTGCCATGCATGCAGCTTGGATATTTGTTTTCACTTACTAAAAGTCTGTTTCCCCTCAAAGTCATGTTTAAAATATTTGAAGTTCGAGCAGGCATGGGCAATTGTGGGAGATAACGTTTTACAGCGAGAAAAATCATAAATGTGATAGTGACATAAGGAAGAGAAAACTGTCGCATCTGTCCTCTCCCAAGAAAACCTGACAATGATGATGATGATGATGGTGTTATTAATGATGACGACGATGACAATGATGATGTTGTTGGTGATGGCGGTGGTGATGGTTACGTTGTTGTTTCTGCTGATGGCGGTTGCAGTGGTAGAAACGTTATTTAGTGGGGTTGATCCTTCAGATTTTTATCTTTCTCCCAGTTGGCCCCATTGAAGCAAACAGTATGATTTCCTAAAGTTTCTTATTATCTCAGAAGCAAAAACACAGATAACCAGTCACTTACATTTTGAAAGAGTGGAAGAAAATGAACCAAAGCGAGAAACCACGTCCCCCATGAGAACCAGCATTTTTGCTCCGTAGTAAACCTGGGACCAGAGCCTTTGTTTCCAGACATAGCTCTCCAGCTCTATAAATCCACTGTGCTATTCAGTGGTGCATTCAAGCTTTGCTTTTCTCTGCTAAAGGTTACAAAAATGTTCATTTTTGAAGTGCTACTGTGAGTTTCTCTTGAGATACAATTTTTATCAGCACTAGGATTAATATGAACATGCCTGAAGTTAAACGAATTTTTTTAAAAAGAGTAAACAGTGTGGTATTACACAATTAAAAAAAAATCTGGGGAACTTGGTTCAAATCCCAGCTCTTGCCTCAGTTTCCTCACGTGTGAAACAAGGATCATCATCAATTTGTCACATGGTAGTTAAGAAGATTCAATCTATCACTGTTGTCAGACACTGGGGTCTGAGGTCGTGCTCCCTTGGTGGCAATTACTTTATTTTTCTCCCTCCAACAAGCACACAGGAACCATTTCTTTTGTGCCAGTCCCTAAACTGGACACTCCCAGGGATGCTAGAAAAAGTAGCAGACAGGTTACAGTCTGCCAAGCACCTGCTGGGAGTTGTGTGCTCCCCTTAAAGGGATAATTCTTTGCCACACTAGAGATTTAGTCTGCAGAGCAGCTGGGCATTTATTGTTTAAGTGTGTCAAGTAGCAGAGTGTCTTGAACGTCAATGGTTAGCTTACTTCCAACCAGAGTTTAGAGACCCACTTCATGTATTTGTTTGGAGATGGAGGGCTCTGATACCAAAAAAGGAAACGGAATGCAGTTGTGCCGTGTGCTAAATCCAGAGAGCTAGTCAGAGCTAATGTCTGCCCGGTCTTTTTAAATGAGCTGTTGCATATACCTTTGCTTAAAAACCATGAAAGAAAAAAGAAAAAAAAAAAATCTATACCGCTACGCTGGCAGGCAAGGGTTATTCAAATAAAATTAAACGTCTTTTAAGCCCGTTATGAATGGTACAGTACTCTCCAAATGTTTGGCAAGCTGCCACCTACACATTTTATTGCCTTTGTTATTTTGGTGTGGGTTGTAATCGAAGGTTTTAGGATTGTAAGAACATAAGTCCTGCAGCTTCAGTGAGGATGTTTGAGAGAGAAGAGAGTGCATGTGTGTGTGTGTGTGTGTTGCGTGTGCGCACACATGTGCGCATGCATGCACGTCCACTAGGGCCTACATGAAGAGGACAAAAGGAAGGTGTGGCCAGTATGGGCTGCCATTAGCTCAAAATCTTTGCAATCGTGTTCTATTTTTAAATGCTGGTTTTCTTTTGATTTTTTTTTTTTTTTCAAATTAGGTACTGAATTTGTCTCTTAGGAACAATACTGTGACTTTCATGGTGGAAAATTTACAGAAAAGTATTATGGAGCAGAAAAAACTCAGCGTAACCTCCGTGTCCCTGGCTTCCCCAAACTATGACCTTCAACTGGAATTATACTCTTTGCACTCCTGAGACATTAATGCACGAGCCCTTCTGGCGTAGTGACTGGAATGAGGCTCCACACGGACCCCTATCCCTTGCCTCCCAGCTATTCTGAGGTTCTCAAAGTGACATCATGTATGTTCTCAGGGACACATTTTGAGGTTTGCTTACTGCATCCTTTTTGGCCTGCAGCCTTTGTTGTCCTTTATAAGAGTGCTGCTCTTCTGGGCCATACATCTGTGTCATCATTGGCACCCCTTTCCTAGCCTCCAGGAGGGACATGGTCTCCCCAGCTCTGAGCTCAGGCTCTTAGTATGATTTTACAGAAAACTTGGTCATAAGCTAAGTGTAATTCACAACTGCTTTTATAATTGCATGCTCTTAGAGTTTCATGTTCAGACCCCACCTCTGCACCCTGGCCTAGGTTCCATAGTTGTCCCCAAGGCAGGGATCTGCCCAGGACATGTCCACACCTCAGAGTCCAAGCCCAACTCAGTCTTCAAAAAAAAAAAAGGGAAAAACCTCTTTTCCTTCCAAATCCCAACACCTCTCCTCTCCTGGGTGCCCTGCCCTTTGGGCAGCCCTCTCCCAAACACGTATAGTCTGATCCTCAGAGCTGGGGCACGGCAATCACAGGAGTCAAGAGACTGTCCTGATGTCCGGCATATTTCACCTCCGATGACCACTCATGTGGACAAAGTCCAGGCTGCATGAGCTCAGTCCAGGTATGTCTTTTCTCCTTCCTTCCTCCAGTCCGGAGTGAACAGAACTTCAGGAAAGCACATCCTTCCTAAGCTGGCAATTGCACTCAATTTTTCAAAAGCAACTCTTTGGAAAACAGACTACACATACTGTCCATGAACAAAAATAACTTTCTGGAAAGTTTTTGGGAAAACTTTTTTCTATTAATATTTCTTTAGACATAGAGTTCTGTTATTATATCTAATCAACATCATTAAGCATCTAATAACATCTTGGCCTGAAGCATCTGCTCTTGGACTCCTTTTCTGGGTTCCAAGTCTCCCTGTGAACACAGGGCAGTTGTTTGCCTTATAATTAAAGTGCCCAAAGGTCCTACCTAAGGGTTCCCCCTAACACAAGGCAAGGCTCCACCCCCAAAATACTGTCTCCATCCGGCGGCATGGCAGCGTTTTATACATCAAAAGATATAGTCTAGTGTTCATTGAGTATCCTATTACTCAATTATAAATGTTAAGATCTTAAGTAAATCTTTCTTAAACTTTTCAGCTCAATCATACAATTCCAGAGCATTGCTCCTACCTGGTTTTCAACCATATTCACGTGCTGTGGCAGTTGTAGAAATAGCTATCCCCTATTTAAGAGCACCTTACACCACAATGGGGTATGTGGTCATACTGGGAGTTAGTCTAAGTCAAGGTGGAAAGTTTTACAAAGCATTAATATTCTTAAGGAAGATAATCTATTTGTTGATTTGCTAATGCCAGCATTCTCTCACCCCCACTCCCACCCCCACCCCCATGATAAGAGCAATAAACAAGGACTGCCTTTCCTTCCTTTACTGGCATAATTTTACATGTGCAATTTTATTAGCTGTTTAAGATAATGTGGTTTGTGCAACAAATAAAGCCCATAAAAGAACAATATCATAGATCACTTGCAAGTGTAGAGTGGCTTAATTGTTGTTTTTAGCAATTCCAGATTGACAAAGGGGGTTATAATTTAAGTTGTGCTGATGGCATTTGTATTAGACAAAAGCTGGTGTTGACTTCAGTAGTTATTATTCTCCCCTGCAGTTTAAATTGTTTTTTTTGCTAGGAGCAAAAGAGCAGTAGGAGAAAAACAATTCTAACCTTATGTAAATGCAATTCTCCAAATAGATTTTTTTTTTTTTTCAGATTCTGAAACCACTGAGGGAACTATGGTTATACCGATCTAAGGAATCCTAGAATTCTAGAGACGTGGCCATAAATATCACAATCTGGTTTCCTTAATCAGTGCTTTTTAAACTGAGGTGCCCATGTCCCGATTATGCAAGGATGTACCAGGAACTGAAAACTATAAGATGAAGCCCCCCAGGGTGACATCAGTACAGGGCCTAACACAAGGTAGGCACTTGGGAAATATTTGTTGAATTATTGAATCCCCCTGGCTAATCAGTTTTACTGGATGTTAAGTAATTTAAAACATTATTTTTCTATTAAAACAAATCTGTGCAAAGAGTGAGCTGTGATGGATTCAAATTTTTAAAAATCAGTTAGGAGACTGGGGAATTCCAGGACGGAATGCAGAAAGTGACAAAATGATCTAACCAAATTGCATTCCAGTTTAACTGTCTGCTATGAAACAACCTCGCTGAAGCGGGTGGAGACCTTAGTAACTTTGGAAATGAGTGGAGTCTGTAAGACTAAGGTCAGAGGAAGCTGCACGTAAGTGTTGCACTCTAGTTGATAAAGTAAGTTCCCACGGGGGTATGGGTCGACAATTCAGATGCTGCTATACATGTATCCTGGAAAGGAACAATTAATTAAGTGGATAGCAGATGGTGAGAGTCAGATTTCTCACTGTTGGATGAGAGTTTACAGATACACAAAGCAAGGAGGCTGGGGATCCAAGTGTTAATGGATTTCAATTAGAAACATTGTATGAACATATGTTTAGCTTAATATAGACACAAATGTATCTACGTATACTAGTTACATATAGAAATATTTATCAATATGTTTCCTTGTCTTGTCAGCTAAGAGGGACTAGAAGAAAGAACATCCCCCCCTCCATACACACCCAGCACCCAGCACCCAGATCTTGGTTTCTAATACCGTTCTCCAGTGAAAGGAACTAGGGCTCCCTGGAGAAAATGGCTGGTTCTAGGAGCAGGGTCAGAAATACACACGAGTCTATGGCCATACCACCCTAACACACCCCCTGATCTTGTCTGATATTGGAAGCTGAATAGGATTGGACCTTGTTAGTATTTAGATGGGAGAAATACACAACATGAGACTGGAGTATCTTATATGCCAGACAGTAAGAAAGTGCCTTAGAAAACCCCCACAAAATCCCACAATAATAGGGGTATGTCAAAGACACACAGGACTCCAATAAAAGAGCTCCTGATGGCCAAAATTGGAACAACTTGAGCAACAAAATAAATAAAGTAGAATTGGATTATAACCTAAGGTATAAAATAAGTATTCATAACTCTATACTAATAGAGATGATTGAAAAAAATAAATAACTGAGGAAGAGACAAATATCTTGCGCAGAAAAATTCCAAATAATCTATGTACTCATCCCTCAAGGAGGTAGGAGGTGGAGTATAATGCCCCACTTTTTTTTTTTTTGAGGATTAAAATAAACATGTTTTAAAAATTTTAAATGGCTTCTTTACTACTTTGTCATCAGTCTAAGAATATTCTGCTTTCCATTGGTGAAATTTCTTTCTTTTTTTTTTTTTTTGACACTCAGACAAAGTTTAATGATGTTAGGTTAGGAGCAATTAGAATTTTTTATAACAGTCGAGTTGTGCTTAGTGACTTTCTTCCAGAGGGTACAGTATGGAAACGGAAGAAAAAAAGCAACTTTACAGTGAAAAAAACTGACAGATGCTACCTCAGCCAGGAAGTCAAGGTCAACACCAACAGTGATGAGTCGTATTGATAGTATGTACTCTGTGGTCCTCCTCCGAAAAACCCACAGCCCCAGTCTAATCATGAGAAAAACAGCAGTCAAATGCCAAATGAGGACATTCTACAAAAATACCTGACCACTTGTCCTCAAAGTCATCAAAAATAAGAAAAGTCTGAGTAACTGTTACAGCCAAGGAGCAACCTCAGACATCTTGACAGTTACATGTAATGTGGTTTCCTGAACGAGATCCCGAACCAGTAAAAGCATATTAGGTAAAAAATGAAGGCAATCTGAATAAACTATGGGCTTTTGTCCATAATAATGGATCATATTGATTCATTAATTATACCAAATACACCATGCTAATAAGGGGAAAATGGGTACAGGGTATATTTAAACTTTCTATACTATCTTTGCAATTTTTCTATAAATCTAAAACTGTCCTGAAATAAAAAGCTTTTTGAAAATCTGGATAGGTCATGGGTAAAAGGCCAAATATATATGAATCTTTAAAGGAATGGGTTGAAAGCAGGCTGAATAGGGACTGTACCAGAATGCCAGGGTATGCTTTGACTCTTCTCAGGTGGCAAGGTTTATGGTTCACAGAACACTATCTGAAACTTTGGACTTTACCTAAGATAACTCCAAGGAAACGTCAAGGATTTATGATCTTTTTGTTGTTTAAGTAGTAGAACAAAGAGGAAGACTTGGAGTCCTCTAATGATTAACCAACATATTTACATTATCCAAGTTAAAAAAAAAGAGAGAGAACTTCATTTTACAAAGAATTAAATCAACCACTTATCAGTAAGGCTTGCTAAAATATTTTGTTTTCATAACATGCAAAGACGATAAGTAAAGTTGCTTTTATCTTAGCAATATTTCCTGGTTCACTTTTAAAATCTTTTTGGAAGTTTATAGGGACCATACATATTTATTCAAATAATTCACTCATTCTCATTGCAGCAATTTTCCTCTTTTTACCTTTTGCTCTTTGCCAAGCTCATAGCCCAGGTAACTCTTAAGGATGAAAAAAATCTCCTCTGTTTAGTTTATATTTAATATAGGTACTTAAAAGCCTTTTAAAATGTATTGCACTTACTTTTCATTATATAAGGCTCATAGTATCTGTTAAATTATAACCTGTGTTTTAATCCTAAGTCATACTTGGTTATGCATAAAATGTCTTCTCTAACTAAATGTGTGTTCCATTTTGTTTAATGCCTTTATAGACATTAAAGGTGAACCTTTGCCTTTTCTTCCTCCCTCTCCGCCTTCCTCTCTTCCTTCCTTCCAAACTGTTTATCAAGCATCTATTCTGGTGAGGACTTGGGGAAACAAATACAGATAACATATGGTCAGTATCAAAGAGCTCACAGGCTAGTGACCCTAGTAGGATGAGCAGATGAATGGACAGTTAATTAAACCTCATCATGATGAGTGTAGGATAGAAAGGTGCCAAGGATGCTTATTATAATGGGATACAGGACAGAAGGCTGTCACTCAGCTAGGGAGGAGTCCTTTCCGGGCAGCCTCTTCCCCTCACTCACAACTTGGCTATCACTTTCACAAAATTGCCTCTTCTGTCCTAAGGTGCATGTGAAATCTGATCACTTAAATCAATTTTCAAATGCATCGGATGTAATGGAATCAACCAAGCCTTTCTTGTCATTTTCCAGTCTCTCTTTGCAACACCCCCCACAAGTACAAAATAAGATGTTTGTGATAAATCCTTGAAAGAGCAGTGAAATCCTTCCTGTCCTTGAGCCCTCTCCACATTAAATACAGAAAGCAGAAAGGGCTTAGAGAAGGAATCGGATTTAACTGCTTCATATATTATTGAGCTAAATATTTGAGTAGAAAGCCAGATTTCTTTAAAGGTTAGAAAGCTAATGAAATAATTCTCAATATTTCTGTAAAACTGTCCTCTCTGATAACATTTTGGTCTTTTAAAGTTGTGAGTGATTAGAGATGCCTGGTTTTTACATCTACCCAAAGTGATAAATAACTATCAAGCCATAATCTGATAGTGCCAGGCTCAATGACTGCCTTGGAAAAAGAATGCTCCCATTGTAATGCTGCAAGGGACAAAGTGGAAGCCTGTCACAAGGGTCTTAGTATCATGCTTTCTCCAAAACGTGCTGAATATCATGGGCTCATGTCATATTACTGCGTAAGGCAGTGCCTGAGTCAATACACAAAACCATATTATGTAGAATAGACAAGAACTACCAACAAATATTAACACTGACATATGAGCTCTGAAACCATCAATCAGCTCGGTTTTCCAGCCATCGAACTCAGCAGTAGAATTTCTAAGATTTTTATGTGGAGGATGTTTTGCTAAAATTCTTATTTATTGTTTAATTCAGGAAAGAGGTATTTCCAATTTGTGAGCATTAGAAAAAAAATTATTTACATGTAAATTATAAACACCCCACTGTACTTTATCATGTATTTAGATCATATCCTGCAGAGAGTTTGCTAAAGCTGAGTCTTAATCCAAGATATTTATGAAAGCACCAGGCTGATATCTGAACTCTCCTTTTGTGAGAGCCAGCAATTTATGAAAAGAAAGAAGCCGTTGCTTACACAAAGCACTTAGTGTGTTACCTGGCTTGAATAAACTGTGGGTGCGAGTCTGGGTGCAGCTTTGGTTTGTCAACAATAGTTTCACTAAATAAGGAAAGTCCTGAAGGCAGTTCTTTGATTAAACAGCATTCCTGGCAGATCATGCCTCTAATCGAGTTCAGATAAAGAGATTTCTGCGGAGAACCTATAACCGGCACCACCCAGGGTGAGTGTACCCTTCCAGGCGTGTGGAGGAAAAAGCTGACGGTGTGTTTTCTACTGAGTAAGGCACTGTTAACAGAGGGAGAAACAGACAGAAATTGGGGCTTAACAGAGGGCGGTGTTCAACAGAAGGCACTTCCTCAATCGCAGAGCTGGGGGCTTCGTTCATCTCCCCTGACGTCATCCCCAGAACAGCAGCGTGGGCTGAGGCAGGAATTCCACCCAGGGCAAGGCTGTCCGGAACCCATGGCCAAGTGGCTGCTCAGGACACCTGAGCATTTGCTACCTTTCTGCTTCATCTTCCTTCTTCTTTTGTGCTCTTCCCCTTTGCTTTCTTGGGAATAACCATTACTCATGCTTTATTATTCTAATCAGACACCACGAGTGCCAGGAAATAGCTCTTACACCACTGGGATAACTTAGTTGTCCTCATGTTCCCATCACACCTTGTAGCAGGTACCGCCCTCGTGGCAGGTGGGTGGGCGCCCCCTGAATTCTCCTTATGGTGTCATGACTCTAGCAGTGCATGCCTATCCCAGTCACTGCTTGAACATTTGTCCAGGCAAAAACTTTAAAGAGAATTGAGAGCAGCGACAATGAATGGTGATGAGAAACTGTTGGGAGAATGGCTTGCAAGATGGCACGCAGCCTACTGTGAAATCAGCAATGTGGATTTCAGCAGAAGCGGAAAAAGGCCAAGGCAAATGCAGTCACTCTTGGATGGGAAGGGAAGAGGAACAAAGTGAACATTGGGTTAACTCTATCTCTTGGATGCAATCGATGAGTTGTAACAAAATAAATTTCAACAGGGAAAAGGTCGACGATGTGCCTGAAATGTGTGTGTGCATGTGTATACATATGTGTGTATACGTATGTACACATGCAGGGCAAACATTGCTTTGCAAATGATTATACCAGCCACTCTCGGCATGTTTCCCTTCGCTTTTGAGAGGAATTTTCTGGGCATGCCATGACTGGCGCTAATTCAAATGAGATAATCCCAGCAGAATCACTTCTCTTGTCGCTTCCAAACCCAGATAATGTGCCAAGTTTTAAAGTAATTATTTCTGTCCTTCTCTCAAAGGTGATTAGGCCACACTACTAATTCTCAATCTTATCAAAAGTAAGATCCCAGAGAAGTCTGTTACTCACGCCGTTGGTATTTGTAATAGCTTCAGAAGGAGCCCAGTCAAGAAGACATAAGGGTGACTAAGTTTTATTCAAACATTATAAACTCAGTTGCGGAAATCTAGCCAGACTGCCCGATGCCTCTAGAATCCTTTAAACCTAATAAAAGGAGACCAACTTCGAGATAGATATGTAAAAGTGTGGTTCTTGATTTAGAAGAACATTATCTGGTCCAATTACTTGTGAAGTATTAGTCGTATTTCTCCCTATCATAGGTCAGAGATCAGCAAACTCTTTTTAGAAAGGGCCAGATAAAGGACTGGGACGGTGGCTCACACCTGTAATCCTAACACTCCGGGAGGCTGAGGTGGGAGGATCACTTGAGCTCAGGAGTTCGAGACCAGCCTGAGCAAGCGCAAGACCCAGGCTCTACAAAAAATTAGGAAAAAAAATTACCCCAGCATGGTGGCACACGCACCTGTAATCCCAGCTACTTGGGAGGCTGAGGCAGGAGGATCCCTTGAGCCCAGGAGGTTGAAGTTGCTGTAAGCTAGGCTGAAGCCACTGCAGTCTAGCCCCGGGTGAGTGCCCCAGGCGAGAGAGGGAGACTAGGTCTCAAAAAACAAACAAACAGCCAAAAAAAGAGCCAGATAGTAAATACTTTCAGCTTTACCAGCCATATTTTGTCACAACTACTCAACTGCACCATTGTAGTGGGAAAGCAGCCATAGACAATATGCAAACAAATTTGCATGGCTGTGTTTTAATAAAACTGTAGTAGTGTAAGAAAAGATTTATAATTCTTTGAGGTTTTTAATACCTGTTCTTCATTCTTTAGGGTGCAATAATATATTATGTGTAAAGGATTTTGTTCTGGGTTAGATCTGGATTTGAATGTTCGCTCTGCCCCTAATTAGCTGTGTGACACTGGGCATGTCACTTAACTTTCTAAGCCTTGATTTCCTTATCAATAATCCAGGTTAACAAGGGTACTTATTTTATGAGATTGTTGGGAGGCTAAAATAATAGGTGTCAAGCACAGGGCATGGTAACTGTTTATAATGTTATCTATGACGTGCTTTCACATTGTCCTCAAAAATGCCACATTCTTCACCAAGAAAGCCAAGCACTGCCTCACCTACCTGTGCACCCCAAGTGATTTTAAACTCTGCAGGGTGGTCTCAACCATCATAAATCTCAGCCCCCTAGAAGTTCCATGCCCAGATTGACTTCTTCTGGGTCTCAGCTAATGATTACTTTTAAGGGTAAAAATTCAGGTAACTGCCTTTAGGCAGGTCTGCCTAGAAAAGGGACCTGAGACCTTTTTATATTTTTTAAACCAATTTAATGTTGCCATTTAATTCTACTTGCTCACATTTTTTGTGTTCTCTTCCATCTCCTCTTTTGTCTTTGATTTTTCAATGATTATAACAGTGCCTATCATACACAAAGCACTTAGTAAATGTTTGTTGAAGGACTAGAACAGAGGTAACAGGATAGAACAGAGATGAAGAACCAATGAAAGGTAAAAATACCTGCCCATGATTCCTGGTATGTTTCCTTAGGATCATGACTTCCCAGTCTACATCCAGACCCTTCCAGACACTGTATTCTCAAAGCAAAGAATCATTTCCTCTACCTTCTTTTCAGTGATGGATAAAAACCAATGTGAAGCTCATTCTATACACTCAGTGGGGAAGAAACATAACTAGAAATGTAACTATATTTTTCTGTAAACTCAACTATAATTTTGTTTCATGCCCCCACTCAGTGGGAGAGACTTACACCCAGTCAATACCAGCTTCCTTTACTTGCCCCATTATTATGCCTAAGGCATTATGGGTTCTGAGGTTCACCCAGTCCTTGGATGTCACCTGTCCAAGCTTCTTTCCCGAGAGACCCATCGTCCTTCCTGGCCCAGGTCACCAGGCACACAGATCCACGTGTACCATCCCTTGTTGCCAACGGGGCAGTTCTTCCGCATGCTTGCTCTTTCTGCGCTGTCCTTGCTCCTTCCAGGCACTCAGGATCGAGTCTGTCCTCTGTTGTCCCTTCCCTGGGGCAGTAGACATGAATGTCCTGGGCGATTTATGGAGCAAGAGAAGGCATACACGGAAATGTGGTGAAAACAAACACACAAACAAAACTCGTCAATATTTCAGAATTATTCTGTCACACAAATCATCCAAATTAAGATGAACTGGACAAGGACAGTGTATACCTGCATACAAACAGCCTGTGTGACTCCCAGGTACAAGCTGGGCCAAAGGGTAGAAGACATTGGGAAACAGATCGCATTTGCTACATGAAGCAAGCAAACAAACAGACAAAAACTTGAAGCAATTAGAGCTGTCCAAAAATAAAAGTAGCAGCCCCCATGGCCAGTAGGTGACTGGGCAGAAAATATTCAGCTGAGGTTCAATGCTCACATAGGTAGATGCTAGAGAAGAGATTTAGGGGTAAGTGTTGGAATAAATTTTCTTTAATATTTTCTCAAATACAGAAGTTGCAATTCTTTAGGAAGGGGTATGTGTGTGTACACAGAGAGAAAGAGAGAGAAGAATTGGTCCACGCAACTGTGGAGGCTTAGTAAGTCTAAAATACACAGGGAGGGGCCAGCACCCTGGAGATTCAGGAAAGAGCTGCTGTTGAAGTTCGAAGGCAGTCTGCTGGCAGAATTCCTTCTTGCTTGGAGGGGGCAAATCTTTTATCTATTTGGGCCCTCAACTGACTGGACGAAGCCCACCCACTTTAGGGAGGGTAATCTGCTTTATTCAAAGCAGACCAATTTAAATGTTAATCTTATCAGAAAAACACCTTCACAGAAACATCTAAGATAATGTTTGACCAAATATCTGGGTGCCCCATAGCCCAGCCAAGTTGACACAAAATTAACCATCACACGGTGGTTCTCCAAAAAACTCATTCCTGTTTCTACCTAGTCTTCTACGTCCTGGCAACCAGGTAAGCGAGTCTGATTTTGAAAACAACTTTTGAGATTCTATCTAAGATAAAAGGTGCTATATAATTATCCAGGTTTTCTACTTCCTTCTTCTCCACTCCTTCTCCCATTTTCTCTCTTTCTTCTTCCTCTCCCCTTCCTCCCCTTTTCTGGGAAGATAAAGAGGTTGAAGAAAGAAAGAGAAGTTTCAACAACAGTAGTTTTGCAGTGTGACACCACAGCATGTTGCAACACTATTATGCCTCAGGCAAATGTGTTTAAAAGACAAACTCCATTTTTAGGTGCATGTTCTATATAATAAATCAGCACTTAGAGATCTCAGAATTTTGACATCTTTATATGTATTTCTCTTCTTCTCAGGTAGGTAATTTTCAAAATGAAGCAGAGTTTGAAGTATTAAAGTTTGCTTCCTAATTTCCTATGGGTAAAGTTTAAAAACTATTTACATATGATTATTGCAAAAGGGACTACTGGATCTCAGGTAATTGTGGCTACTCTTTTCTGGGTCCCTTTAGCTAGCAGTGCCTTTGCTGGTTCAAATGTGAACAAGAAGCAATATTCTCATCTGGGCACAGTGGCTCATGCCTGTAATCCTAGCACTCTGGGAGGCCCAGGCAGGAGGATCAGGAGTTCGAGTTTGAACTCAGGAGTTCAAGACCAGCCTGAGCAAGAGTGAGAGCCAGGCTCTACTAAAAAAATCTATATTAAAAAAAAAAAAAGAAGAAGAAGCGGTATTCTCTTTTCCACATGGAAAGTCACAGGCCTCGAAAGACAAGTGGAGAAAAAAATGATACCTCCTGGAACATCTATGACAAGTTTCCATGACCAACCTTTCGTGGTTATGATCATATTTTAGAATGCCAATGCTTTTGCTGAAAGGGCAAAAGACAATTCTTTAATGTCAAATCAAACTAAAAGTGCAATTGCTAATTGCTACCTGAGTTTAAGTTATGATAAATTGCTAGGAAAAAAAAAAAGGAGATTGATTTAACTTACCAAAAAAAAAAAAAAAAAAAAAGAAGCACTTTCAAAATAAATTTTAATTCAAAATCACCAAACCCTGGAAACAACCCAAATGTTTATCAATTGGTGAATGGATAAACAAATGGTGGTTCATTAACATAAAGGAATACTACTTAGCAATAAAGAAAGAACAAAAACTGCTTTATAGAACGACCTGGATAAATTTAAAAACCATTACGCTAAGTGAAAGAATCGAGACTCAAAATTCTACATACTGTATGATTCTACTTACATGACTTTCTGGAAAAAAGCAAAACTATAGGAACAGAAATCATCTCAGCAATTGTAGGACCAGAAAGGCAGGAAGGGCTTGGCAGTGAAGGGGCAGGAGAGAATTTTTTGGGGTGAAATGTTGTATATATATATATATATTTTGGTTTTTTTTTTTTTTTTTTTGAGACAGGGTTTTGCTCCGTTGCCTGGGCTAGAGTACTGTGGCGTCAGCCTAGCTCACAGCAACCTCAAACTCCTGGGCTCAAGCAATCCTCCTGCCTCAGCCTCCCAAGAAGCTGGGACTACAGGTGCTCGCCACCACGCCCAGCTAATTTTTCTGTTTTTAGTAGAGACAGGGTCTTGCTCTTGCTAAGGCTGGTCTCGAACTCCTAACCTCGAGCGATCCTCCTGCCTCGGCCTTCCAGGGTGCTAAGATTACAGGCGTGAGCCACCACGCCAGGCTTATCTTTTGATTCTGATGGTGGTTACATAACTATATAACTTTGTCAAAATTCACAGAACCGTAATACCCAAAAAGGGTGAATTTACTGTATAAGAATCATGCCTCAATAAATGTGACCTCTGAAAAATTGATATATGATGATGAAAATGTCTGGAGAGAGAGAGAAAGAGACAATGATTCCTGGAAAATGATTTCAGAGGAAAAAAGATGACAGTTATGAAAAGCTATGAAAGCCCTCTGACCCTTCACGCTCACCTGCTCAATTCAACCAAGGAGGGCGCTGAGCGACTGTTTTGAGAGCAGGACAGGAAGTGGCAGAGGGCACAGCCTGTTCTCTGTGCAACCCCTTAATAGTTCCGCTGAGATCTGCCAGTGCTTTGGTTTCTTAACAAACTCTGTCCCTATGTATTTGAAGGTTGAAAACTGACAAGTCAATTTAAACCTTCTTGGTGCACAGAGGTGACGGCAGGGTGAGCCCCCTGGAAGGGGAGCCCATTCCTATCCCAGCTGGTACCTGTACACTCTTCGTGAGTACACTAAATGGACTCCAGTTGGTTTGGTTTTCTTCTTTCTGTTTCTAGACTGTGCCTCACAACAGTATACCAGGAAAACTAAAAAGGCAAGTTTTTAACTTGTATTGAGGAGCCAACAAAACTGGGGTGGGGGCAGTGCCAGGACAAGTTAGCCATGGAGTTTCAGGGACAGTGATGTGCCACAAAAAGTGCCAACCAAGGTTTCATTTGGACTCCAAGCCAGGAACTGTTAGCAGAAACAGCCTGAATCCTAATTGTCTTCAGAAGGGGAGGGGAATCGAAATAAGAGGCTTGACAGGGGTGGGAAGGGGGAGTCGAAAGAAAGAGAAGAGAATGTAGGTCTTTACATATTGAAGTGGACATTCAAATTGCATCCACTGCAGGCTTGAATTGCTGAGCTCCCTCCAGAGTACACCGTATCATTTAAACAGTTCCTTTCCTAGTGCTAACTCTGCCCCTGATTGGCTGGGATCTTAAATCTGTTTTCTGTCTATGAAATAGGGTCATGAATGCCTGATCTGCATTTTCCCCACAGGGGAATGTGGTGAAGCCATTTGTGCAGCCCTGACATACTGCTGACTTGCATTGCAATTGCAGTCTACACCTTACTTTGAGATCCTGGGGGAAAATACAATGCATCATTATCGCCAAGCTTGTTTATCGGCTCAGTCTGGCCTTGTGCATAAGCTGCAGGTTCCTGCCTTTTCCAAGTGATGTGGAGTGATGCGCCCTTTTCTTCCCTCTCCTGAGAACACTCATTGTGCATACTTGGGTGAATCATGCAGGGAGAGTTTGAGCTCTGTGCTAGAGGCTGCAGGAGAGATGGGAAGATTATCAGAGCTGCCTATAGAGAATAACCTTACACCAGGGCTGGGGAACCTGTGGCCTTAAGGCCACATGTGCCCTTCCATAATAGGTCCCTAAGTGCAGCCTTTTGAGTGAATCCAAATTTTACAGAACAAATCCTTTTATTTTTATTAATATATTTTTGTTCATCTTTTATATTTTTATTTTATTTTTTAAATGAACACATTTAAAATACCAAAGAATAAAATACATTTCAATGAAATAATCCTCCTAGATTGACCAGCACAATTAGAACATTAGTAAGCCATAAGGGCTAAGTTGATGGCTGCTACACTCCTGATTTAGTTCTAACTTCCCCCACCTGACTGGTGCCACTTCTGCAGGAGGCTGGTTGGCGAGAGTTTATGGGGGTCAAGAACACCAGTCTGTTATCAGCTTTTGACAATGGTGCACTGTGTTTCTGTATGAAGTGGAATTTGTGAATAGTTGCACAGTTCAACAGTATTTTTTAATTCTGTCTGCTCCATGGCCCATCATGTCAAAGAAGACCAAGAGAATGCTAAAGGAAGAAAACAGATGTTTTTAATGATTGGGAATTGCAGTGTTATCTTGTTTCTGTTAAAGATAAGATGATTTGCTTGCTTTGTGATACTGCAATATCAACATGAAAGAAATTCAATGCTCATCAGCATCATAACACTCATAAGGACCATAAATATTTTCTTTCTTTTTTTTTTTTTTTTTTTTTGAGACAGAGTCTCACTCTCTGGCCTGGGGTGAGTGCCGTGGCATCAGCCTAGCTCACAGCAACCTCAAACTCCTGGGCTCAAGCAATCCTACTGCCTCAGCCTCCCGAGTAGCTGGGACTACAGGCATGCACCACCATGCCCAGCTAATTTTTTCTATATATATTTTCAGCCGTCCAATTAATTTCTTTCTATTTTTTTGGTAGAGACGGGGTCTCGCTCTTGCTCAGGCTGGTCTCGAACTCCTGAGCTCAGGACGATCCACCCGCCTCGGCCTCCCAGAGTGCTAGGATTACAGGCGTGAGCCACCGCGCCTGGCTAGGACCATAAATATTTTAAATTAGAGGGAGATGCATAAAAGGTTGTATTGCGGAAATTGAAAGATGAAAAACAAAAGCAAAGACAATTCTTTCAAGCCGTGATAAGACCCGGAAATAATGCCACTGAAGCAACTTATAAAGTAGCTTATATACTCAGGGAAAAAAGGTAGCCATTCAGTGATGTAGAAATTGTGAAAGAATGCATTGTTGAAGTTGTAGGATGTTTAGACCCTGATAACATTTCAAAGTATAAATAACTACTTATTTTAAGAAGAACCATAACTGATTGTCAGCATGAATTAGCCTTCAACTTAACAGAACAACTTCATGCAATACTTCAAAAGGAAAATATATATTATTCAATAGCTTTGTATGAATCAACTGATACTACTGACTCAGCACAGGTTTTATACTTCATTCAGGTTATAACAGAAGATTTTCTTTGCTGTGAAGAATTACTCACTTTGGGCATTCTTGCCAACAGAACACAGGGAATAGATATCTTCAAGAACTTTCAAGATAAATGTTGTGAAGTTGGACTGAATTTGGTAAATTTACTGAGTATATGTACACACAGTGCACCTTCCGTGACAGGAAAACATGAAGGATTTATTGCATAGATAAAAAAAGGATTAACAGATCCAGTTGCTCTCATTTCTTTTCATTGTACCCCACACCAGCAAAATCTCTGTGCTAAAGCTACTATTTTAAGTGACACTTTGCAACAAGTTTAAGTATTGCTAACTATTAATAGATTCATGCAAATGCAATATGGCATCTTTGGTTTCCTAACACGCTAAAGTTGAAGGATGAGGTATTCAGTGTGGATTTGCCGTATCATTCTAAAGTGCATTGGCTATTGCAGGGACCGTATCTCTGAGAGAACAGATAGTTAAATTTTATGAAGAACAGAATCAGCAATGTGAATTATTGAAAGAAGATTTCTATAGGAATGCAGCATTTCTGTGCTATATCATGTCAAATCAAAAAGACTTGAATATTTCTTTGCAAGGTAAAACTAAGTCTATATATGATATGGTAAAAAAATCCAAGAATTTTGAAAAAAGTTATCTTGTTTCAAAACACTTCTCCTTCAAAAGGAAATTTCAGATGAACATTTTCCCCAGTTAACAAAGGTCACTGATGAGCAGGATGGTATATGTGAATCATTTGAAGAATGTGCAGCTGTTACAGACCTATTAATTGGAGAATATAATGAAAGGCTCACTGACTTTGAGAATCATGACATCACACTCAAATTAGCATTTCAATCTCACCTCACTGATGTCACCAAGGCACCTAAAGAACTACAGATGGAATTGATTGAGTTCCTAGTAGATGACGTTTTAAAGTCATTATTTGACGCTAAGAAAGATCCAATTGAAATATAGAAAAATGCAATACAATACCTACACCTTTGGCAGCATGCCCAAAAAATGCATTCTTGCTTTTCAACCACTTATTGCTACGAATCTACATTCTCCTACCTAACCCAAATCAAGCCGTCCTCAAGGTCACAAATGACTTATACCCTTCTAGAGGATCAACTGAAACTACAGATCTCCATGCTGCAACCAAATATTCAAATGCTTTCCAACAGAAAGCAGACACGACAAAATCATTAAAAAGTTAGTTAACTTTAAAGTTAAGAAATAGTTTTCATTTTTTGAAATTATTAAGTACATAGTAGTTAGATTTTACAAAGTAATGTACACTTTTAAGTATCTCTAAGTGAAGTTTCTTGAATGCAACCTTACTTGATTACAGCTAAATGAATGCAGACTTCCAACATGAAAATGTTCCCCACCCCTGCCTTCTACAAAGACATCAATTGGAGCAGATAAGAGTACTACTGTTATCAGTAAGTCTAGCTTCCAAGGAACAATCTGCTTGTCCTGCCTCTCTCCTCCTATGGTATTTCCCAGAACTTGGCTTTTAGTCATATTTTTCCATCTCCACTGGCAACCTTCAGAGTAGAAAGATAAAAAAGAATACATATTCTTCATAACAGCTAAAACATACTTTCTGCATGCCCATTGTGCTAAGTGCTTTCCAAGTATTATTTTATTTACTATTAAAAACAGCCCCATGAGGAAGGTACTGGTAGCACTCCCATTTTTCAGTTAAGAACACAGACTCTTAGAAAAGTTAAGGTACTTGCTAAAGAGCATTCAGCTTTGCGGAGGGCAGAGCTGTTATCGGGCTGGTGCATCACCAACGCTGGAGTTCATACCCAGTAGGCAAAGATTGCTCCATCCTTGTGAAGTCAAGCCATTTCTTTCCGACGTGATCGGCATCTCCAAACGTTGCCTTTTTTCTTTCAAAATATGAAGGATATGTGAGTAAGAGCCATGAAATCCTGTGGAGAGGGCGGTGGCATCAGATAGGCCTAGATTCAAATCCTGGCTCAACGATTTGATGGTTGTATGAACTTGGGTAAATTGTTTACCCTCCCCAACTCTACCAACCATAAAATTGGAATAATAATGCTTATCTCATAGAATTATTTTGGAGATGAAATGCGGTAATATGTGTGAAATTAACTCAATCAATGGTGCTTTTTCGCCAAAGAATAATTTCATTCCCCAAAAGTCAAATTATTCACTACTCCCAGCCATTGTAAAGAGACATTAAAAAAAAAAAATGGACATTTGTAAAGCAGTCAGTGTTTTTCAAACTTTTAAAGGATGTAGAATACCTAAAGTCCTGGTGATTGTATTGGGTCATCACTGGATGTGAATGCAGGAATAAAATTAGTATTGTCTTCTGTGTGACTCCCATCTTTTCAAGAAAGACTTCCTAGAATGAAGACATCAAGACTGATATTGGACAAACCTTCCCCCTTTTCCTACACACTCCCCCAAATCCTGTCCTTGCATAAAACCTTGATTCATCTGTTCTTCTGAAGCTAGAATTCTATTCGCTTACAGGTGCTACATCTCATGAAAGACATAAGTGAACTGGAAATCACTGCAGGTTTGAAGAACTTTGGAGTGAGATTGATTAATTGATATATGAGATCATTAGGGAGCACTTAATTTTTAGTTCCATGCAATGCAGGAACGTCTTCCATAATATCTTGATTAATTATCTGAACATAAATGCTGACATCTTACCAGTGTTGGGAGCTCACTTATCATGTAACAACGCCACTCCTTCTATTTTTGAACTTATTGAGGCTCCCTGTAACCTACACTTACCAGTCACGGCTTTCATGTAAACAAAGTCCCACTTCCACATGCGTAGATGAAAATACGATCCTGCCTACTTCTTCTCTTTTCCAGATGATACGGCACCCAGTCTCTTACTCTCTCTTATCGACAGTGTCCAAACTCTTGGCTAAGCCCCCATCCACCATCCCCACACCCAACATTGCAATGAGACTAAGAGTGCATTGACTTATTTTGGTAACCCATCACCTGGTTGTTGGCTTAACACTGAGCTTCTGATGATAGAAATTGCATAAGGAAAAGATGAGGCCCCTGGCTCAGAAGAGGGACAATGAAATCATGGTGGGCATGGTGAGTTTGACGAGGACAGAGGACCCAGACTCTATCAACACACTGAAGGGCAGGAATGCTGTCTGTGGCAGGATGAACTCTTGAGACCGACACAATGTATAAAATCCAGAAGACTAGTGGATTAGTTAACAATAAGCAGTAACTGACTGCCTCAGAATGCATAAGTGTCTCAGATTCAACACGACTATTTATTTTCCCTCTTTCACACAAAGTTATCATGAAATTCTTGGTCAATGTCTCTATGAACTCTGTAGATGTTCTGTACACTGCATGCTCATCCACCAGCATGATCACCCACCGAATCCTCTTCCTGTGTCTTCATATCGAAACAACAAGTTTCCATGGTTATTTTGGGCACCCTTGTGTATGCAGACAGCAATACAAGTGGTCCAGGCAGGGAAGGAACTTGGCAGGAGGACCTAATTAGACTAAATATTTTTCTTGACAAAGATTGATGGGGAAACCATCAAAGACCCAAAAACACAGCTTATGGTGAAGCCTATGCTCTTAACCTACAGGGTAAGAGGGATACAAACGGAGTATAAATCAGGATTTCTGACCTCTGGGCTCTTACTGTTGAGGCAAGAGCAAGAGAGAAACCAGTAAAATGATTACGAGCAATAAAAGGAGTCATAGATGTAAACATTAAAAGGGATCGATACCAATGCTACAGGAGTTCAGAATGGACTGGACTAAGAGGAAAGGACATGGGGCGAGGGACAGGAACGGAGGGGGAGAAATGACCTAAGACGAACTTGAAGGATGAGTAGAATTAAACGAGAGGGTGCTGGCGAAACAAGAGCTCTATGGATAGAACTGATTAAAATACAAAATATGGAGGAAAAATTCATTAGTAAGGTAAATTCATTCTGGCAAAGATGACAGATTAGATCAAAGTGGTGTATCGTCCAAGGTGTACTGAAGCTTAGGGAAGATGAAGAGAGATTTGAGGAAAACCCGCAGGAGTGATGAGAGAATATAACAGCTTCCCAAGACCCCAAAGGGGAAGTAGGATTACCCTTTGAAGGTAGAAAAGGACAGCATTTGGAGCAAGTAAAACAAAGCGGTACTTTGCAAAGTAGTTAAAAACCTTACAGAATCTCTTAACTTTAAAAGATACAGAGCATACATACATTTTTTTTCCCCAAAAGTATGAACATACACTCACAGTTTATACACACTCGATACGTTATGAAGAGAAACCAGGGCTGTGTCTGCACCCCGACTGGTGTTAGCATCACACAGGGCAACAATATCTTTTCTTAAATTATCCCTGGACTTTACTATCCAATGACAAGACTCAATGCAGCCATTCTTGAGTTATGTCTTAAACTGGGAATTCTATGGAACACGGATTATATTTCTGAACAGAAAGGTTTTCTAATGGCCTAGTTTCCAAAAAGGGGTCACTTGATCCTTCAAAAGTGTCCAGTTTTCTTTGAAGTGGTTTGTGTAGCTAATAAGGACTGACCTTACTTTCTCTCTGAATCACCTTGTAAATCCATCACCCTTTCCGATCTGTGCATTTCTAGATATTCTGCTGACACTAGAAAAGTCTTAAAATAATAGAATTTGAGATAAGTGTTGAAAAGATTCTGTTTTACTGTAGCTTTCATTAAAAATAAGTGCACTATTAATATGCTGGTTTTATATAATACATGATTTATTTTTGTAGGTGGTGTCATATCAGAGAGTCTCAATTTTAGTTGCTAGCTTTCCCTTCCAACGCCACAGAAAGCCCAAGAGCTGTTGCTATTTATCACTAATAACAAGTTTCAATGTCACCTGAGTCTCTATTCCACACACACACACACACACAAAAAGCAGATTCTACCTTTTTAAATGTTTGTTTTTATAAAATAAGGGCTTTTTGGCGGGGAGGGGATACGTGTCTCTTACCAACATTTTATGTAAAAAAAATATTTAAATTCTACTAGAATCATGAAACATAACCTTTATCATGATTCCTTTCTTCTAATAGAATAAAGAAACAGAAATAAAAATCTTGGGGCCCTTAATATTATATTTAAGTGGCGACACATTTAAATTTTTCACAAAAGTGTAAACAGAAAACATGCGTGCAGGTGGCAGAGGCCAGCAGTGAAGCACACACTGGCACAAGAAACAGTGTCTTTGGTCCGTGTGGCTTAGGGGTTCAGGAAATGCCAAAAACACCTTCAGGAAAAGTATATTTGTCTTATACCTGGAGCATCCCAAAGAAGGTTTGGTACAGGTAATAAAAGGACAAGGCATTGATTGCCTAGCCACGAGACCCTGATTTGAGCTGGGTAATCGAACTTGTTGTCCGTCTTTAGTGCAAAGTCAGTTGTTTCTTTGCTGCGTATCTCACATTTCTTACCTATAGGCTCAAAACAATAACACAGAGGTGGTTAAGGGCTGGAACTCAGCAGAAAGCCTCCAGCTTGACTGCATCTGCCATTGTGAGGATATTGGAGCTAATGACTCAGAACGGGCTTGAACTCTAGGAGGGGTTCACATCCCCGTGGCTTGCCCTGCACTTGGCACAGACAGCCAACCATTGGCTGAAATATCCATGATGATAATACGGTGGGGAAGTCCTATGCCTCTCCTAGTGACAGTGGGATGGAGACAGAACACTCAATTGGTGATGGCTCTGACGTGGATTTTAATGTCCCAGAAATGATTAAATTGGATATATTCCAAAGTGGGAGAGACAGAAACAAGATAGATAAAATTTAAGGTTTTTTTCTTTTATTTCATCCTTTCCCCCTTTCTTTCTTTCTCTCTCTCTCTCTCTCTCTCTGTCTCTGTTTCAATCTTTTTTTTTTTCCTTCCTCTGTTAACTTATCTCTCCTTCTTTTCTTTTTTCTTTTTTACTCCTGAGGAAGGACCATAGGGATTTTCTAGATTATTGTACTTTATTTAGACCTGGAAGGGACTTTAGCAGTTTTTTTCTCAAATGTTTCCATTTTACAGACCAGCCATATGGAATAGTCAAGAGACCTAAAATAAAAAGGCCCGGATTTTAGTCTAAGCTCCTCCATCTACTAGGTGTGTATCTTGGGTAGATAACAGCATTTTTGAAGCCCAGCTTTTTCATCTGTGAAATAAGAATGCTGGCCAGGGATCAAATTCAGCTCCCCTGACTCTTGGCCCAGTGCTCCTTGTGTTTGCTCTGGGATTCTATGGGCACCTCTCTATTTGCCTCCACAATCCTCCCCCAGGTGTCTTCCCTGAAGAAACCTGACCTCCCTGGCATTGTGACCCCTCCACACCCATCCCTGTGATGACAGAGGATAGCAACTCACATTCCAGAAAAAGCACTGGAATTTTATTCTTCCGGGCTTTGCACCATTTGGCACAGGGTGTTTGTGAAGGAATGCATTTCACTTTCTGATGCGTGCTGTAACAACACCATCCCTTATTGAGAGCACGGTATATGCCAGATTCTGAACTAGGCACTTTACATGACTTAGCTCACGTAACTTCCAAAACAACCCTCTGAGGAAGGTATCACTAGCTGCATTTTATAGAAAAGGAAACCAAGGCTAAGGAAAGCACTGAGAAGGAATATCCAACTCAGTTTCCAGAGTCAGGGAAGGCTTTTCAAAGGCGGTGACAGCGATGACACCCTCGCTTAATTCCATCCAAGTCCTGCTGAAATCAAATTTAAGTGTTGACCTTATCTGGCAACTGAGCTATCTCAGTAGGGATATAATATATATGAATTGATCGCACAATTGATATTTACCAAAGTTCTATTAGCTATGGGAAATATCAGTAAACATGGCCATCTGGAATGGATTTGGGCTACAAAGGGCCATAAAAGGTATGGCATTTTTTATTTGATTTTCTTTGTGCTCCCACCTCCACCCCACCCAAATATAGCTCCTTGGAAACCGAGAACTGTGTCCTTCTGGCTCTCTTAAGATGCTGCCAAGCACGGGTTTAGCTATAATAGAACCCAAAAGATGTGGATCTCTTATAATACAACAGCATTGTAATGCCTGTTCTTTAATTGAATTACAAACAAAGCAACCCTATGCCTGATATGAAAAGTCACATTTATTTTCATTCTGGACACCAGCTCTGTGGGATCTTGCACGTGAACGCTGCTGTCATCCCACTTGGACTTAGTCAGCTGAGTTGGAAGAGATTTTGTGTTTGTTTTATTTATTTATTTATTTATTTTAAAGAAAAGAGATTAGTGAATACATGTCTGTTTGAAAGCAAATTCCATTTTGATCAAAACACCAGCTCCACATCCTGGCCGTGAGTCCCCTCTCCTTGTACATCTTGTGATGCTGACCTAGGGGTGAGAATATTAGATAATGGAAAGATTCATTTAAAGGAGAATCCGAGATAAAACTCTCCAATTCCCTCATCTCGCAAATGCACATTTATCTTTTCCTTTTATGCTCTTGTGCTACATCTTTTTGGAAGCTGTTTTCTCATTCAAACAACCCCTACTGGGCAAGCCTGCCTGCAAGAGCTGCAGGTGTCCCCTCGGCCCTGCTCACAAAGCCTACTTGTTAATCACCCCCATCACGTGCTTTTTTGACCCCTTTCCTATCCGGCTTTCTCCACGTCTCTCCCAGCCAACCACTACTACCACTTTGAAAAGAGAAAAAACT